>CM053409.1:86309634-86350336 GCA_028644305.1 Xerus rutilus | reverse complement strand
GGTACTGGGGATTGAACTCAGGGGCACTCGACCACTGAGCCACATCCCCAGCCCTATTTTGTGTTTTTTTATGTAGAGACAGGGTCTCACTGAGTTGCTTAGTGCCTCGCCATTGCTGAGGCTGGCTTTGAACTCGCGATTCTCCTGTCTCAGCCTCCCTAAGTGCTGGGATTACAAGCGTGAGCCACCGCGCCCGGCTGTTTCAACATTTTTAAAATCATACCCTAACCATAGATATGTTACTTTCCCCCAGTGGAGAAGCCATCCATAACAATAATGCAAAAGACAAAACAAAAGACTCCTTCAATTACCAGACTGCTTTTTTTGGAAGGATTTGCACTTGCATAGAATTGCCTTGAAGATTTAAAAAGTCACATGATTACCCCCTGGTGTCTTCTCTCCTTATTCCTGTTTCTATTTCCCCTTCATTTATTTCACTTGAGGTTCTTTTTCATCTTTCCGGGTCTCTCCTTCTTTCCTTCCTTTGTTCTTTATTTCCTATTACCTACCTCCTCTTGGTTATTAATTCTAGATACCATCCCCTCCTTTGGATGAAAAGAAACCCTCTACAGAGCTCAGAGTTGGAAGAAGATGACTCAGAATGAACGTTTTAAATATAGTTTGGTGTTCATTTCCCTTTTCATTTCATTATTTGACCCTTCTGTATAAACCATTTCTTTTAAACTTTATTTTGACTCTAAAATAAAAACAGATTTTAAAATGCAATTTAGTTTTCTCACCTAATCTCATCTGACATTCCCCCACCAAAAATACTGGGATATAGCAAAGATACCTACATCTGTGATTAGGTCAGAATTCTCATTATTTTCTTGTTATTTAGTAATTGTTGTGCCTTTCTATTTGTATTTACTAGTTGTTTTAATCCATTCAATCTGCTATAACAGAATATCATAAAATGTTAGCCTAGAAACAATAGGAACCCATTTCTTACCTTTCTGGAAGCCAGAAAGTCCAGGATCAACATATAGGAAAATTGAGTGTCTGATGAGGGCTTTCTGTATTTGTCTTCAATTCGAAGAAGGGGCAAGCCAGTTCTATGGGACCTTCCTTTAGAAGAGCAGTAATCCTGTTCATGAGGACTGAAATTCATCATTTTCCAAAGACCCCCACTTCCTAAAGTAATTACATTGATGATTAGGCTTCAACATACGAATTGTGGAGGGATAGAGACCTTCAAACCATAGCACCAGTCAATGACCATGTTGACTAGTATTTAGTCATGAGCCAAGATTGTTATAGAGAAATGAATCTTACAAGATGTTTGTACACAGTTTCTGTTCAGGTTCTGGGTTGTCTTTGTCATTTAAAATATTTTTCTAATTGCTATCTAGATTTCATTTCACATATGAATGTGAAATTGGTACTTTAATAATTGTAAAAAGACAAAATAGTAAAGTTAATATATCAATCTACCAATAAAGACTATTAAACAACATCTGATTAGACATTAAAGGCCTTCAAAAAAGAGGTTGTTACCCCAACTGCTAGAGATATGAGTTCTATATCTCCAAATAGGCCTACATTGTTCAAAGACTGATAAATGTAGTAATAAATCAATATGGTCATATTGGCCCAACTAACAGGGATTCAAGCTTTAGAAAACTTGTGTGGTCAGCTGACTGTGTATTAGCCCTGAATTATCACTTTCTCCTCTGCACAATCTTGCTTCTTACCCTTAACTTCCATAGGTCTTAGTCCCAAAGTTACTCCTTAAAAACATCATGCATGATCAACTCCTCCACAAAATCAATTTTATTGATGGCAGATAAACAATTTGTAATTTAACTAAATTACTTTTAAACTATTTCAAATATTTGTAAAATTAAATTCCTGAGTCAAGTGCACTTGAGCAGGCCTATAATCCCAAAAACTCCAGAGGCTGAGGCAGTAGTATTGAAAGTTCAAGGCCAGCCTTCACAACTTACCAAGACCCTTAGCAACTTAGCAAGGCTCTGTCTCAAGAAATAAAAAAAGGACTGGGAATGTAGCTTAGGTAAAGCACCTCTGGGTTCATTCCCAGTACCAAAAATAAATAAATAAACAAATTAATAAAAATAAATTCTTGATTACAAATAATACTGTGACCGTCACTTTATTCAAGGAAATCAAAAAAGTGATATTTCTATTACCTAAAATCAAACATCATAAATGTTAAATGCATGTATGCATAAAAAAAAATTTTCCCTATGAACATAATAATTCCATGAAAAGAATATCTGCAAATAAAGCAAAGGGAGAGAAAAGCCAACAATGAATATACAACTCAAAATTAAATGTTTCAATTAAAATGAACATTATTTTTTTGCCAGTGGAAATTGAAACTACAATATATCTCCATCTTTCAAGGAGAAAAATGGAGAACGAGTAAAGATGAAAGGTGAGCTGAACAAAAGGAAAACAAGTGAATCCCTGAAGGCAGGAACTCTGTGACCTATTGTCCGTGACCTTCAGATCTAAATGGGTAGTATACCTTGACACTCTGAGCTCCCCTGAAGCAGGCAGCAGCTGTTTCTAAATAACTGCAATTTGCTACAACACTAAAGATAATAAATTTCTTTTCAGAAAACAGTTTCAGAACCAAGTAATTAAAATTGCTTATGTCAGTTAGTGAGTCTAGAAGTGAAGACCAAATAAACAAAAATAAAAGCAAGAGTCAGGATAGAGTGGGGAGACCTCTCTTTTCTCAAACCAGGAAACTAAAAACTAGCTTCTCTGCCATTTCAACAGTTTTCTCAGTTATTGTGCAACCTAACAAAAGTGTTCTTACAGCAAAATACCTGAACATCTTATCTTTATACTGTCAATTTTGGTTGTTAAATCCATTTCGGGTATGTAGGTCTTTCTGGAGTCAGTGGGAATAACAAAATACCAGCAATGAAGGCAACTCCTGGAAGAAACGGTGAGATATTGAATAATCCATGAAACATTTTTGCCACGAGTCTTCTCACTCTCAGTGCTTTAATGGGAATTGTTCTCAGTTCCTGGGATTCTCATCAGAATAGATGCCCCATTATAAAATACCCCATTCAAATGATTTTTGAAGTTGAATGCTTTCTAGTAACTTCAACCCACACACCAGTTTAAAGGTACTGAGATTATTGGTTTCAGTATCTTTCATCTTTAAAAGAAGAAGAAAAGTCTCAAACTTTTCAGTATCTTATAGGGTGATAATTAACTATTAGTCTTGAGAAAGGTTTGAGCCCACACCAGAGGTGAGAACAGAAGGTTCTCGGACCTGTTTAAGTTGTAGCTCTTATTCCACCCTCATTCATCATATACTAAATAAATTTAATCTGTACCATGTACTGCAAATGGATTTTCTCTGGGTACAGAACATATTAATCATGGTTTTGTTGCTTTTGCTTTTTACTTTGTAATGGACACAAGCTATTTTGAATCTTTCCGCAGTATGTTCCCCTTCATTAGCTTTGAAAAACCTAAAAATAATTACACTCCATATTTAATAAGGAAAAGAAAACTAATTTCCCCTTGCTAAATACTGCTAGCTATAGAGTGTTTTAAAGAAAGCATTAAAGCAATTTTGAAATTGGATCCATTTTATGATCCTTTAGAATGTATATAAGTAGACATAAGGAATGGTGGTTTGACTTTACAGTCCTCTGTTTTGTTAGTTTCTGAAGCCTTTCAGAGGTGTACTTTAAGATCATTAAGTATATACCTGGGTGGGCAAAGAATATTAAACAATGGAACATTTAAATCTAAATAAGTATGAATAGCTGCCATTTATTTTTACATTCAGTCCTATAATTTTCAACTCAAAGATTAGTTTTCTTAGTCTATCACTTAATAAAAAAGATTTTGCATTGGGAAAGTTGATGAGAACAATCAAGATGAAAATACACAAGATATCTCTCAAATAATTAGAAAGGATAGAAATTAATGAAATGTAATTTTTAATAGCAGAATGGTAATAAAGACAAGCACAACCACGCATGGGCAGTAACCTCTTATAGTAAAACTAGCTATGATTATGTTCAATGTTAAACTAGCATAAAATTTTTGCTTGATTAACTGGATTCTAGAGGAATTTAGGGGTATTCCTTTTTCCTTCCTCTCTTCTACGATTACCATTTGGTGGTTTTAAGCCTTCAGAGTGTGGATTTTTTTGAGAATTTTCAATGCTAAGAAAGGTAAAATTTTGTGATTCAAATATAGACTATGGATTTTGATATATTGATGGCAACCAATCAGAAATAATTTATCAACCATCTTTTTATTATTAATGAAACTGATCACAGACTAATAATACTTAAAATTTAAGTCAGATTTTTACATTGTCTTTGTATACTAAGTGATTTGTTTCTTACTCTTTCTGTGCCTGTCTTTTGATCGGCTTATTATGCTTGGTCTCAGGATAAAAACACTGGAAGGTGGGCCTGATGGAATGTTGATGATACCAGAGAGAAGAAGTTATAGAGGAAGGTATTTTGAGGAAAAGATGGAGAGACAAAAAGAGTCAACCATTGGCTTTCCATGCTGGAATAAATTAGCCATGGATTTCTGCCTTCATATTACATAAATTTATGAAAACATTGTATTATGTCCTTTCATACGTCCCTGGGTTGGGGAAAAAATGAGAAAAACAGAGAGAAACAGAGAGAAGGAACCAAAATAGGCTGGATCAAGCTGTGGTAACAAACTCCAAGTCTTAGTGATTTAAACAAGAAAGGGTTTTGTTGTTGTTTATATCAAATGTTCACCACAAATTGAGAAAAGGACTCTTCCCATGTCATCTTCATCTAGTCACCCCATATGCACCATGCAGAAGAGGGAGAAGGTAAATTGCATCACAGCTCTTACCCACTTCTACTCAGATTTCATTGGCCAAACCAACTCACAAGTTCATGCCTGATGCAATTAATTATTTTCAAGTAGGAACATGAGATCGTATATATAATTATCAATGTAAGGTCAAATACAGTGATTTTTAATCATAAATAATCTACATATTTAAATTCTATGGCCCACATCCTGAGATGAAATCTGCTCTAGGATTACCATCCAGCAAGAAATCTGAAAAGTATGGTTTTTTTTATTTTTCTGTGAAGTAAACAAAAGCAAAATGAAAATTATAATGAAGATTAGAGAAGCTGACTTGTAGAATTAATGATATTGCCAATATACTTCAATAACTAACTTTTACAGAAGTTAAATCCTTATAGGATTTTTCCATCTTAAATCTAAAGTAGGTGTATACATAATATAAATATAAATATGAATATACATCTTAAAAGAGTTGATTTAAAAGTACTGATCATAAAAAAAAGTACTGATCATACAATTATCTCCTTTTATACAATTAGTATTTTTGCTACCTTGTCAATAACTAAACATTACTTTTCAATATTGCTATTAATTTTCTCTGTAGTCATGCATTCCTGCAATGTTTAAGAACTTGTTAGATAAACAATTTTCAGCTTTTTCTGTGAGGCACTTCATCCACAATATACTGTTTAGCTGGGGCTTTCAACATTGATACAAAGGCTAAAGTAGAATTTGAAGGAATATAATTATTAATAGGGAAAGAGAGAGTTATGTAAATTTTTAGATAATTGACAGAATAAAGTGGGTGATCCAAGCTAGCTTACATTCCCAACACCAACTCCTGGAATCTGATCTCAAATTTAAATATTTTAAGAGGAAATTGTTTATATTTTAAAAGTCATTGTATTTACTTTTTTATCTTAGAGTCTGTAATGTAATTGAAAAGGTTTATAATTTTAGCAAAAATAGATTGAAACTGGGTAAAGTTAATAAAATATTCCCAACAATTTTACTAAAAAATACTCACTTATTTTTAGGATCACTTATTTTTTATTTGATCTAGATAAGAATAATTATTTAAATAGATTTGAAAGGTCAAAATGTAAATCCATAAACAAACAAATCTTATTCTTTTATTATTGTTTACCAAAAGACAGATATAGGGTAAGTAGCAATATTACATTAGACTAAAAAAAGAGTAAGAGGAAAAAAATCTTTACAGCAGTTTTCCATTCTATCATCCACAAGTTTTAAAAACACAAACACACACATAGGACTCATATATTAGAAAGCATGGATCCCTAAACTTTGAGCAGCAATATTTCTTAGTAATCACATCTGTGTTTATTTTAGGGAAAGAAGGAAGGAAGGAAAAAAGGAAGGAAGGAAGGAAGGAAGCAAGGAAGGAAGGAAGCAAGGAAGGAAGGAAGGAAGGAAGGAAGGAAGGAAGGAGGGAGGGAGGGGGAGAGGGAGGGAAAAAGAGTGAGGTTGCTGATTTTGTAACAAGCCTCTCAAAATCAATCGACATTTCCCTAAATTCAAGAAAACAGTGTGACCAGGATGAACCCCACTAGAGCTGTATAAGGATTCTGAATCTTTAATTGGATGATAGTTTTGTTTTGTGTATTAGATAATTGATGTTAACAACACACACTTCCAGGCTTTCAAGCCCTTCAGTACACTAAAGCAATTCTTTTTTTTTTTTTAATTCTGTAACCCACCCTCCCCCTTTGCTGACTGTAAGATTTTGAAATCCAGTCCTTTCTTTTGGGCATCTGGCATAAATCTCCATTGGATATGAAGGAGGGGCACGTTCTGTGGTCCGCATGAGAACAGCCTGACAGCTGCCAGTTTAATCCCTTCACGATGCAAAAATTTCAAGGAGGGAACCCCACTTAACATGCAAACAGGCCCAATGCTTTTGGTCTCTTTCCATTTTAGTGATATTAATTAGAATAAAACAAAACAGCATTTTTAAACAATTTTTTGGAAAAACAGTTAAAGTTATAGAAGAGGAATGTTGTTATGTCAGCTTCTAAATTTATATGGTGAATTTGAAATTATATTGCATATTTACAGAAGTGAGAATCTGACATTCTGATGCCTTTGAAAATACTGTACTGCAGTAGTTTGCTAAAAAAACCTTGAGAAATTCTTTACTTGAGACCGAGGATGCAGGGTAGGGAAAGAGGAGAGGTGCCATAGATGGAAAGAGATAATTCTTGTTTTTACATCCGTACTTTTATTGTTTTGTTCTTGAAGCATCCCATAGCTTTCACCAGATGATCCTTACTGTCAGGGCATTGATCTGGTTCATTCTTGTGTTTCTGGGCAGAACTCCATTAACTAAAAACTTTCTGTGCCTTTCTCCCACAAAGTTATAGCTGTTTGTCCTTTCATGACATATTCCATGACTCCAGCCTTCTCCAGTAATGCATTCCAGCAAGCCTTAAAGCTATAAAGAGATGCTACTCAATGGGGACTCACAGAGAGAAAGTCAAATGCTGTTGCCCATTTATTGTTCTGACATGCACTCCAAAATCCTGCCAGAATTATTTTACTCCTTCCTTTGGGTAGCACTCTTGGGTGTTTTCATTATCATCCAAATTAGAGGTGAGCCGGGTCTAAAATCACTCTAATGCATCTACTCTGTCTTTGTTGGGAAAAAGACCTAGGGGAATTGACCATTTCTAGCTCCTTTTTTGTGTTTGTAATCTGTTAAAAGGAATTGTAATTATGTCTCAGTTTAACCCATGACATCAGAGGCAATCTTGGGGCAATTAGAATCTCATTAGAAACACATTCACAAGGAATCTTTTTATTACAAGGCTTATTCTTGTTTTACAATCTCCTCAGCAGTCGCAGAGTAATAATAGCTATCACAGTTATTATTTACCATCATTGATATTCTTCTAAGTGCTTTACAAATATTAATTCAGTGTGTTAAGCACTGAGGGCACCTTCTCAGATTTCCCTGATGGCATCCTCTTGTAGTCAGAGAACTACTTGTACTAGATTTCCTCTTTGATTTGAGACTTAGCTGATCCTCTCTGCAAGATTTCTTGAGGAATCACCAAGGGCTAGATGACAGCACAAATTCACAAGAGAGCCAGCTGTACAGTGAGGTAAACCTCGGCCAGCAGGAAACAAGAGATGAAGTGTCACAAAGACACCTTCCCACTTCTCCCTCCTTACTCTTTTCTCTGGCTGATGTTTATTCCAACCCTTCCAGGCAATTGCTGTGTACAAATGCAGAGCATTCCTCTGCATTTCCCTATAGCCTGTTGAAAAATAGTACCCAGACTGATTAACATGACATTGTGTCATTTTACTTCTGTTATTCCAGTGTCTTTTTCCTCTTTCACTCTAGATTAGAATCACCAAAATAAAAGGCAAGCTCTTTAAATCTTGCTACAAACTCTGCTTTCTAAGATTAGGGTACTCTTAATTTTTGAAAAAATCTTATAAGTACCATGATTTTCCCATTTTTCAGATGAGAAAGTGAAATGCACTAAGATTAAATGATAAATTGAACTTAACACAGCTATTAACATCACAGAGCCAGTTTGAGTCTAGAGCATATTCATTTAAACCCACATGTATGATAGTCTGCATCAACAAGCAATCTTGGAGCTAAACCTTATATCACCTTCATATCTATAAGCATAAAGAATGATTGAGAGGATGAAAAATCTTATAGCTGTTTTGGATCCTGGGCAAAAGCACAGACAATGTGACAATTAACAATGCTGTAATAACAATTAGATCTGCTATTTAATTAAAATATTGTTGACAAGAGATGTCTGCTAATTTACTGCTCCTGCAGTTATGGTCCAGGACCACAGAGATTTTAACATCATTAATGCCAAGATATTTGTTATGGTTTAGATATGAGGTATCCCCAAAAGCTCCTGTATGAGACAATGCAAGAAAGTTTAGAGGTGAAATGATTAGATTATGAGAGATGCAACCTAATCAGTGGATTAATCCTTTGACATGAATTAAATGAGTGGTAATCATAGCCAGATGAGTGTGGCTGAAAGAAGTAGATCACTGAGGTGTGCCTTTGGGGTTTGTATTTTGTCCTGGTGAACACAGCTCTCTTTCTCTCTGCTTTGTAGCCTTTATATCTTAAGCATCTTTCCTCTTCCACACCCTTCCTCCACGATGTTCTGCCTCATCTTGGACCCAGAGCTACAGAGTCATCTGACCATGGACTGAACCTCTGAAACCATGAGCTTCATGAAATAAACTTTTCTTCCTCTACATTGTCTCACAGTGATGAAAAAAACAACTAAAACAATATTCTAGAATTACCAAAAAGTCATATGAATAAATTTATTGTTGTTTACTATATTTTTGCTAATAAACCTCTGGAAGAAATCCTACATACATCTTTTTCTTTGATTATTCCTATTGCAATAAAGCAAAATATGCCTTTAACTGTAAACATTCCATTCATAATTTAGGAAAAATATTTATTATTCTCATTAATTTTCAACCATGTATCTTTTTATACTTAAACTTCCCCTTTAAAAGTCAAACCTAGTACATTTTTAAATTAATGTAGCAGTGGATTTTCATCCAGTAAATCTAAAAAAACCAAGTTATTGTAACAAAATTTAAAACAGGATAGATATTGGTCAGGAAAGTATAAAATTAATATTTGCATACTGTGGTTTAGAACTCAAAATGTCAACATAAAAGAAATTGGAAAACCTAACAGTTTGTTCCTAGTAATATTTTCTCACTTATATACAATAATAAATCTGACAGTCTACTTATTATTGCAGAATGGGCTATGGTCTACCTCAAGTACATCTAAACTGTTCTATTTATTCCAGAAAATCATTTATAGTTCTTTTTCTTTCCAGGAAATTGTGAGGGAGTCTCAAAATCAAGCTGATTTTTTTTTAGTTCAAACTCCAAACTGTGTTCATCCGACCCATAATCTAAATATTATTTCTTGAATCTTCAACCTTCCATTTCCCACATTCAAATCAGCAGATTTTAACAATTCTTGCTTCACATCATTTTCTCAGCTCTAGCATTTCTTTTCCATGCTCACAGCTGAACAGGCGGCATACCCTATTTTCTGGTTCTAGTTCAGTCAAAATGTCCCTGGGTGTTGTAGACTCTACTGCATCCCACAATGCTAGGGAGGAGTGTTTCCACCTTTTATTGGGTGAGCTGCATCCCCTCCCCTGGGTCTCTACCTAATTCATATTTCCATACGATCACAGTTCTATATTTGCTCTAGCATCTCTTCCCATTCTACTGGCTTAATCAAATTTGTAAATCACTTTCACATGCTCCTCTTACCATTTAGAACACCACTCTGCCGACCTTCAGAAACTATCACTCATATCCTTCAATAAAGAGTGAAATCCACAGAGTAATGTCATTGGTACATTTATTTGTATGTTTTTCTCTTTCCAGTTTTATTTTGCATTATCTTTAGCTATTTTTTTTTAATCTGATCAAATTAAAATAAGAATAACATATTAGGGTTCTCTAATAAAACAGAAGCATTTGTGTGTGTGTGTGTGTGTGTGTGTGTGTGTGTAAAAAGAGAGGAGAGATTAGAGAGGGATTGTAAGGAATAGGCTTATGAAATTATGTAAGTTGGTGAATCCAAACTTTATTGTTTGAGCCAGCAAGTGGCAGACCCAGGAGACTAAGGGTACAGAAGTCTGAAGACAGGATGCTAGAGAATTCTCCCTTGTTCCTCCTTGTTCAAAGACAACAGCTTTTTAAATCCATTCAGGCCTTCTACCAACTGGATGAGGTTCACTCACATTATGGAGTGTATTATTTCATTCAAACTAAACTGATTTAAATGTTGATCTCATCTAAAAATACTCTCCAATTTGATCCATGAAATTAATAATTACATATCATGACTGGGCTTATTACTGCTGTTAGTTTTTTCCCCCAGGTGACAGTTGCCTGTACCCATGCTCTGTTTTACAACAAAATTGTTAATAGCCTAGGTGACAAGCTCACAGTATATGTTGCAGGTGTCTTAGAAATAAATGAGGCTGTTACAGGTAATTTTACATGCCCAAATAAATGTAAAATGGGTTATTTGTATGACCTTTGCCTTTTATACCTTTCATTCTCAGACATCAACAGGAATCACAAAACATATATATTACAATGCTATATTCTGGTTTCTTAAGCTCAATATCACATTTTTAGGATAATTTTTTTTGATAACTTGCAACACAGGGTAGAAGTGAAGCTCACACTAGAGTCAGACTGTTCAGGATTGAGTCCTGGTTCTAGCCATTAGAAGCTTGGTTATTACAGGCAAGAAGCTTCCCACTATGATTCTCAATTTAATCAACTATAAAAATAAGACCTTCCTCATACTCATTTAAAAGAATAATTTAATATTTGTAAAGTGCTTAAAGAATTTCTATTAGTAAGTGTTATTTGTATTTTTAAATTAAAAACAAATAAAATAATTTTCCTGCATTATGCAGGGAGTCTTTTCACCTGTGGTGTGAATTATATTTTTGAGAAGTGCAAAATCAGAGAGAACATTTTAGCCAACTAAATTCCTCAGATTCACTTTAACTTTTTCCTTAAGTAAAAACAATGAGCATAAAAGTGTTTGGACTAGATATTTTAATTGTTAGATCTGTCTGAACTAGCAGGATTATGCTGGCTCTCTCAAGTAGAAGAATAAAGTTGTTGGTAAAGACACATGAATGTACACACAATAAGCAATATTTAATGTCTTTGGCAAGCAAGGAACAGATTTGGAGAAGTGAGGCTAGTGGGAATGAATTTGTATGTATGGCTTTGTATATACAAAATATCTTATAAAGAAATCTCTGTGCTCTAGCACAGGTCATAAAACAGGTCACGTACAAACATTAATTCTAATAATTGTATTAGGCTGCCATAAAGAACTTGAAATATTTTGAAAATTAAGAAAAAATGTTTTCTGGGATATCCAGTATCAAATGTACTTTTTGCAGCAGTTGCTACAGAGAAATCAGATCTACTGTGCTAGTCTAAAAGAGACGAGAGCACATATCAATCTCCTTAGGCTTAGGTGGGCAAGCACAAGTTGACAAACAAGGAAATTTGTGTGGCTTCAGTAGTGCAGTGGCATTCAACCTCTGCTGGATCAGCAAGAGATGCTGATGTCCTTTTCTAATTGCTGACTGGCTCTCTAGCTTTTGTGCTGCCAGAGATTGGGTCACAATGACCCAGAAGAGTAAAACCTTACAGTTTTTTCAGTTCCACACAAGCACATCCTCATTATGTTTATGTCAGAGACTTCGGATCTGCCTTTATACCAATCATGGCATACAGAGGGTCTTACATAGAAACAGGAGAAAAGATCCTGAAAGCATGATGTTATAGTTGAAGAACTTCATTATTTTTTTAAACTGTAGTGGGGAAAAAAATGAAAAGATGCTATCCCTCCAAGCCCACTAAATATAAGAGGCTGCTAAGATCGTAACATGTTCCTGGCCATGTGAAACTAGTTTGGGTAACAGCCAGTGGGAATGACTCTACTCTTTCTTTATTATTGAAAGAAATTTAAATACATATTTTATTTTCGTTTTTAGTATTATTTTAAACTCGATTTTACTTTTTTAACCTACATGTTATAAGCGTTGATTTATGGAATTTCTACCTTCTTTTTTTTGGTACTGAGGATTGAACTCAGGGGTACTCGACCACAGAGCCACATCCCCAGCCCAATTTTGTATTTTATTTTATTTAGAGGCAAGGTCTGACTAAGTTGCTTAGCGCTTCGCTGTTGCTGAGGCTGGCTTTGAACTTGCGATTCTCCAGTCTCAGACTCCCAAAGAAAGTGCTGGGATTACAGGAGTGTGCCACCGTGCCTGGCTCTACCTTCTTTTTGAGGCATGTAAATATATATAAATATATCCTTGGCTATGGTTTGGATAAGTGTCCTCCAAAGGTCCCTGTGTTAAAGGTTCAGCCCCTAGTGTGGCACTACTTGGAGGATGTGGAGTCTTTGAGAGGTAGGGCTTGTGGGAGGTCCTTAGGGTCACTGGGGGTGTGCCCTTGAAGGAGATTGTGGGATACTGGTCTATTCCTCTTTGTTTCCTTAGTCCTGACGTCAGGGGTTTTGTTCCACCACATGTTCCTCATAATTGCTATTTGCCATCCCAGCAGAGGCCCAAAGGAGCCACTGGAACAAGTACTGAAAGCTCCAAAACTGTTAGCTAAATAAGCATTTTTTTTACATTAATTACCTCAGAAATTTTGTTACAGTGCTGGAAAGCTATCAACTACATCCTCAATTTATGTTTAAATCATGATTAAAAAACCTTTCTCACCCCCAAGGTTATAGATTGTATAGCCAGGAGTTTCACAGATAGTTATGTGGTTTCATATTTTGCATTAAGCTTATTATTTATATTGATATAAATAGTAAATAAAATGTCCATATTTATTTTTAATACCATTTATTGGATGACCCAATTTATCTTTATCTTTACTAATTTTAAAGGTGACTTTTGTAATACATCAAATGTCCCTTATACTTTAATCTGATATGGTTCAGGGATCTATTTCTATGTTACTTCAACATGTTTTCTAATTTAGGATACTTCACAGCATAGAACTGGGTTCCATATTTTTATTTTTTTCTATTATTTTCCCATTGATTTCATTATATATATTCCTACAGATGTCTATTTAAATCATGATTTTATTATTAAAAATACACATTTGAGAATCCATTGAGATTGGTTGTATAGCACTTATAGATTAATGTAGAGAGAACTGACTAATCTTAATATATTTTATTTCAAAAACAAATGTATTTGTTGAGATCTTCTGTCTCATACCAGTTTTCAGAGTTTTGATATAGTTTTTATATTTTTCTCTCTTGTTTTATATTAAATTACTTTTCCTTTACTTTTTTCTTAGTATTTTGATTGTGTTTATAGTTAGGAAAGTTGCAGCATTCATATCTGAAAACTTCAAAAATAATTCATTAATGTCAAAAGCATCTTCACAGGCTTGTAAAACAATAGCAATAAATGTTTAATTTTCTCTGTGCATAATTCCCAGGGAACACATACTAAAGGAGCTCTGAGATCCACTACAATGTTCCCAAATTCCTCAACACTGCAAAGTTTGTAGGTTTGTGAATAACTGGATCATGTGTCAGCATTCATTCTTTCTAGATAAATCTATACTCCACATTAATTGAGTCTAGCTCAATCCATTAAATGCTTCCTGTATTTCAAATTTATTAAAATTTTCAAATTTTTCTACTTTTTAATTGAAATATAATCATCATCATTCCATTGTTCTAATTACTGGGAAGTGGTTAATTGTATTGTATGACATACTCAGTTGAGTGTATGTCCAGGAACCAAATGGAGTGGTACTTGCTCATTTTACAATAGCTATAGAGCAGTTACGCAGAAAAACAAAACAAAACAAAACAAAAACTAAACGAGTTGATGTCTATAATGTAATTGATCTTCTCCACAGTAGACCACAAACTCTGATTCTTCTGGAAGTTGAGTGTGGAGCTTAGAAGTTCTATTTATTAGAATCAAAAAAGAAAATACTTACATTGGGTGTAGTGCCACACACATATAATCCCAGTTCCTAGGGAGGGAGAAGCATGAGATAACAAGTGTGAGGACAGTGTGGGCAATTTAGCAAGAACCTATGTCAAAATTTAAAAAGTAAATTAAAAAGTTCTGAGGATATGACTCAGTTGTCAAGCACTTGCTTAGCATACCAGTGGCACTTGTTTCAAACTCCAGTACCTAGACAGAAAGAAGATGGAATGACAGAAAGAAAGGAAAGAAAGAAAGAAGGAAGGAAAATAATTTGGAGAAACCTGGATAACAGAATAACCATTCATTCATGATTAAGCATATTTCATCTACCAAGATTTTAGTGACCAAAAAACTGAAATTATTCTTATTTAAGTAACAGATCAATTTTTATACTTGGCAAATCATGGATGGCTCAACTGCTATATGTCCACAGTAAAAGAAATAGGTTAGATGCTAAGAATGAGATCTAATAACTAAGCACGTTGTCAGGAGTTAGGAGAAAAATCTCATGTTTTTGGTAAAGACCCCTTAATAAGATATTGTACTCTGCTATTTTAAAACATACACATAGGATGCATCATAACATCAAATGAAGACACCTAAAGCTTTTGGTGAAAATTCTTTTCAACTGGTAAAGTATTATAACTTATTAACAGTTTAAATGACAAGTTTATAAAAGCAGTCTTCTCTTACCCATGCTGGTGTCTACCTTTTCAGCAGAGCTTTAACTTACAAATTATTTGACTTAAAATAAGAATCACATGGGATTAAAGTTAGCTATGTTATTAATGTTGTTAGCAAATTATATTGAAATTAATGCCAGTGCCATCCATACTCAGTCACCCAAGCTGCCTAGTTCACTTCTTTAATATATATTGCATTTTCAAGCCCTTACATGATAACCTGTTGGCCAAAAGGATAAAATAAATCTGTATTCATTAAGCCATTCATTATCTGGCAACTGTCTTACACTTGCCTATTACTTTCTTGAGATGTGGCAGTCATGTTGATTGAGTGTCAGGAAAAAAAATAATGAACTTCCTTAGGGGCAGAATAAAATTCAAGAAGTCAAATAAAGTGCATAGGGGCTGTATATCAGAGGTATTTGCTAATGAAAAAACAAATCAAAAGCTTATTCTACACGTGCAAATGGATGCATGAAATCAAGAGTTAAGAAAGCAGCTGAGGATCTCTGGCTCTGTGTCCAGTCTGTTGCTGGACACTCTTTCACAGGCACCTCATGATCTAATTTAATATTTTATCATTTTCTGTCTTTGCAGATTTGATTTCCCCCTAGAAGAGTTTTGCCCTCTAGCCCACATGCTAAACTCCTACTCATCTTTTAAAACTTTGATCAAACCTCACTAACTCCTCTATTATTTCTCTCCCTATAAAACCTGATTCTTTTTTCCAACACTTCAGCTAATACCTACAGGCAGTGCCTAGGGGAGACAAAGGAATGAGCCCAAGAATGTGCATATAATAAAAGTAAAAATTCCCTGAAAGAGTTGACTATAACATTAATGTTTAATGTATTGCTACAGAAATATACACAGCCATAATGAGGAGTCAGAATAACCTTAGAACTACAGAAATGCTACACTAATAGAATTGCACATACAGGCACATCTAAAGAATACTTCCAATACAATACGACTTTGATTAAAGTAGCTTTGCAGTACAATTTTCAATCAGGAAATATGGTGTCTCTAACATTTTGTTCTCAGAATTGCTTTGAGTATTCTTTTGTGGTTCTATAGAAATTTTAGCTTAGTGTTGCTTTTGTTTTCTGTGGAGGATGCTATGGGAATTTTGATAGATACTGAGCTGAATCTGTAGTGAAACATAATAGAGAGCTCAGCAATAACTCCATACATATATAGTCAACTAATTTTTGACAAGGGTACATGGAGGACACAATGAGGAAAGGAGGTCACTTCAAAACAGGGCTAGGAAAACTAGAAAAGAAGGAAATTGAACCCTTTCTTATACAATATGCAAGAAACAACTCATAGCAGTTAAGGGATCTAAATGAAAGACCTGAAAGTGTAAGCCTCCTAGAAGGAACCACTAGGAAACTTTAGGAAACTTTGACATTGGACTTGGGGATGATATTTTGGATATCACACCAAAAACTCAGGCTACTAGAGCAAAAATAAATACATTATACTGCACCGAACTAAAAATCATCTGCTCAGCAAAGAAAGCAACAAAATGAAATAGTACCTAATGGATTGGGAAAAATAAATTGTGCGCAAATTACATACATAATAAAGGGTTACTACCTAAGCTTAAGAAGAGCTTATGTAACTCAATAGTAGAAAAACAACCTGATATGATAAAGGGCAAAAGATCCAAATGGACATTTCTCCAGAGAAGACATAAAATTGTCCACTGTCCATGAAAAGATGCTCAACATAACTAATAATCAAAATGCAGGTCAAAACCAAAAGGAGATATCACCTCACACCTATGTGGCTATTATCAAAAAAGATAACACATGTTATAAAGGATGTTGTAAAAAGAGCACCCTCACAGCCTGTTGGTGGGCATGTGTATTTGTGCAATCAAAATGAAAAGGATTTTGGAAGTTCCTGAAGAAATTAAAATAGAACTAGTGTATGCTTTGGAAATACCTCTTCTAGGCATATACCTAAATGAAATGACATCATCCGTTTGTAAAGATAGCTGTAGTCCCATGTTCATCACAGCACTATTCAGAAGAGCCAAAGTATGAAAGTAACCTAAATGGCTATCAACAAATGGTTGGTAAAGCTGTATACTGTAGTTTATATACAATGGAATATTGTTCAGACTTTAAATGTAGGACATCCTTCCACTGGATGAAGCATGGATGGACATGGAGGACATGATGCTTGTGAAATAAACCACACACATATAGACAAATATTATATTATCTCACTTATATGTGGAACCTAAAATAAAAAAGTCTCTATAGAAATAGAGAATAAAACAGTCTATTGTTCTTTCTCAAAATATCTTATTGCATTTTTACCATATCACTTAAAGAAAGCATTTTTTAGCTTCTTTTGAGTATATCTAAATTGGCAGCATCACCCCTGTGAACTTTAAGACCATTAATAAGCAAAATAAATGTTACTTGAACAGAAGCATGATGAGAACCTGACAATTTGAGAATCAAAACAGTTTATAAGTGACTAGTGGATAAATACTTTGAATACATTGGCAGTAAATTTGCAGATCTCTGCTTCTTTAGGGTCGGTAATTTATCCTTTATTTTGCTCCTTTGATGTTGTGAAGTTTCCCTGATTATTCTTGGTCTTTGTGGTTTTGCATTGATATTCATGCATGTGAAGAGGTAAATACTTTTTCTAGGCATAACAGACTAGCTTCAGCAACCGAAGCTTTCAGCCTGTTTATAAATCATTTACAGGACATCTGGTAGGGCCCATGGACAAGCTTATTTTGGGGTCCTCAGACAGGCAACTCTGCTTGAGTCAGTTTGAGAGGGCCTCACACCTGGATCCATAGGGTCCAACCTAATGCTTAAGTCCACTAGTATTGGGCCAGGACTCCTGGACCACTAAGGTGGATGTGGAACTTGGATATGCCAGAGTAAGTCAGGTTCCTGAATAATTCTCTTGCCTGGGACCATAGATACGGCTTAAACTCGGTCCCTGGGGACAGTCCTAGATCTTGATTTCATATAGCTGGGACCAGTGCTAGAGTCTACTAAGATGTGCATGGACTCTGTATCTACCACAGCCTGGAGCTATAGGGGCTGGTCCGGAACATGGGTCTGTGGGTATCAGTCTGGAAGCTGAACCCACAGCGACTGGCCAGAAGTCTGGAGCCATAGGGGCTGAACTGCTATATGGGGCAGGCTTGGAGCCTCTATCTGCAGGATAAGCCTGCACCATTGAGGGATAAAGGCTGTTCTAAATCTTTTGCTGGCTTTGAGCGTAGATCTGTGACGTAGAAATGGGTGCTGACTCTTCTGGGGCTGGCCTGGAATTTGGGTCTGAAAGGGCAGGTCTTGGAGCCCAGAACTGGGTTCTACTGGGGTGAGATTAGGCCCTGAGTCTGCTGAAGTGTGGAGTCATGAAGCCTATCCTGGACCCAGTGTATATTAGAGTGTAGGGCTGTAGGGGTCTACTTAGCCCTGTAGTCTGTGCAGACCTAAATTCTGTCTGGAACCTGGAGCTATCAAGAACTGGCTTATGCCAGGTTTCACTGAGGTGGCACTCATTTCACTCTTCTTCCCCAACATGGAGAATCTCTCTCTCAAAGCTGTTCTGCTCAGGTTTGAAGGAGAGGTGACACTGGTAATGTGAAAATGTCCTTCCTAAACCTTTTCAAGGCATTTTTCTTAATTCTAGGCTATACACTGGTGCTGTCCTCTCTCATCTGCATTTCTTTCCTAGCTTTTATAAAGATATTTTTGTGCAAGGCTAGTTGCTCAAAGGGATGTTTCTGTGAGAGCATGAGTGATAAGAAGTCCTGTTCTACTGTCTTATTTATATCTCTTTGCCCATTTTTTAAATAAGTTGTCTGTTGCTGAGATGTAAAAATCTCTAGGTATTACACTCACATCAAATATATGATTTACTAATATTTGATCTCTTTCTGTGGAGTATCCCTTTACTTTCTTAATAATGTCCTTTAATGGACAGAATTTTTAAAAAATTGATGAAGATGTCCAATTTATCTTTCTTTTGTCGCTTTGATTTTAGGGCTACATTTAAGAAACCTTTCCCAGATCCAACAACATTAAAATTTCCTCTTACACCTGCCACTAAGAGGTTTATGATTTTACTTCTTAAATTTAGGTTGGCTCTAATTCATATTAAATCTTGTATCTGGTATAAAGTCATATGTTCTTAACACAGAATATACTTGGTACTCAAAGTCTCAAGTGAAAGTTTCTAATTATCCCAGATGAGTCACATGCTTTTTACTCTGTTACCACCCCTCAGGCCCAAAAATCTGCCAGGAAACTAAGCATGGAGGGAATATGGTCTTTTGTAACTTGTAAAGTAGGATGCACTTCCAAACATAAGAAGAAGTATCAGGCTCTATCTACAAATTGCCAAGAGAATCCATAGCTTACTGTTGAAGAGTAAAATTTCTGAAAGTCTTGACAGAGGAAGGCAAGTTAACAAAAACTGCACAAAGTCATGAAAATTATAGTATCACAAAAGCCTAGGGGAAATAGTGTTTTAGGAAAGAGGCAATAATGAAGAGGTCTAATACCCTGACAGATCAAATGAGTGCTAAAAATTCCCTTTGAATTTGATAGCAAATAAATTATCATTGATGTTAACCAGGACTTTTTTGTTTTAGAAGTTCAATTAGAAAAAGTTGAGTAGTGAGAGAATCATGGAGGCAGAGTAAGACAATGGATTGACAACTCTTTCAAGATAGTACAGGAAAGTAAAAAAGCAAGTACAGAGAGGATTTATTTATTTTTATTTATTTACTTATTTATTTTTGCTTTTTTTGTAAGATGAGAGAGGAAGGAAGAGATAATTCAAGTATAAGTTTCTTTAGAAGTTAGAAGTGAAAGTATAGTATAGATGATGAAAAGAGTGATGAAGAAGAACAAAAAGTATCCTTATACTTTAATGAGTGTATTTGATGAGTGTATTTATATATACTTTTATAGATTTAGTGGCCAAATATTGAAATTTCTTACCCAAACACTAGTATTTTTCTCTAGGAAGTAAGAATTGCTGTCTTCTGCTAAGACCATATGTACATGTGGAAAGTTAGCTTGATTAAAGTTTTGATAAGAATATAACAAGTGTTAGAACAATTTTATTATAAATACAGAAAACTCAATTGCTAGATCATGCTGAAGCTGAGCGAGATAGGTGATCATTACTTAAGAATGATGTTTTTCTTTGAGCTTCTTTCCTGAATCACTAAGATTCTGAGAAACAAGTATGAAGAAAAGCAGATACTTGTGCTTTTCTAAATGGATGCATCACAAAGATGGGCATACATTTAACAATGGAGTCCCCATTCACTTAACATTTACTGAATTTTTACTTTATAAAGGGACCTATTATAGGCAGTAGGAACACCTGTGTATAGAAGACAAAATGTCTGTCTTCTTAGAACTCATAAAGATATTTATTAAAACAATGAGCCTAGGAGCCATCAACAAGGTAGAAAATGAAGATAGAAAATGATAGTTAATCCGAATTAGAAGAGTAACTGTGCTGGCATTTCTTCCTGATAAAGAAGATAAAAGATCCTCGTGGAAATAGTGAAGAAGGAGTTTGGGCAAAGACAAAAGCCTTAAACTCTGCCAAATTCTCCAGTGAATGTGGAGGACTGACCTCCACAAGGGCAGGAGGACTGATCAAGGGCAGGAGGAGGAGGAGGAGGAGGAGGAGAGGTAAAACTTAATTGAACATAATTGTGTGAGTCTTAATGCAGGAGGATATTTTCTTAAAAGTCATAATATATGTGATATTTATGTAATAATTATAGAGCTGCAACAGAAAGGGGGAAAAGACAGAATCCTATCTCCTGACCAATATAGAAAACAAGTCCAAACAAGAAAAAAGTGCAAAGGAAGTTGCATCCTTACAAAAGAGCCTGGTTAAGCTAAGAGGATATGAGATAACTTGTTGACATAAATTTTTTCTCGAAGTCTTTTGGACATGATAGAACACTGAGTCCAATGGAGAAAAGATACATGTCAACCTGCTGAACTGGTGTTTGCCAAGTACAGATGTTCTTTTCAAAACTTATCCTAGTGGGACTGCATCAGTTTCTGGTCCACTAGGTTTGGGGAAATGGACAAAATAGATTCTTCTAGAGATAAAAGCAACACTGTGACAGTCCCTTGCTCTGACATTCTGCTTACAAAGCAGTATTTTAATAAGGCTCCTTATCTTACAGCTTGTCTGAGGGAGAGAACATGCTTGGGAAATAAATATGTATTCCTAAGCTTTAGATAATTATATTTCTTACTATAAATTAATTAATTCATACATATTGGTTGTCTGCATTAGTCTTTTGTGAACATCAGCGAAGTAAATCAAAATCTTACAGGATCATTTCTGGAACACTGAATGAGTCAGTCATGATGAGCTTATAAGCCAACTCTGGATTTACTTTTATCACTGAAAATAACTCTATTAAAATAGAGTATTTCTATACCCTGAGCAGTTCCATTACAGAAATACTCTACTCTTCTGAAATAAATTATGTTTTCCATCTGTGTCATGACTACCAATCTGTGAGGTTTAGAAGACAGAAATATTTCTTTTATATGCACAACATCTAGTGCAGTGCCTGGCAGGTGTTAAGCAAATATTTAACAGTTTTGAAATGACTTGGTACTGTAGGTGTAGCCTATCATACTCAAGGTCCTGGGTTCAATTCTCAGCACTGAAAAAAAGAGGTGGAATGAATTGAACAGTTATTCAAATGGTGACCTTGCAGGAAAACCAAACCCTTTTGCAATGAACATGTAATATGATTACATGTTATATGCAGAGCCATCTGTGGAATGCATAAAAGACTTCTCTTCTGCATTGTAGCCATGGGAAAGATGGGCTGGCATTTTGAACCTCTTGTGGCATTCCATTAGCTTACCTTTCTCTGCTTTCTTCCTACTTTGGTAAAGAATGGTCTATGGAAGGTCTTTGAAGTCCCCTGATATACATAAATAAAGCACATGCAGGGTCCATTTTGCCAGTCACCAGTTGCCATTTACCAGTCACCATTTGCCAGAAGCCAGAAGAACCATCTGGTTGTGTGCTAGTCCTACTCCAGCGTTTTGAAACTATTTTCTGTGTTCTGTGGTTTTTCGCCGATTTCTTTCTTTTAGTCAGTCCTTTAACTAGTCAGGGAATCTTGTCCCCACCGTCCACATGGGATGTGGACAACAAAGTCATGTCTAAAATAATCATATAATATAACAATTACTTTCATGGGGGCATTTATAGCAGGTTTTTCTTCATGTCAGATTTCACATATGAAAGGAGTAGATGGTAGGTTGTATTGTCCAGTTGTTTCCTACAGCGGGTTCAACAATGTGGCTGATACATGCAACAAACTTATGTGAAAGATTGTGATATTGTGTCATTAGTCATATCGCAGATTAGGACTTTGAATTTGTGAAGTAGCCTGGTCTTGTGCCGTGAATGGTACAGTGTAAGTACACACCATAGCCATCTACGCAGCTCTCTCAGTAGATGCCCTAAAACTGATTTTAAATGGAAGGTATAATATAGATTTTGTTTAAAGCCATCTGCTCTTACACAATATGTGTTTACAACAGAAGACTTAATCATGTGTTATTTTGATAATTTGAGCTGTAAACACTAAAAATTGTGTCACATATTTTGCATTTACAACAACTGAGTACTCTCCAGGACAAGAAAAGGTATTTGTGAGAGACCTTTTCAGATCAAAATACTTTTTTCTCTGACTCCAAGTAAACTATAAAGAGACAATCATGGTATATTTTTAAGTTAATATAGGTTATTGAATTTTTCATAGTGTTTAATTTTAATGAGTATCACAAATAGTTTCTTACCAAGATGAGGACAAAGACAAAAGTATATATGTAAGACATAAAGTTCAGCAAAAGACTAGGAATTTTCTTCTGAAGACATAAAGGCACAGGAACCAAGTTTGGAGTTTTCACTCCCCAGGAAATCAAAAGCCAATCAAGAGTCCTCAGGACCAGAAGCAGGAATAAGAGATAAAACAAATGGAAAAACATCAGGGTAGAAATTATTAGAAGTATGAAGAAGCAGAGTCAGCTGGGCAGGCCAAAGTCATTACTCAATAACAACACATATTATGAGTTCCACTCACTTTAGACCCAGTCCTGTGCTCACATAAAATAAAGAGTTTAAGAGAAAAAAAAAAAGTCATCCCTCTTGCCTTCAGAAAAGATATTATGTAGGATAGAAGAAAGGATGAGAAGTTAAAATTGAGCCACAAAAATATATGAAGGGGCCAGGCACTTTGGCCCATGTCTGTAATCCCAGACAGAGGCTTGGGAGGCTGAGGCAGGAGGATCACAAGTTCAAAGCCAGCCTCAGCAACTTATGGGGCCCTAAGCAACTTAACTATACCCTGTCTCAAAATAAAAAAATAAATAAAATAAAATAAAACAACAACAACAATAAAGCACAGGGCTAAGGATGTTGCTCAGTGGTTAATGCCTCTTGGTTCAATCTTTGGTACAAGAAAATAAAAAATAAATGTGAAGGGACAACCAAACATGAATCAGTAAGATAATAATTGGATATAAGATGGGTTTTAAGGAGGGAAAAAATGTGTGTGCACTTGAGATTAATATCTAGAGTCAAGATGGTCCAGATACCTAATTGCATAGGAATTGCATAGAACTACAAAGGAGTAGTGCAGAAAGAAGCTTACCAAAGCTGGAGAACTGTTCCATACACTGTTTTACATATTAATCTTTGTGTTATTAGTCCATTCACTTGAAATTCTTAGAGAAATATTAACTACAGTGGAATTGACTGCCTTACCATGAGTAGATTATGCCTTCCATAAAATTATTTGGAACTTTTTAAAATGATCACCAAATCATTGCCATAAATGATTCTTGACCCCTCCCCTTCTGAATGCTGCTATCTTGAAGACACAATCCTAAATCAAATGAGCTGCTCTATTTAGATAAATGACAAGTTGTCACCAACTTATTAAATAAGAATTGTGAACTCTGGCCTAAAATCATAAATTCTAGTCATTATTATTATTTTTTGCTTCACTGTAAATTTCTTCATATTTTCTTATTAATAATAGTTCTGAGTTTGATTTACTATTAAGTTTCAAAACTCACATTAAAGACAAATGAGCAGATACTGGGCATATCTCATAAAACTTATGTGGAAAATAATTTTGATGGATGGGAAATCTCTTTTGTCAACCTTGCAATTGATTTTCCAAGGTCATTTTTTTCAACCCAAATTTAATTAGTCTTGTAAAAATGTGAGTTATTTCTGTTCATCCAATTTCTACTCTATGTTGATTCAGAAGCATCTAGAGTTGATGAAAGGTTTATGGAAAACAGCAAACACACCTTGGGTTTCCGCTGCCCATTCCAGTTGATGTAGTTGAATTACTATAAGAATTTGCTCTTCTAGAGAAAATTTTAGCAACCACCAAAATAAAATATTACTGCCTCTAAAATCATGATGGGAGAATAATCAGTGTTTATTTGTACTTCAAGACATTTTATAATGTTATTTTCATTGAGGTTTTTATGAATTATGAATAGAAACACAAACTTAGTGTAGAACTTATAACAAAAAATGCCCAAACTCAGAACAAACCATTGTTTTTATTATTTTGTATTTAGATATTTAAAAAAAAACTCAATGTGTTTCCTCACACAAAAACTATTACATCTCATACTCAGTCATATATTCTAGAAATACTGAAAAAATCAATTTATGATTTATTGTGCTTTAACATTTGAAATAAGAATCTTTTAAATGAGAAAAAAGCTACAAGTAGCCTCAAAATCTTTTTTAAAATACAAGGCAAGGCACTTTTTGGTGAAACTTGACTAATGTTAGTATTTTATAATAAAAATTGTATTTCATGCTATTCCCTGAATTGAATTCCCCTCCATAAAGTTTTATAGAAAGCTATAACTACAAAAAATCAGCAAGGAGGCCTTTATGGTAGGAAATTGCAGAGATCTTTCTTTTCTAATAAGTCAAACTGATTAAGAACATAAAAACAAAGAGAGTTTTTTGTTCATGGTCCCACTAATAGTTTTACGTAGGCTGAAAAATGGACTCTAATGCTGTGACTGTGCAAGGCACTTTTGTTTCTGGTGGCTCTCCTCCCCTGCCCTGCTGGAAAATACACATGGCTGGACAAAATGCTCACAAACAGTGATCTCATTGTGATGTCCCTAACTCAGGCATTAGAGCAGTTAGATGATTGAGAAGCACAACATGCTCTGCACATGTGGAAACCGTGTAATTCTGAGCTTCCTCCAGGAAAGAGTAAGCTTTGATAGGCTGGAACTAAAGCTCTTCTAAAGGTGTAAAATAACCATGAATTTCCTATTACTGTGGACAACTATTTCAGATATTCACAGCCAATTTAAGCACGGTGGTGGCTAACAGCTGCTCTCGGGATTGCAGCCTTATAGTACATATATCTTTTAATAAGAGTCACGGGAACATTCCTTACTTTTCTTTTAAGAAGTTATAATCAGGCTATTCTTGCTTCATATCTGGTGCCCTTGATTTGCTGAAATTTGAAATTTATGTAAATCTTTTTAAAGGATATGAAGAAACATTCTTTTATGAAAATTGGAATTTATTTCTCTAAATTGCATTTGAAAGAATTTTCTAGAAATTTAAGACAAATTTGTATTACTTATGAAGTTTGGGGAGTTAGCCTTCTAATTTTTTCCTAATTCTTCTAAGAAAAATCATTTCAACTATATAGGTCCCTATTCCCAAAAATGCAACCCGCATAAATTAGAGTACTTGCCAAATTTCCTTTTAATTATTTTAACTTATGGAATGTTAGTTTGAAGATAAAATTGAATTCAATGGAAAGGAAAAATATTTCTGGATATAGTGTTTGAAGGTCCAGTTTTTTCACTGAATAAATAAAATTTTCATTATTTACATATGAGCTCACTCTCTCTTTTGACCCAGAGGGAATGTTGATAATAAGCATAGTAAATTCTAAAATTAATTAAGATCTGAAAACTTGGCTTCAATCTGGGATATTTCAATACCATAGATAACAAAAATTTAGGATTACAATGTTCTGAACATATTACTCAATGAGTATCAGCTGAAGATGATGGGAGGGTGTGGTAAGATTTGATTGCTGGTTATAACTCTAATGTGAATTTCTGGAAATAGAAATCATGCAATACTAGTGAGTATTTTTCCTCTCCAACATATTAATCTTTCAGTGTGGAAATGAATTGCCTTGGTTTCAGGGACAATTTGTACCCATGGCTGCTGTACATTGGAAAAGTACTTGTATACTTAACTAGATGACTAAGTCCACTTGCATACTCTGCAAATTATTTCATAATCAGCCCTTCAAATAATCACTTTTTACATATAATTGAGAGAAAATTATGAAAATTGGGGCACTGTAAGCATTTAAGATAGTCTTTTATTCAGAAGCCTTTTCACTGGCTTTCTTTGGGAACTCAAATTGATGAAATTAAAAACTGCTTCATATTTCTTTAGATGATCATATTTCCATATTATGATTATCTTTTAATAAAACACACTTATTTACAAACTACATAATGTAACAAAACATACAATGCAAACTTTGATTCAGTATACTCCTATTCATAAACCATTTTCAAAAGTAAGTTTGTTTTTGTTTTGTTTTCTTTCTCAAGAGAGAAGACCTTGTTAATGGAAGGAAGACTACTTTTAAAGTTTTTAGCAATGATGTTGATAAAAAAATAGGATTTTGGGAAATTGTAATTTCAAAAATAGTTATAATTAATATTGAAGTGTAATTTTTACAGAAAACTATTAATGCTCATCAATGTTATTATAATTCATTTGTATGTTTCCAAAATTAGTTTTCTATTTCTCCTAGAATATTTATTTTTGGGGGGTATCTGAATTTTAACTCACCTCAAATTTAATTGTTAAATCTCAAAAGATATGCAACTGTATGTTTCAGCATTTTACATATTTCTAAATTAAATTAATGAATAATATCTCATTTTTATATGCAAATTTTGTCATGATTAAAATTACATATAAAATTATCAAACTATTTAGAACTGTGCAAGATTATGTTTATTTCTTCAAATGTCAATGAAATCACTACCCTTCAAAAACATTAAATTTGTAATAAGCAATTTCAAAGCTTTTTAATATTTATAATTGAGTTTAAGTATAAAAATGTTTTGTTCTCAGATAAATGAACAAAATTAAGCCTTCATAAAGCAATAAATTCAAACACTATAAGAAGGACATAATGTAAATGTTACTTTCCCATACAAATGATAATAATAACCAATGCTGATATAATATAGTTCTTATTCTATATCATACATTAATCTATCTTTATCATATGTGCATATCCACATAATCTAATTCTCACTACATCCTTGGGAGAAACCCTAATATTGTTCTCATTTTATAGATGAGGAAACTGGAGCAAAAAAAAATTAAGTACCTTGTTCAAAGCAGCACAGCTGGTATGAGACAGAGCCAGGATTCATAATCAGTACACATTGCAGATCTCATGTTCTTAGTCATACCGTTGTTCTACTGCCTCTAGCTGCATATTATATTGCTCATGTAGCTAGTAAATTTCTCCAACAAAAAACAGCCCTCATATCTTTCACAAATTAGATAGCCAAAAAAAAATCTTTGGATATTCCCATTTATCATCAGGGAACTAGTCAGTGGAAAGGCATGCTTTGTAGTTATATGTGTGTTCGTGTATTTGCACAGATTTCATTGCAATCAAATTTACTTGCTCATGCCAGTTACCTTTCTCTTTCTGGGCATCAGTTGGTTTATTTTTCTGATGGAAGTACAGGAAATGAAAGCATTAAATGGGTCTCAAAATGTCTTGCACTGCCCTTTCAAATATATCCTTTAAAGCTGGGTTAATCCCCTCTCCTGCCCTTCTGTGGCTATACTCTTCATAACTGCCTTCATGCTAAGGATGAAAAGCATTTAAAAATTGAAGCATGATGGATATTTGGGGTAGAGGAAAAGAAGAAATAAAGGTAGAATAGCCAGGGGAAGAAACTGAACATTGTAGTGCTTGTTTAAATAATCTTGATTCCATTAATAATCAAGCATTGTAGAAATAAAGTGCTTTTAATGCCAACTGGGCCTTCTTCATTTGCTAACCAACAAGGTAAACAGTAGCTTTCACCTGGAGGCCATTTTCATTTCTCACCAAACTTAAACCTAAACAATGAATTTCTGTGTTAAGAAAGAAAAGGAAATGATTATAATAAAATCTTCACAAGTGATTACAATCTCTTTCCTTTGTAAATGAATAAATACAGTAATTTCACATATTCTAGATAGGAAATTTTTCCAGATTTGTTTTGCACTCAGTTTTAGATCCACGTGAGAACTATAGATCATTAATCTGGTTTGGGTGCCTTTTATTTGATGCAGTTTCTTTTTTGGGGGGGGGGTACTGGAGATTGAACTCAGGGGCACTCGACCACTGAGCCACATCACCAGCTCTATTTTGTGTTTTATGTGGAGACAGGATCTCACTGAGTTACTTAGCACCTCGCCATTGCTGAGGCTGGCTTTGAACTCGCGATTCTCCTGTCTCAGCCTCCCTAAGTGCTAGGATTACAGGCTTGCACCACCGTGCTCAGCTTGATGCAGTTTCTTTATGTTGATTTAGAATGCATTATTTAATGTCTGTCCAAAATTATAGAAACTTGCCTAATGTCACTGAACATTCGCTATTTACATCAGTTAAAATTTGTTTTTCTCTCCATATAAATCCTCTAAACATAGGAACCAGAGATGTGTGGATATTATACTTGCAATGTCAAATCAACCAATAATCATTTCATATATTGTAGGAATTGTAGAGAATAACAATGCACACACACGCACACAAACACACGCACATACAAGTACAATTTCTTCACCTTTATGTCAGAAAGGCAACACTCCTTTAAAGAAAAACAAGATAATGTATTATTAATTAATGGACTGTTGGAGGCAAATATAAGTACTATCGGAATTGAAGTTTTGAAATGTCCTGAGGTTGGACCATTGGTATTCTTCATGGAGAAAGTTGTTCTAGAACAAATCACATAATAGTTGCAGAAAGAAAAGAGGAAAGTATACAATGACAGTCATGCAATGGAAAATGTGGTTCTTGGGTAGTGAACAAGGAAAACAAAGGGGAAAAGAAAAATGGCAGAGTCCATCTTACTCAATAGTATGATATAAAGCACTGTTAAGACTGAATGCCTTGCCCCCTCCTCCAATTCATATGATGAAACTTAAGTCAAGATTCCATGATGTTTGGAGATGGGGCCTCTGGGTTATGATTCAGTTGTGAAAAGTAGAGCCCTGTTCATGGGATAAGTGCCCTTATAAGAAGAGACACAAAGATGGGCTTGGTGGCAGATACCTGAACTCAGCAACTCAGGAGGCTAAGGTAAGAGGTCATAAATTTGGGGCCAGCGTGGGTGACTTAGTGAGATCCTGTCTCAAAATGAAATTTAAAAAGGCCTGGGCATGTACATCAGTGATAAAGCATCCCTAGATTTAAGCACCACTACCAAGGGAGAAAAGAGAAAGAAAGTTTGTATTGTCTTTCTTCTGGCCTTAAATGTGAGGATGCAAGGAGAAAACAGCTTTCTGCAAACAGAAAGAAAGCCCTCACCAGGCAGTACATCTGCTGATGCCTTTGCCTTGGACTTGCCAATCCATACTATGAGAGATCAGTGTTCATTGTTCAAGCCACCCAGTTGATGGCAATTTGTTATGACAGCCTGAAGAAAGAGAAATATGTTATGAGTAGCTAATAGATGACCTGGACTGTCTGATGGTACAGAAATCCTGTCCTCAACAAACTTCACTCCCAATATTCAAAGAAAAAAGTGTATTTTAAAGTTTCTCATTTGCTTGTTTTAAAGAGGATTACTCTATCTACTATATCTACTGCCTTACAGATTGCCTTGTTGACATCATGCATTTCATTTATATTTTTAATCGAGTAATTATGGAAAATTCAAATTAAAAAATCTCACGAGAATAAGTTACAATGGGAAGTGTCAAGGCCTGATTCAAAATAAAAGGAGCTATTTCTCTTTGAGCTCCCAATGTATCTTTTCCTGTGACTGTGTGATTCTGTAAGTCCCCTCTTGCTTCAGTAGTCTAATATCCTTTTGCTTCCCCAGCTCTGAGATCCCAGAGGGAACCAACTGATAAATTGTTACAGACTTAATGTTACTTCTCCCTGGAGTATATTATAGCTCACATATCAAGAAATTTCTGATTTCCTATATTCCTCAATACTGCCACTATAGAAAGACAAAAATGATAAAATTAAAATGAAAATAATAGTTTGCTAAGATATTTATGCTTGGTAATCAATTGCATTTTGAATTCTCTCCTTTGCATGTGCGCGTGAGCTCGCTCACTCCCTCTCTCTCTCTCTCTCTCTCTCTCTCTCTCTCTTTCTCTGACTGTGTTTTGAATAATTTGTACATAGCTACATGATATATAGTCATGAATTATTTAAATTTCTAATTGTCGTAGGTTTTATAATCTTGGAGTCACTTGCTGGTATACAGATATAGCAGAAACACTATTGCAAATTCATTGTATGAGTGGTCTCTGAAGAAGTCATATTAACAAAAAGGGGAAAAAACAGTGTGGGGAGAAAAGAAGCTTTTACCCTCCCTTAAAAATACTGTGAATGTGATGAATTACAGTATTATCTTTCACTATAGCTCAGAGAATGTTATCATAGTAAAGGAAAATCTTAATAGTATGAATTTTTTAATTTAGATTTTTTAGGAGGGCATCAATTTAAATCAGATCATAGATTGGCATGTAAGCCAGTTTCTACCAACGGAGTCTGTTCACAAGACAATTACTTGGTGAAATCAGTGTTGTTTTGAAAATCATACAGTACCTCTAAAAACCATTAAAAACAGAGATAGGCTAATTTATCCCACAAAGAACCTCTTTTTTTTAAAGCAAGCCATTGTATGTATTCTTTTTATTAGTTAATATACATTAGCAATGCCCTCCTTCTGTCTTATCACACTACAGTGTCAATACATTAGTATGACTTTTTTCATCTTCTCTGGATTCCTGACAATCTTTGTCTTACTTTTACATCCTCCAAAGTAACCACTTACGTAGAAATGGCCCAAAATTGACTCCAGTGTGTAATGAAGAAAAATGGCAAATATTAGTAGAAAATGTAACTGATTTTTATTTTGCTAATCATTGAAAAAAATCCAAATTTAAAAAAAATCAAATACTCCAATGAAAAGGCAAATGAAGTTCCACAAAGTAATATCTACACGCATTTGGTAAAACAATTTTGCTGATGGAGACATTAAAAATTGAACAAGTTTTAAAACAACATCTAAAAACAATACAACAGCTTTGTAGATTAACTGACAAATGAACTGACCAATAGCAGAATTGATTAGTTTATGATAAACTGAAATATGGTAGGAAAAACATGGAGTCAGACAGACCAAAACCTAGATTCTGAACTTTTTAATGTTCTAGTCCCTGGAAAGAAATTAACATTTATCTTAGCCTTGGAATTTTCATAAATGAATAAACAAATAAATGAAGGATACTTGCAGGACTATTATAATAAGTAATTTGGGATTGTAAAACCTGGACATAACAATGTCTATAATATTTTTTTCTGCCCTGGGAATTGATCCTAGTGGTACTCTATTCACTACTGAACTATATCCTAATCCCTTTTTATTTTTTAATTTGAGATACAGTCACCGTAAATTGCCCAGCTGGTCTCAAACTTGTGATACTCTTGCCTCACTCTCTCAAGTTGTTGGGATTACAGGAATGTGCCACCATACATGGCAATATCTATGAGTTAAACTGTTCCCCTAAATTTTTACATTGGTATTCTAAACCCCAATATCACACAGTAATAGGGCTATTAAAGAGATATTGAAGTTAGGGTGAATTCTTGTAAGAGAAAATGTGACAAAAAAGAAACACCAGGGATGAGTGTGCATAGATGAATGGATGACTAGGTGAGGACACAGTAAGCAGTGGCCATCTAGAATCCAAGAGGAGAAGCCTCAGAAGTGACCAAAGCTTCTAGCACCTTTATCTTGAACTTTCCAGACTCAAGAACACTGAGAAAATAAATTTCTATTGCTTATGCTACCCAATCCATGATAGCATTATCTTTTTTTTTTGAAGAGGAGTGTTCCTAGATTGCCCAAGCACACCTCATACTCCCACATTAAAGCAGTCCTTATGCCTCAGCCACTCAATTAGCTGAATTATAGAAATGCACCACCACGTAAGCTACAGCAAACTAATTCAATATGCTTAAGCAGAAATAGTAAGTTACCCCAATGTAGACATATTTTCATTGCTATAGGTCATAGTTGTTAGGAACATGCATCAGGATATGTTCTTCAAATTTTACAGATTATTTAATCTTCAAAAAAGCAACAACAAATTAAGTGCTATTTTATGTTAATTTTATAAAGAGGAAACTGAGTCATAGAGGGTTCAATAAATTCAGTCCCGCAGCTAGCTCAAAACCCAAAGTACAAGCTCAGAATCATTATGCCCTAAAGCAACAGCTAACTCAAAAAAAAAAATAGCATTCAGTTTTGTGCACATGCAATACTTGTTGTATATCAATAAACCAAAAGCATGAAGCCTCATAGCCTTTTTTCAAAGAAGGAAAAGCCATACAGACTGATTTAATCATACATGAGTTCATGTTATCAGATCTATTTTTACAAAGCCTTTTCAATACTCATTTTCATGAGGAATGTGTATGTCATATGCAGTTTTTTAGAGCACCGAGAGTTGATTTTAGTGTAGCCTAGCCTGTAATTTTAAACTCCTTTAGGTCATCAGTTCAAGTATCCATTGAGTAATTCCACGAATGCAAATACAAAGTAACTATAACTTAGAAGGTAATAAAAGCTAACCAAATTTTCTGGCCCATGACTAAAATGACCGGATTTTCAATTAAAAAAATGATTTTTCAGTTTGCCTTCATAGTTTGATGAGAAGATTTCAATGCCAAATATCTGAATTATATTATTTTACCAAACGTATGGTTTGATAATTTGGACTATTGTTAGTCAATTATTGACAAAGAGGTTCCAAGGGATACAATAAATTGGAATAAATGTTTAGCATTATTTACTTGTAAATAATTGCATCTGATGAGTAAAAATATCATTAAGCCTGTTGCCTGTGTAATGATATTATATAGATGATTTTAGTGCTGATAAATAATATATGCACTAATATTTTAAAATATTTCCCTATTTATGTGTTTTTACTCATTATATATTTCAGTAAATATTGAATTTGAAAATCTCAATTGATAACCAACTGAAAGAAAAAAGATATCCAAAAGAATAAAGGAAATTGCAAAGGAATTCCAAAGGAATTAACTATTTTAGTTATGATCTACTGCTATGTAACAATATATCCTCACAATTCAGTGGCTTAAAAAAATAACAGCTGCTTATTTCTTTCCACTTCTGCAGTCTAGGTGGGATCATAATAGCTTATTTCTACTTCAATGTGCATCGGCCAAAGCAACTAGACCAGAAAATGGTGTCACTCACTTCGTTGTTGGTGCTGGCCATTGGCTCTGAGCAAAGTTTGGCACATTTGAAAGCTGAAAATATATTTTGGAAATCAGTATTTCTATGTTGGTTATAAAGATAGACTACATTTTGCCAGGCGTAGTGGCGCATGCCTGTAATCCCAGCACTCAGGGAGGCTGTGACAGGAGAATCGCGAGTTCAAAGCCAGCCTCAGCAAAGGCGAGGCGTTAAGCAACTCAGTGAGACCCTGTCTCTACATAAAACACAAAATAGGACTGGGGATGTGGCTCAGTGGTCGAGAGCTCCTGAGTTCAATCCCCAGTACCAAAAGAAAAAAAAAAAAAAAGATAGACTAGATTTAAAGTTTTTGCATATTTCAATGTTTTCAAAAAAATATTTAAAGAACTTATAAATTCTAATTCCTTGGATAATTAAATTTTGTTTCAATTTGTTGGAATGGCTTTCTTATTCTTTTTAAATTTAATTTGTGCCTTTTTTATCTTGCTAACTAATGTGAACATTTATTTATTTTGATTATATATTTTAATTCTACCCTATTTTAATTTATTAAAAATTTTAATTCAATTTTTGAAGTTATATTTAATTATTAAAACAGAAAATATACTGTCTCTGAATATAGTTTTAGAAACTGCTTGCAAATTTTATATTGAGCTAGATTATTAAATAGTCTGTAATTATAACTTGTCTTTTATTTTATCCAATACTTCCTATTTTGTTGATTTAAAGAACAGGGACTCTGGAAATTCATCTTTGAAAAAAAAGTTGGTGTTTTCTCTGTGAAATGATCTGAATTAATTTTTTAAAAAAGGTTTTCATGAACTCTTAAAGTTGTATTCTCAAGTTAGATACTAGATTCAATGATTCTCTTTTAATTTAATGTAGTAATTTTTTAAACATTTTATTTTATTCTAAGTATTTTATACTAGTTCTTAAGGTTTTTAGCATGTAACAAAATTAATACATCCTGATTTATAGCTAAAACTGATATATCATTCTAAAGAAAAAAATCACTCATGACAATTATTCATGGGAAGGAAGACTTTATTCAAAGAGCCTCAAGGAAAACTCAGTGGGATTTTGCAGCAGGAAAGAGAAATGAGGTTCAATTCTGAATACAGTAAGGACAAGTGGAGATGTGTACCTAAGAAGTAGGGCGAAGAGACCAGTGAGTAGAATATTATTAATAGTACAGTGATTCTTTAGGAACTGATCTATCAGAATTCTTGCTAAAGGCAGTCTAGGGTGATCAGACCTCACTTAGAGGATGACAGGCATGAAAAAAATTGGCCAGATATAGGAGTATTCAAATACAGGAAGTAGGGGATCTGGCTAAACTAATTTAACAGAACTTTTGCTAAAACTGGACTCAATAAGACCAAGACCACAACCCAGGTTCCTACCTAGTTGAGCAGAGGACTCACAGAATCTTGAATAATCTTTGACAAGTCCAAAATCTTTGTCAAAATCATCACCTCTTTTGTTTGTTATATAGAAATGCAATATTTTGATTCAAAATAATGGTCTGTCATGGTACAATTAATTTTATTTGCCAAAATGTGATCTGAATACTCCATTCATAGTAAAGCCATACAAACAACTTAAGGGCATTCTATTATTTCATGATTACTGTGAGATAGACAAAATGTTAGCCTCTTACATAACTGAATCATTGTACTGTAAGCAAATTAGATATTAAGTTTCTGGGTTATAAAAGTTATATCTCTGAATTCAATTTATCTTTTTTAATACTTAAAAAAAGCTTTAAAATTATATTAAGACCTAACAGGATAGTTAATTATTTTATTCTCTATATGCCTCTTTCCACATGTGGCACCTAATATTTAATAGTATAAGTCTTCCCATGATAAAATGCATCTTAAATTTTCACATTTTATGACTGCATCAATTGTAATCATCATTTTATCTACCTGTATATAAAGGATAGAAAAAATGTATTAATCATATCATTAATAGCACTACAGTCTGAAGATGTTTACTGAAATCACATTTCTTCCCTTTTGTCTCCTGTTTGTGAGGAATAGACCACAGGATTTATTTTTATGCTGTTGATTTAATTTTGGTTGCCAAATATTTGGTGCAGTTAATATTTTGGCATAGCAACTAGTAAGTAATAAAATTTTCTAAAGATTCTTATTGATAGGTTAGAAAATTTAAATGACATATATATATGAAATATTATAAAAGTCACAACTCTGACTTTCATTATTTGCACACTAAAAAATGACTCATAATTTATTTCTATATAACAAACACATTTTTTCTGCCAACTTCATTAACATAGGTATTTTTCTGTCTTCTTGGTTTGGAATTACACTTGTCACACCATGAGCAAATTCAATGTGAAATAAATACTTCCTAGTTAATATAAATAAATATATTTTTGCAGTCAAGGCTGACTAATAGCTAATTATTCTTACAGAAAATCCTTTGTAGTAGAATTTGTGAAGTTTGTAGGTATATTATAAAAACATTTCAACAATGCACTTGTGTAACAAGAGAATAATCCTAGATTGTGAACATGGTTTGCTGAGTACCAGAACTATTTGAAATGTAGATGATAACTGATTCATTTTTTTCTATGAAACATTTGTATTTTGAATTCATTATTGCACTATCTTTTGTAACATTATGTTTTTTATTTTATTCTAACTATCAGTGTAATTTTCACCTTCATTCTTCAACAGGACATTTTTTTCCCTTCAAATGTAACTATGGGCTATATCAGAAAGTATATCATTTCTATTGCCATCTGTAGGAAAATAATGTACTATATATAATCCACAAGTAAAGAAGTCATAAAGATAATTTTATTACAGCCTCTTTTTTAGAATTTAGAAATGTACTTTGTTTAATATTGCTGTTGCCTTTGTTATTAAAAACTCAACATCCATATGAGAAATTTTAATATTACTCTTATATTCCTTTTAAATAAATCCACACATCTTAGTATATATAGTGTTAGGAACTAGATCTTTGATAATAGATCTTTTGATCAAGATCCTGTATTCTCTATTTACTACTTGTTTATCCTCTCGCAAACTATTAAGTCTTTCTAAGCTTTATGATTCTTATCCATAAAATAAGATTTTACCTAGGTCTATTGGAAGGATTTAAGAAGGCAATGTTCCTAAAGTGTGGTATATTCCTCACACATAGTGAGCTCTTGCTGTAAGTTAACTATTACTGTTATTGTAATTTTTTATATCAGTATAATTTAAAATGTAAGCACTATGTGCACTTAAGTATATGTGTCTTGTGAAAAAAAAAACAAACACCAGTTTAGAATAAGCATATGATGGCTACAATAAGGAAGTCTAAACATGACCTAGATAGTTCAAGAAGATATCATTTTTAATTGACTTTTTACAAAAGATTACATGAATAAATAATTCCCTTCCTGGTCATTGACATAGAAATCTATAACATTTTTGTTAATTTACAAGGGTTTTACTTTTTCGCTGATATAAAACATATGGATAATTGGATGACAGATCTTTTTCAATAACACTAGAATTAGTTCATATTTTTGAATTTAAAAGGATTTAATTCAATGTATATAAATTATTTATTATATTTGAATTCTCCATGTGTATTTGAGCAGCATAGTACAATTGTTTTTAAAAGTCACAGGTTAAAAAGTATGTGAAATACTTTTTAGAAAACATTTCAATTGGTTGCTGCACAGATAATAACCTTCAGCATGTGGTCGTGAATTAAATGCAAAATAACATCAGGAGCCCTACTTCAAGAAATAATTAGGCCTTCTGCAGAGTCATTCAGTAAAATTACATTATTGTGTTCAACTGAGAGGAGCTGTGTAGAATGTATTTGTAAAATATAATTGCAGGGACAGCTGGCCTGAAAAAGGAAGAATCTTAATAATATATGTTGCTGAGGTGGTTGGTTGTTTATTCCCCATTATCAGAGCGGTTGATAAGAAGAACAGCCATTGTTGCATGGGAAAAAGAAATTAATTCGGGAAAATAATGATGTAGCTTCTCATGTCATTAAACTGAATTTTAAAGTGAAATGTATTGTTAGCCATGCAAGCAGTGTGCCTGGAGGATTTGTGCTCCTTGTGCTACTCCAGAGGCCTCACATCTTCTATGTGGCTTTTCTCAGTTGGCTTCTTCTTTTATTTTCTTAACTTCCCTCTTGTAATGTAAACATGGGAAAGAGAAAGTGGTTGCAGAACAAAGGAAAAGCATACAAAATAGCCCCACTCCCTCTGCATAAAGCTTTAATAGGGAAATGGTATCACACTGAGATTTTATGAATAGATTGATAATAGTATGTTCACTTAAACCAAAGGAGGAGCCACCATGTTTTGCCACTTAAAAGTTAATTTCACTTTTTTTTTTTCTTAAATGCCATTTAGAGTTTTTCTTACTCTTTATCAAGAAGGACAATTAATTTTATCAATATACTTTCAAAGCCATTAAAAACTCATGTGCTAAAATAAATATCTTGAAACTCTCGTGATCATGAGTTACACAGATTATCACAAGAAATATGGAAGTTAGTATTTCACATACAATTTACTCTCATGTAAATTAGACACAAATCAAGGGAAGATTAAGAAAAATTTTTATTCTTATCTCTAGAGAAAACTATGCTTTAAGGTTTTGATCATATTTAAAAGCTGCTTGATTTTTAAATGATTTTATTTATAGAAATTTAATATTTGTAATAATCTTCCCCCAAAACAAAAACATTGATAAATGTGTATGCTAGTCATGTTTTGGACACTGTTTCTATTTTTAGACAATATCAGAATGTCCTTCTCTTTAATAAAAAAGTGATATAGATGCCTTATATTTTCATTTGTAAATACAAATTTTGTAATGTTCAGATAAAATATCTGATGCCAAAGTTTTACCTCGTCACCACACAGGTACCGAGGCTACCATGTGATAGTCAGTATCTTATAAAGTAAACAGATGAGTTACACTTAGAAAAATGATATGCAAAAGTAAAAGTAGACAATGATATTAGTAGTGATAAGTGCTATGAAGGAAAAGCAGTGCTTGCAGATTATTCAGTCAATATAATTAGTGAAGTGCATGCAATTTAAATAAGTTGGCTAGGAAATGCCTCTCTGAGGTGATGTTTTAGCAGTCTGTTTCTTTCTTTCCTACATTTTTTAGAGAATCCTTTAATATATTCATTATTCTGAAAGTGAGGAGGAACCAAAGTTATCCCAAAATTGTAAGTACAATTAAAGAAATTTTGTTCTATTCATTGTAGGAAATCAAATCAGTTCCCTCAACTATATACATCTGAGGTTGACAAAAATACTTTTATTAGCGTTACTTAGAAAACATGGGTTTAAGTGAATTGCTCAGAGATATTTAGAATTCATCTTTAATTTATTATATCTCATGATCCATGGGTCAAGGATTCAGTCAGGGTTTGGTTGGGCTATTCTGTTCCATGTAGCTTTGGTAAAGCCATTCTAATATTCAGCAGCAGATGGACTGATGAGAAGATCCAAGGCAGCTTTCACACATAGCTCCTCTGTCAAGGAGGCTGAAAGACTGAGATTGGCCAAAGGCTCTCAATTCCCTCAGCATAACATTCTTCTCAAGTCAGAATTTTTATGTGTTGGCTCAGATCTGCAGAGAGTTCCAAGTAACAGTCTATAGAGGTTTCCATACTCTTCAGTCTAGACCTAACACCTATTATGTCATTTGAGCTGTGCATTAAGGAAAGCAGTTACAACACTCACCCAGCTTCAAGTGGTGTGACATGGGTTGCGTCTTTACTCAGTAGTGGAGTCATAGAAATGGTAGTGTCTTTAATCTGTGTTCAACCCCAGGGCTGCAAATGCCCCAGTATACTGTTTACAAATCCCAAGGAAAGAACTTGGGTAACTCAATGGAGAGGGTTTGGGCATTTTATTACAGAGAAGGCTGACTAATATAAAATAGAGGGCAGTCCCACATCTACGAGCAGGGGAAGAATATACAGGATAGATTGAATGCCAGCTGTGCAGAGGGGTTTCCTCAGATGTTTCACGAGTATGTAATTTTATCTCATAGCCAAGTCTTCTACTTTTGATACTCACCTAAAGATTGAAGACAAGGGAAGTATATGATTTTCTCCTCCTTTCCCTCTCTAACACATTCTTTGGAGTCCTTCTTGGTTCACCTTCAGGAAAAACAACCTTCTATGCACTGATTTGTGTTTAGCACAACACTCTACCCTTTCAGTGCTTCATAGACCCTTTAGTGTCCCTCACATTCTTATGCTGCCTGCATCTTCCACAAAACCCTTGGAAAAGGACTCCAGAGACACACTGCATCCATATACCACTGCATCAATACAAAAGCAAGAACTAATCATCAGGCATGCTACAGTAATTAAAATAGCATAGAAAACATAAAGCCATGTTGAAGGAAAGTGAGTTAACAATCTAGAGAATCAATCAATTGAAGGGCATCAAGAGTATTAATTTGTTTAGCTATTTGGATTAAAGCATGGTGACACTGTGTTCATTATTAGGTATATACACACAACATTCTGTCCCCAAGATTGTGCATACTCCACCTTGGAAAGCTATGAGCATATCTAATTCCATCTTATTTTGTAACGCTACCTTTCTCCTTTGGGTAGTTACCTCAGTAATTAAAGTGATGCATGTTTAGTTTGATTGACACCTTAAGCAGTGAGCTGAGACCCAAGTTTTTACATCAATCGTGACAGTTTGTGAAGAAAGACTAGCTAATGGATGGAACCACTAGGAAGTGTGGCACTGCCTTGTATGACATACCTCTACATTACTCAAATTACTAGGTGTATATGAAAAAATAGGCAAAACTCAGGCTGAGATACAAGGCCTTTTCATTGTCCATCATTCTGTTTGATGGTAAGGTAGGTAAGGTCATCCATAAGGCCCATATACCCCTAGTGCAACCCACAGCAAGGGGAGTCTCACAAGTAACACTGGGTGATGGGGTGACGATATTTGTTGAATTGACTA
>CM053409.1:86247400-86309134 GCA_028644305.1 Xerus rutilus | reverse complement strand
AAATTGGTTTTGACTCTCAAGGGCTATATCAATGATTAAGAAGGTATAAGCAGGGTCCAGTATGCAACGATAGTGTTAAGCCATTCTAGAATGGCTTATGCTGGGAATGTCTTCATAAAGTGAAGGGATCATCTTATTTAATTTCCCATAATCTGCTTTCATGCCTCAAATTCCAACCAGCTTTCTTACAGGCCACACAGGGGAGTAAAAAAACTATGAGTTGGGTGAATTATGTTTACTTTAGCCAATTCATGTATGATCTCTGTTATCTCTGGATGTCCACTGAGGAACTAACACTGTTTGGTGATGACTATCTAGCCAATGGGAGAGGGTTTAACATGCTCTCCTAATATCATCTTTACAGATGACACATGCTTAATCTTTTGGCAATGAAAATAGAACTCCCCAATTATAGTTTGCAGGCATTTTCCCCATAAGAGATCAATACCTATAATGAACATAGGGTAGGGGGTAGGCAAGAGGTATCCAAGCTGCCATGTAAAGGTTACAGCTTGAACACTCACTGTTGTTTCCCCATATTCATAAAGAGCTGTGAATTTCCCTGATAATTAGTCAGGGCTCTCATGTGTCAATATAATTCAGCTCCCATGTCTGCCAGTGCTATTATTCTGAATATTTTCTGAAGATCAATGCATTGCCAATTCTATATATGACCTCCGGTACAGAGACATGGTTTCAACCCCTTAAACCCTGACCTACCCCCTAGTCATCCTGCAAACAAGGATCCAAAGTCTCCTCAGGGGGAGCCATAGGCTCTTCTTTCATCATATCTTCAAATAGGAGTGTTTTATATTTATCTCCTTTTGGAGTAGAGTCCATTTTATCTTTCTGTCTCCCTTTCCTTTTCCTTCTTAAACAATAATAGCTGAACTATTTTGTCCTTTGCAATTATTTTTGTAATTGTACCAGAGTGGCATGATGTTGTTTATCTATTTTCTTTTCATCTACTCCTGTTACTATGAAGTCCACCTACATATGTTTATGGGAAATTCAAAAAGATCCTTCCAGTTTGGGCTGGCTTTTATAGATTCCTGTTTTCTACCGCAAGCTTTCTATTTCCCTTGACTATTCTTGTACTCCGTGGAGCTGGGCCTGAGTGGCTAACTCCCAGTGTGTGGCTAATTTTAATGCACAGAGCAGGACTTTACTGCCACTACAGTGACATTCTTTATTTTCTTTTGCTTTCCCATGACTATTTTGAATGATGCTTCCAACACTTGCAGCACCACTGTGCATTTTCGGAACATGCCCATACTCAAGAAATGGTCCCTATTCCTCCAACAGGGAAGCCATCTCAAATCACAGCAAGGCTTGTGGCCAGCCCACCCAGGATTTTCTCCACAGACCCCATGTCATTTTCTGACTCCAGTTAACTCAACACATTTCTCTTTGACATCCTGCTGGTAAAATCAACTGTTCAACCCAAAGGCTGCAAACATTCCAGCTTGCCGATCCCAAAGAAAGAAGTTAGAAGACTGTAAGGGGAGAATTTGGATATTTTATTACTCACATGCTCCTTTATGTCAGCAGGCCAGAAAAAAAAAAATGGAGTACCACCCTGTGCTTACAAGCATGGGAAAATAACAGAGGATAGATTTTGTGCCAACTGTGCAGATGGGTTTCTTCAGATGTTTTATGAGTACATGACTTTATTTCACAAGGCTCCTCTTCTTTGATCTTCACCTAAAAAATGGAGATAAGGTGGGTAGCCAGTTTTCCTCATTACCTTTCCTAGCACATTCTTTAGAGTCCTTCTTAGTTTACCTTCGGGAACAACAACCTCTATGCATTGACTTGTGTTTACCACAATACTCTTCCACAGTGCTCATGAAAAATATTTAAAAGTATTCAAATACAATGACCAGAATACAAATTCACCTCAAGTATCTGGACAATTCTATAGAAGATATTACATGGTGGGGGGGAGGGGAGGTTGAGTTGGGGGAGGGTGTTCTGAGAATATAGGACAAACTAAATCTAAAGTAACATAGCTATTAAAATATGATTTTTCCCAATCTTATACCCCAGATTTCATAAATTAAATTCTGACCAGAGAAACATTTCATTATAGATTGAGGATGGTGACTTGACTCTGTAAAATGCCACAAAAACGAATGACGATTGGAATTTTTCTTAGAGAAAGTGTTTCATTAAAAGTGCTTTGCCACTAAGCTACACTCTATTGATTTAGTTTTTTCTATTGATTTAATTTAATTCTACATGGTATCTATGGTTAATAACAATGTATTAACATTTTTGAAAATCACTAAGAGAGTAGATTTTAAAAGCTATTACCACAAAAAGTGATAACCATGTGATGTAATACATGTTAATTATCCCAATTTGGTCATTCCACAATGTAAACATATTTTAAAACATCATGTTGTAAATTATGAATATTTAAAAAATTTTTTTCTCATTTTAAAATAAATTGAACTTTAAGGCTAGAATGTAGCTTAGTGGCAGAGCATTTAATTAGCATGGATGAGGTCCTGGATTTGATGCCCATTAACACCACCACCAAAAAAAAAAAAAAAAAAGGTAAAAATATATTGATGCTAGCATCCTATAACTCTTACATAAAGAATATAGAATAGAAGACATTCATGCCATGGTGATCTCCTCCATTTTTAAAATTCCACTGACAGTCATTACACAGTAGATCTATGTACAATATAAAGATTATTTCACTTGACCCAATTTGACTCAAAGGCTGTTTTGTGTGCACTTGAGAATGAACTTTAAAACTATTCCTTTGAAAGCTCTTAGCTATCAACATAATTAGTATGCCTCTGCTTTAGATGTCTCCTTTGGCAGATAACTAAGATTCAAGCAAATCATTGGCCCAATTGGTAATCATCTATAGTAACAATAAATCATTCTAAACATATTCCTTCCTAAGGTACATTTTTCATTTTCATTCATAAGATCTACTTTAATAGAAAAGACAAGCTCATGTAGAATACCTTCAATAGCCATATAAATCCTTAATTCAGAAGACTATAAGATCTTATAATAATTTATATATAGTAGAAACTATGAGTTGATATTTAAAAATGCTTTGTCTAAGATAATTAACTTGCCAACTTCTCTTATAACTTAAACAAGAACATATGAATCTCTGGCAACATTGTTGGCCATATTATGGAAGTTTTCTATGTTCAAATCTATGGTTTCTGTGGACAGCAAAATTTGTAGTTGTCCTAAATTCACATGATGGGTAAAAGGGATTATTGTTTCTGTATATATACCTTTAAGAAGAGCTACATATAATATTCACTTTGATGCAGTATATTTCACTCAGATTATTTTCTTTTATATATCTGATATCCTTTGCTATTAGAGGTTATTAGGAAATACAATAACCTTGCTCTGAGGAGAATCTAGAAGGATGAAAACACAATGATAATGAGAAAAATTATATTTTGGAGCTTATTTTTTTCTAAATTAGTGTTTTACTTTTAGTGATATTAAGTAGATATTCCAGAAGATGCAAAGGTCATACTTAAAACAGGAGAAGCATTTCATGTATTTTGATGTTCAACGGCATGCACTTTTAAGTGACTGAACTATTGTTAAAAAATATCAAGGCCTAATACTGAAATAATAATTGCCTCTCCTTTAATAGTAGTAGTATTTAAGTGAAATTGGACTTCATAGATATATTGAACATATGCTATCAGATATAATTGACATTATAATTCCAAGATAACTCTATCAAGTTAAACAAATTTCACTTCATGAAATTTCAAAAATTATTTAAAAATCATAGTTATAAGACAATTTTTAATTAAAAAGTAATGGTAGACCATGTGAAATTTTCTAAATAAAATAAAATAGAAATATCAAGATAAAATATTACACAGTTGGTGTTTCTTTTGTTCTTACTTGTTAAGACAAAGTTTTCTGATAGACTCAAAAAATTAACCAGTGAGCATATGTTGCTAACTGGGCGTGTATGTATGTAAAATTATTCTCACAGTCTCCTTTTGTTTGTGTCACTGTATAATGTTTCTGTTCTAATTAAGGTTTAGGCCTAAAGTGTAAATTCAAGAAATGTTTATTTAAAAAACTTACTAGAGCCCATAATATGTTCTCCTTATGATCTCTTCAGAAGTAAACAATATCTGCTAGACATTGTTTAACATTTGGTCAGTGAATTGATACATATAAAAGGCTTAACCTCTGTAGGTATCTGAAAAGAACTGATGCTAAGTATAGATGTGAAAGAGCAAGAATTTTTGAGACATGATCTTGGCAGTACTTTGTGAGAACATTGTAAACCCTGAGGCTGAGCCCAGATGGTTTCCATCCTGCATTTAGCTCAACTTCTGACACATAGTAGGCAGTTAAAAATATTTGTTGAATGGAAAAAACCTGAATGGCTGAATATTCTTAACTGTTCCAATTTAGCATTTAGAGGTTATTTTTAAAACTGTTAGAGTGATGAATATACTCATTGACTACAGCAGCAAATATTTTCCTTTGACAAATCTCCAAAAATTTTTGATAGGTATGCTAGTACACCATGGTGCCAAGAGCTTGCTTTTTTTCTTTTTTTTTTTAAATATGCAAACACTATGGGAATCTTGTTAAACCTTAAGAACTTAAAATTTGTACTTAGAGTTCTCTTTGTGAAAATGTTAAATTACAAGCTGAATTTTTCATTATTGAAGGCATTATAAATTATTTTTATGTATAGTCCCTATGATTACATGCAAGTTTTCTTAAAAACTATTCTATGAAATTAAGCATGATTTAATATTTTCAAAATTATGCATAAATCCCACAACAATCTTAACATATAGAATTATGACTATTTTCCTATAAATTAAATCTAGAGATGTTAAAGAATCTGCCTTAGCTCATTCTAGTAGTAATGGGGCCAGACGTGACCAATCCTAAATTGTTGCATTTACACTCTAGTTTTGGCAAAGGTATTTTTTGTTGGCATTAAAGAACATGTACCATATTCATTGAGCATTGTCTTTCTCTCTCTCTCTTTCTATGTTTACATTAAATGTTAGCCAATTAGATTTCTTATTTTAGCAAATTAATTTCTTCAGCTAAGAATAAAAAATACAGCTGGAAATGTCAATTTTTGAATGTATTTTTATACAATCTAATTTATTTTTAATGTTTTAAATATGCAACATTTTCTTTTACTTTTGTATATTCTTAAGGAAAAAATATTAAGGTCTGAGGATTAAAAACAGAATTTGTTTATTTGTAAGCACCAGATTTGTCTTTTATACAGTAAATTCCTTAATCAATTTTGTTTTGTCTACCTGCATCCACAAATATTTATATAGTCATGCCTCCATACAGGTCTAGTTGTTTATGACATTCTAGGCAAAGGAAAGTTTCTTTTATTCTTTCAAACTGTTCTTGTATTAATGTAAGTAAATATGCTACTAAAAATTCTATAAGAAAGATTGAACTAGGAAACAAATAGGAATCCATTATTGTCCACAAGTGAGGAGAAAACACATGTATTTAAATTACCTAAAAAGTGCCCATATTACTTCTTCAATTGGTACAATTCAGATATAAGTAGTGATGGAACAGACTCTCTGAGAGCTATAATTATATTCCTATTATGTCATTTGGATGCTCTTAGCTACTGTGTATCAGAAACCACATCATGACCACAGAACAGACTGTTTCTTGTGAAAAGCAGCAGCACCATAATAGATAATAGAGTCCTCCATGAAAAATAACAGGCAGAGCCCTGCCATGTTTAGGTTTTTGCATTTTCATTATTTCCATAAGTTGCCTTTATTTTCAAAGTTGAACACTAAAAAGGGTGATTATTATTTCCAAAGCAACAGAAATAACTACATAACAAAAAAGTCATTTTCATTAGTATAGAAATGTAACAACTGTCTTAGGTTAAGTCAATATAAAATTCCAATTTAATGTAATATTTGTACAACTAATAGTTTTGCTTTAGATGGGCAAATACATTGATCACTTTAATCAATATATAAGATTGATTTATAGGGGCTAGGATTGTGACTCAGCGGTAGAGCGCTTGCCTCGCATGCGTGAGGCCCTGGGTTCGATCCTCAGCACCACATACAAAGCAATAAAATAAAGACATTGTGTCCATCTACAACTAAGAAAAAAAAAATTTAAAAAAAAAGATTGATTTATAAATCAATAAGTAAACTTTTATTGAAAGACAACCCTGATCTTGTATAGAAATGACCAATCTCTTTCATTTTATTTACACATTTGTTGAATACATTAGAGAATAAATGAATGAACTGAGCCCACCTCTGCTGGTTATAAGAAATGGAGACCGTGATGCCTTGATGAGCAATCAAGGCCATTAATTTGAATATTTCAAGTGCTAAAAGAGAAAGAAAAAACCTTTGCTTATTGTAACAATTGGTATTGAGTAATATTATGATTTGAAGACCAATTTTAGGGCCAGAGGTGTGGATGCTGGTTGATTCTGCCATGTGAGGCCTAATGACCCTGTCCCGACTGTTTTAACCACTTTGGATCCCATTTCTTCATGGAGACTATTAAACTTTGCTTGACTTATTTACTTTGTGGAGACTGTCAAAATCGAAAGATACTGCGTTTAAAAACTGAAAAAATAAAATTCTAAAAATCACATGGAAAATGGTGAAGAAACTTACTAATAGGGTTTCCTTATTAGTAGAAAGCTGAAAACTTTCTAGAGCTTACTTTTAGATGGAGTCCCAGGCCCCATTATTTGGTTCCTTCTTGAACTTTTTGAGTTTTTCATGTCTACCCAAAAAATAGCAAATGAAAAATTTCCTTGAAGGGTTCATCACAGAGATGAAGAGGAAGCAAAGGATGCATCTGTCATAGGATCAGATGACTAAACTGAAGCTATCACTCCAGATTTCCTTATGGTTCCCAGAACCAGCATCAAAAGTCTTGTGCATATATGTGCATGTATATGCACTCATATGAGTTGCTTGTGTGTATATTTGTTTGTATTTTTGCTTTTATAATAAATATTCATTATACATTTACTAACGTGTAAATCTTCAATTTCTGAATATTCTATAACATACAGAAATTTTTCTGAGCCAATAGTGTATATCTTTGAGAAACTCCTCACACAAAGAAAATAGATTTATGTTTCCCACTCTACTGTAGAATATGAAGGCATTATACATGAGAAACAACCAGCTTGTCCAAAAGGACCAGTCTTAAAAAGACACCTTTTATACTATCATGAAGAGATGATGAATGGTCCTCCTTGTAAATGGGATCAGACGGTGGTAAAAAAAAAAAAAAAAAAAATTGAGAATTTCACCCACTTTGACTTTCCTCTAATTAATATTTCAGCTGCGGAGATAGCATAAACCTGATTTGAAATTGGAGATAACACTTTCCAAACAACTCTAAATTATATTAAGCAGATGCAATAATATTCAAGAAAGAAATAATTTGTTTTCTAGTAATTGACTAAAAAATATATTACTATTTCTCTTGTTACGAAAGTAGATTTAGTCTTGAAATTTAAAAATACAATTTTATACAGAAAAAGAAACTAATTTATAATTACCATACACAGAGGTGAGTTTTTTTTTCCTATTAAGGAAATGAGCGTGACTATGTTTGCACTGGGCTCCAGTGTCTACAACTGTGCTCATGTAATCAGCTATCTAATTATATTGGACTGGTGCAATTATTTTTGTATATTTTAATGCTCAGTGATTAATATACTCAAATTAAGCCATTAGAACTTTATAAATGGAAGTAACAGTTTAATTTTTTAAGGAAGCAATTTCTCATAAGCTGATGAAAACTATTTTAGTATTAATTTTGTTTATTTTAAAGGTACCTACTTCTCTATTGAAGAGTAAAAGTCAAAAGAAAATAATCAGAAAGAAATTTTTCTCTTCCTTAATCACCACATTAACCCCAGGGGACTTCAGCCTCTTTCTCTGTCTGTTTCTACTTCCCAATGCCTTAAGGTGAGCAGCTTAGCTCAACCATGTGCTCCCCATGTTTTGCCTTGCCACAGGTCCAAAGCTAATGAAACCAGGCAACCATGAACTGAAACCTTAGAAAACATGAGCTAAAATAAGCCTTTTGGCTTCTTTAAATCTGATTTTCTCAGGTATTTTTGTCGCCATGATGGAAAGCTGACTAACACAGCCAATATTATAATATAATGTTTATACCTGAATTCAGTTCAATCCCAGATAAAATTTTGTGACTGATGTCACAACTGGACCTGAGCTTTTGGATTCATCATTCTCTACAATAATAACCTGAATTGCTTCAATAACTAACTGTGCTTAAACATATTTAAGCAAACTGACATTTAGTATAAGAAACACTTTGTCTTTGAACCATCTGTAAAAGTGAAGACCCATTTTCAGAGATGTTCCAGTATTTATTAGACAAGTCTTTATTATGCTCAAGCTTTATCAAGCTTGAGCATCTTTTAAAAAATACAGTGCTTTATATATAAATGTAGTTGAACATGTTTTGACAATCCTATTTTAAATAGATTTAATTTTGAGATTACATTGTAAATATAGAAACAAATGTCTCATGTCGTATTGAATTAAAAAAAATTCTCTCCAGAGTTTCTTACAATTTCTCTTTTTTCTTTAGTGGTAACACAAATACTGACCCTTATATACAGTACTAGGAGCCCAAAAATTTTATTTATTTCAACAAACACTTATATAATATTAATTAATAATATTGTTAAATCTGATTCATTATTTCACATGGAGTAGACATTTCCATTTTAGAAAGAACACAATAAGATATTTTCTCCATCAGAAAGAGGGAAATTAAGATCAAAGAAGTACAGCACAAAAGACAGAGCTGGCATTCAGTAGACTTCACAATCTACTATGGTAGATGATCACCATGAATACAAAGCACTTAACAGAGGGAGCATGGCATAAGTCTAACCCATCCAAGAAATCTGTGGAAAACAACAACAACAACAAAACACTGGCAGAGAGGGAAGAGTATGTGACACTGGAGAAGACTGGAAGGAACTGGCCTGTGATGCAACTTGAAAGGATGAGTAAATATCTGAACATGAGAGGAAGAATTGTTGAGGCAGAAGAAACAATTTGAGCAAAGGTTCACAGATGTGTGAGTATATGATGAAACAGGAAGAAGAAGGTCATCCTGTGTGATTCTAAAGAGGAAAGTAGTTGAGTCTTCTTGGTTTAGATTCATTGCACTCAAATGTTAAAGCCACTCAGTAGTGAGTCCTGGATGGGAAAAAGAATTTTCACTAATAGGAAGAGACCAGGTGATGCTTGTGATTTGGACTCAGAGAGCACACTTTGAGAATTACTGGGTTAGAGGAATATGAGTTGCTATAATTACTACTGAGTTAAAGTTAAATGCAAATGCAGTTTTTTTTCTGCAGAAAGGTCATAGTTAGTAAGAGAGAATAGCCTTTTTTGCTCTAAAATATTAAAATCATGAGTGAAAGGGTAATTGACTCTAATCTGGAAGGAAAGATTTATAACAGTGGAGTCTGGAGTTTATGTGACTTGTGTATTGGAATGCCTGCTTAGAGCTCTAAGGGTAAAAGCCCCGTTGTTATATTGACATAAGACCAAGTTGTATGTAGAAGCAATAATTAAAGTAACAATCAGTACCCTGGTTATAATAATGCTTAAGCAATAGTCCCCAAATAGAGATGGTTGCAGCAAATCGATGTATTGTGTATAGTACAGTAAATGCCATGTAAGAATGGTATTCACAATGTCTCTATTTGAAAGGCTGCTGAAAAGGCTCATGACCTGGCATACTGTTCCAGAGTTTCCACCTAAAAGAGAGAGAGAGAGCATTAAATTTCACCTTCAATTATTACATGCTGGTACCTGATGTTGAGGCAGGAGTACACATTTATTGATATGAAATAATCATCTGCATAAATAATGAAACCCTTTTCTAATTCACCTCCTCACTTTAGGAGTTCATTTTCAACCAAACCCAGTAAGCCAAAGAATTTAAGCCAATTGATACACCCCTAAATGTGTACAAAAAGCGACCACATTCATACTGTGGCTACTGGTGGCTGATAATGACCTTGAGTAAGTGGTCTAAATCTTCTGGGCTATAGTTCCCTAAAAAGTAACTTGAAGGAATTGGAATAAAATATAAAATGCACTTTCATTCTGCCATTTTATAATCTGTGCTTTAGAATAGAAGAAAACAAGGTGAGTAGGTAAAAAAAATTCATGGACATTGACGTAGGTACAGTCTAGGTTAAAAATCTACATTCAGAAAACTCGCTTGCTAGATGCTTCAGATGCACTGGTCTCTGAACTTTAGCTGACTCATCTATGAAGTGAACACAATAATTCTTACTGCACTAGGACAAGGAAAACTGAAGAACAATGAGTTCAAACATTTTCTTAAAAATCAAACATTTTCTTAAAATCATTGAGACAAAAACAACTCCCATTATTTCTCTTCTTTTAGTAGATGAAGAATTACATAAAGAGAAAATTTCCATTTATCACATCTAAAATCTCTCTCAATCCTTTAGAGCATACATTTACAGAGAAATTAAAAAGGAAAATAAAAAAGGATGAAAAAGGAAAGAAGAAAGATAGGAGGAAGAGGATAGGCAAGGAAGAAATGTCTTTTAATTCTGGAAAAGAACTCTTTTTTCTGAACCCAAAATAATTAAATCCAATTATGGCAGCTCAAGAATATGTAGAACCATATTGAAAGTTACATACAATAAAAATTAAATTATCAATAGCTGCATATGAAAAGTATGACCACAAAAGGCACAAGCATAAACATTAAAAAAGTATTCCACAGGTATCTACATTTTTTTAAAATATTTATTTTTTAGTTGTAGGTGGACACAATATCTTTATTTTATTTTTATGTGGTGCTGAGGATCGAACCCAGTGCCTCCCGCATGCTAGGCGAGCACGCTACCACTGCGCCACAACCCCAGCCCCGGTATCTACATTTTAACAGGAGCACTTTAAAAAGAAAATATCAATAATCAAGATGTCAAATTCTCAAAAGTCTTTAAAAGATGAAATCTGCCACACGGTTTCCATAATGTGCTGGAAACTGTGGTCCTGAAGGCTCAGACTAAATCCTGTTTTATTCTTGATTCCAACACTATACTGCTGTAATATAATTTGGGGCCAGATATTTACCTCCCAATTTTAATTTACTCTTTTATCAAATAAAGGTAATTCTACCTACTTCTCTAGTGACTCTATTACTAGCCAGGTGATGACATACCAAAACTAATTTAAATAATTCAACCCCAGTTCTGAGTTTTCTCTAAGTATTATATCTTCTGAGAATGAAATAAAATAATGCATTTTTAGTACTTGAAAAAAGTAGTCACTCAAAATCATTAGGTTTATTAATATTAAAAGATTGGGCTAGGGTTGTGGCGGAGTGGTAGCATGCTCACCTAGCATGCGTTAGGCCCTGGGTTCAATCCTCAGCACCACATAAAAATAAAATAAAGATATTCTGTCCACCTACAAACTAAGAAATAAATATTTAAAAAATTGACATAAAAATGTTTGATATATAGATTAAAATATTCATATTTGGATACAATTATTTGGATAATTTTAACATCTTGGGAGGCTAAAATCTCTGTCAAATTAACCTAAAATACCTGTGTTGTCTTGAACAACTAATAAAGATTGTAACAATATAGAATACATTGCCACAGGTTCTGCTACTTTTGGGGTCAAAAGTGAAAAATGGTACCTCAAGTTTCATATTTGTCATATAAGTCAAGTCATATCTATCCCCCACCACCACTTCTGAATGTTGGTCAATTTATTCAAGAAACAAAATAGAATAATACAAGCAGTACTTGTCTAAGACACAAATGAAAGAGTCAGCCCTCTATGTGTAGGTCCTAAACGCTGTTTTTCAGAAATCCTAAAAGAAATAGTAATGCCCTACCAAATGCCTTTTCATTTCCTTGGTATCTTATTCTTTCCTTCTAAAGCTGTAATCCCTTCTACCATATTCAAATACTCCCAAAGATCATAATTCCAATGTCATCATGGGCTTCGCTTGTTCTCAGTTATGATTGCTATCATGACCAGCTGCCTCCACTGACACCCTCAGTTACAAAGTCCTAATAATGTTTTCTCTCTCCTTCTCCCTCCCCCTCCCCCTTCTTTCCCCTCCCCCTCTCCCTCTCTCTCTCTCTCTCTCTCTCTCTCTCTTTTGGTGGTTCTAGGAATTGAACCCAGGGCCTTATTATAGCTATGTACTACAAGTCATACAATGTAAGACCATTTGGAGTTATTAAAGGGTAGTAGTAGTGCTCAGGTTACAAACTAAATTGCTTCTACTGACATTTTATAAGTAAACGTGTAGATACATTGTACAGATTTTGAAAAATGTAAAACAAAGTCAATGAACAATATCAGTATCACCAAACATAGCAAGAAAGAACAGTGCATATTTTTGCTACTTTCATGTAAGTTTTTTCCCAGGAAACTAAATATTTTATAAATAAGTATAAAATAAATGAAAAAGAAGTACAAACTTCTTGTACTGTAACAAATTTTGAGAACATAATTTTGATGCCAATGTTAGTGTTGCCAATAACAAATCAATAAATCTACTTATAAACAAATATGTAAAAATAATTTATTACCTTGAAGCAGATTCTGAGGAGGAGAAATTCTGATCTGAATTTAATAAAGCCTTACTTTTGGTAAGACCTACATTTTGCTTTTCATGAATATTGTATCAGTCAACACTAAAAAAGAGCATTATTATTTAAAATATCTCCAGTACCATATCTATCACATTACACAACACACTGTGTACCTTAGACATATGTATTTTTGTCAATTATACCTCAATAAAGTGGAAGTGAAATAAATAAAACATAATGTTTTCAGTATCATTTATTCTTAGTTCAATGGAAATATAACTAATTCATGTTCATGGCAGAAAAGTTAGAAAATACAGGAGAAAATACAAAACTACTGAAAAGTTTTATATACTAAGTGGCATTTTCCACCAGAACTTCCATGTATATTAAATGTATAATTTTAAAAAAATAATACAAAGTTTTAAGTTCTGCTTTCTTTACCTCCTTCTAGTGTAGGATAAGCACTTTTTAATTTTTTATTTTATTTCTTCCCAGTTTCAGATAGTCACCACAATCTACCCAGTTGTCCTAATTGGAGCTCTGGAAATCACTTCAGACATGATCTTTTTCTTTTGTAATATGATAGCTCACTAAACCCTACAAATGTCCACCTATAGAACAATAATTGTAAACTTCAATTTCTCTATAATCCTCTGTATTACTGCAAGGGTCTCCCAGCAGGTCTTTCTTTGTTCAACCCAGCATCTCACTGCCTGTACTCCATGATGCTGCTGGAATTTTTTTTCAATTTTTTCAATAAAACAATGTCATTTCCATAATATTATGATTCATTTAGGATAAAATTCTAGTTGTTCAGTATGACTCTGTCCTCTTCACTTCTTCAGCTTCATTCATCTCTTGACATTGTCCAAGGTGTAGCTTGCCCTTAGGGAATGTGAAATAATTTTCTCTTCTTTGTGTTGCTATTTGTGAGTGTGTAACTTCCATACAGAAAGCCACACAGTGGGGCTAAGATCAGGGACACTGAGATGTACTGCCTGTATTTAAGTCCCTGATGAGTCAGTTGTTGCCTTTGGGCAATTCACTTAACTTTTACGTTTTTCAGTTTCCTCATCTATAAAATTAGGATGATTGTAGTGCTTATCTGCTATATAGTAATGAGAATCAAATATTTGTAATGTTATTTGTAAGGTGTTTTGAATAGTAACCAGCACAAGAAAGAACTATGTGAATAAAATGACAGATAAAAGTGGATTGACTGTCTTTGTAAAATTAGATTACATATTTGTAATTAATCAGATTATAATTGTAATTATTTAATTATAATTAATTGTAATTAATTAATTATGTACATAATAAAGGCTTTCTGTTTTGTCTGCTACAGTGCTTAACTTGTATAATAAAACTTTGGGATCTTTCAGAAAGTTTTTCTTCTGAAAAACTTGGAGATCTTGCCTCAGCACTTTTCACAGTGTTGCAATTGTCTACACTGGTGAGTCCCAAAACCAACAGCTGTGTTATCTGTGAGCAGAGTTTGGTTGTCCCCTCTTCATCACCAGTATATAGCACAAAGTCTGAGTAATGCCCTACCAGCTAGTAGTGGTCTATCAGTATCTGTTTTGCCAAGTAACAATTGCTAATAACTGAAAGTATTAAGGTCTTGTTCATTACTTGTGATTTTTTTGTATACAGTTTGCTTTTCAAGGTGTTAGTTAAATTTAAAAAAAATTCTAAGCACTATGCCTCATAATTAATTAATTACAATTAATTATAATTAATAATTACAATTATAATCTGATTAATTACAAATATGTAATCTAATTTTACAAAGACAGTCAATCCACTTTTATCTGTCATTTTATAGTATATTCTCATGAAGAAACAAAGTAGTTCATATTATAGAATTAATTCAGTGGAATTGAACAGGGAACATTCCACATTTTCTGAGATCCATGGGTTGTAACAATTGGAGCCAAATGATGAAAAGACATGAAGGAAAGAGACACAGACCCTATCTGCAGGATGCTTGTGGCTCTCTTAAGCTTCAGAACATGTTTCTACAAAGTTACTTAATAATCCTAGAGAACTACAACACTGTGTAACACAGAGAATAAACCAACTAAAATAATGTAGCACCCATACTTATACAGAAAACATAAATGGAATAAGTAGGACAAGAATTTTAGTTTAACAATTAAGTATTTCAGAAAGATATGATTTAATTCACACTGTAAAGACAGACAAGCAAGCATTTGAAGAGAAAGATAAAATAGCTAAGGGAGATGTACATCACATTTAAAGTCATGAAAGTGGAAATAGATAAAACTGTAAGAAGGCTTTGTGGAAGATATAAAGTAATTGGCAAATTCCTTCTCTGAAATAGGCAGATATATTACAAAACCTGGATGTTTTTATCTACTCAAGCCTTTAAGGATGTGTAAGATCTTTGCGAATGAAAATGCTAGCAAATGTACATATTCCTATGATACCACTGACATTACCATTAAGTTTATAAAAATACCAAAAATAGTAAATAATAACACTAATAATATTAGGACTGATGAAGATAGTTATCATTATATTAATAGACTAAGGGAAATAAGATTGAAGGAAAAATATAAATATTCTAGATTATATTATTTGCATAAAGGACTGAGTACCTTAGTATCTAAAATGTATTATATTAAGGAACATATTTTTGTTTTCCTAATAAAAAAGAGCTTCAAGGAAAAAAGAAATAATTTCCAAAGCTTTTCTGGTCACCAAGTTGCTCTTACACGAGAGGAATTTGATGAGTTAAGTGTAAATGCATAAGAGACATGTGGATTGCATTTTCTTTAAAAATACACAAGGGTTTAAAAATTAAAGAGAAAAAGTTTTTGGCACAATGCATTTTTGGTGAAGCCAAACCAGAAACATTCAAGACAGTTTCAGATTGTAGGATGACCTTCAACATTTCTGTATTAATCTAAAAATAAGCACTGTCATTAGGAAGGAGAACTAAAGCCATAAACCCTGCACAAAGGTATGGATTTTAATGGACAATTTTATAAGGATTTAACTGAGTTTCTTTCTCTTTTCAAAAATAATCTCCCATCCTAAGATTTCAAACAAATGCCCACCATATGTGTCATGCTCTGTGTCTATTCCATTATTTCTTCATGATGTTTCTATTTCTCAGAGTAGAGGAGACAACATCTGAATATGTGTAAGGAAAATGTCATCCCTCCCGAGTGGTAGGATTAATTTAACCACAACTTGTATTCTTCAATTGGTTCAAATGAGTTCTGAACTTGAGTCAGTTTTTAATACTTTTAGTCCACATTTAAATCTAATCTCTCCTTACATATTTGTTTAAAAAACACTTTCTAAGAATGAGATTTTATTCCTGTAGATAGGCAAGAATTATTAAGAAACTTGGATGCTGGGTTGAGATTTACTGGTGGGTGAGTCAGGCAACCTTCATACAAACAGCCTTCAACAAGGGGAAAAACAATGAAGTGGGAATATAAACATCAGTTATCATTTTTATTGTCCACTGGTCACTCACCTGGTACCTCTCATCAAACATGGCATTTTAGAAACTTGGGGACATTGCTTTGTTTTTCTTGTACCAAAAATGGTATGACACTGAGCATTTTGCTAATCCCTCAATACTCTGTCATAATGATTTACCCACATTTCTCTCATCCCATTTATACCAAGAAATGAGTCTTGTGAATTCTTTTCTAGCACTATCTCTCAAAGTTATCTGTTATAGTTTAGATATTAGGTGTCCCCCAAAATCTCATGTGTGAGACAATGCAAAAATATTCAGTAGTAGCAAGTAGGGTGTGGCTACAGGAGATGGATCATAGGGGGCATGACTTTGGGGTATATAATTTGTATCTGGCAAATGGAGTCTCTCAGCTTTCTGATCATCATGTGAGCTACTTCCCTCCACCACATTCTTCCTTCATGATGTTCTGGTTTACCTTGAACCCCGAGGAATGGAGCTGGCTATCTATGGACTGAGACCTCTGAAACTGAGCTCCAAAATAAACTTTCCCTCCTTTAAAATTGTTCTTGTCAGTCCTTTTGGTCACAGCCATAAAAAGCTGACTAAAACATCAGCCTTTCTTTTTCTATTTCCATTATCCATTCCCTAAGATAAATAAATCTTCATCTTTCCAACCTTCTCCAACCAAGGTGATAAAGGAGACAAATCCTCAGTCTCTCTGCTAATTTGAGTACACTCCCATATCATACTAGGAGCAATTCAACATTCATTTTTTAAAAATGGGCTGAAGGTAGAGCTCAGAGGTACAGCACTATCTAGCATATGCTGACCCTGGGTTTGACTCCCAGTACCTCAAGGAAAAAAATTATTTTTCTACTTTTCTACTTTACAACATTTAGTCATTTCCTATTTTTAAAAAGTTAAAATATTGTATCAGAATACTAGAAAGCAGTGTTGATTCAATAAATAATTTTAAAGGAATAAATATTTTTTCCCCTTCATGGCCCCCTAAAACTTACCTCCATACCATCTCTAGTAGTTTTTAAAGCAAACAAACTAAACTCTTTGTGGTAAGTAGAATGACTCTTCAAAACTCTCCAGCACCTAATTGTTGGGATAATGTGATATATTGCATAGCAAAGGGACTTTCCATATATATTTAAGGTTACAGATATTAATATAAGAACTTATTACTAGGGTAAGTTTGGTCTAATTACTTTAGCCTTAAATGTAAAGAAGCTATTTAGCTGGATGCAGAAAAAAGTGACGGAAGGTGACATGTTGGGGGAAGAAAAAGAGATATTCCAGGCATGAACAAATTGAATGTGCGATTACTGGCTTTGAGATAGAGATCCACATGCAAAGGCCATAAAGGCCACTAGGAGCTAAAGGCAGACAGCCAGCAAGAAAATAGGGGCCTCAGTCCTACAACCACAAGGAATTGAATTCTGTCAAGAACCCAAATGTGGATGTTCCCCATATCTAATAAAAGCTCAGTTGGCCAACAATTTTACTTCAAACTTTTGGAAGGCTGAAGCCTAGAACAGAGAAATTACCAAGCTAACAAAAATGTGAGATAAATTCATGTTTTACTCTAAGTTTGTGATAATGTCTATGGCAGTGCAGCATTACGGAACTAATACTCAAATAGGCCTTGAATATGGGCTTTGGGCTATGCCCATGTTTATCATTGCTTTTTCACCTCTGATTGGCACATCATTCTATGACAATAACACCTTCCAATCCAACCCTAATTCACATAAACATCTTTAAATTATTTTTAATGGTTCCCTCTTAGTACAATATTCTTAATTAAGTATTGAAAAGGAAATCCCTTAGGAAAATCTGATTGTTCTGAAAAGAACAATATACCAGCAAAGGAGTAAATGAAAGGGTTTAAATGACCCTAGATGAATCCATCACTCAGTAGTGCTGAGGAGCTCGTGGTGAAGTTCCCAGACTCTTGTTCTTCTTAAGAAGTGCATTCGATAGCTGTTTTTTGGAAGATTCAGGATCACTGTGGGGTTGAATTCCAGTTGTTGTCAGTGGTAACAAACGTTTTTTTCTTTCCTCTGTCATGTTTCCTGTCCTTTGACTTCTGCTTCCTGGAATTACTTCCCAAATAAACTACATTTTCATAAGTCCTTGTTTCAAATTCTACTTTTGTTATTATAAATTCTGTCACCTGTTTGGGGGTGGGATGAGCCGCAAGACAAAGGAAAACATTGCCTCATGAAATTAGCTCTAATAGCTCTTCTATGTGGAGACAATGGCAGTTTTGAAGATCACGGAAATGTGTGTGTGTGTGTGTGTGTGTGTGTGTGTGTGTGTGTGTGTTTTAATTGAATTGACAATCTTGGAGAAAGAAAATGTTGCCCTCAAGTCAGAACCATCAACTCAGGGAATATTGGGAAGACCACAAGAACTTTGCAGAGGTTTCTTTGAAAGATCTTGATTTCCTAAAATTTCCCAAAGTCTATTCAGCAGAGAATAGACTTTGTTGAAATTTAAACCTAGAATTTATTATTAAAGGTAGCAAAACTTCAAAGGACACTGAATGTTCAGCCCTACTGAGGTTTCTGTTCTGAAATTATGGCAAAATATAGAATAAATGAGAGACTGAGGTTTGGAATGGGGATTCCTGGGCTGATGTACCCAATAAAGTGTGTGTTAGTGAGGAGAATGCCTGCACGTTAGAAAACCTCACTGTGCCTGTTCTGTGAAGAACAGAACTGACAGATGATGCCATGAGAGAGAAGTTCTTATTGTCAACAGCATGGTTCCAGAATAGCAAAGACCAGGTGTGGCACCTAGTAATGAGAAACACTATAGATGTCTTTACTAGAAAGCACAGCAATGCCATTTTGGCATATAAGGAGGTCTTTAACTTATAGTACATTGTGATAATGGCTAAGAAATTATGGTAAGTTGGGGAGTAAAAAAAAAAAAAAAAGGAGCAGCTAACAGGGTGTTGCTTGATGTGTATAATCTGAAAAGACAAAAGACCTAGTAGCACAAGTCTCTTATCTGCCTCTGGAATGAAAAATCCCTATTCCTAACCCAGTTCCCAGATCTGAGCTAGCTTCAGACATAAGGCCCATTCATCACAAAGGAGACAGTTTCTCTTGAGAAAAGACTTTGTTGTGCCACCAAAAGCATATATAATAAATGTTAAACCAATCTTTCCTCAAAAGTATCTATGTATGACCTTGTACACAAGAATAACTACATATTGAGGTCTTCCTAAAGTCTTCATTAGCTCTTTCAAGACACATTGAAAACTGAATCTTATTCATCTTGAAATTAAAATGTATTATGGCCAGGTAGTAAATGGATTTCTGATGGAAGCCTCTCTTGTAATGGATCTAGTTTTTCCATGGACTCACACTGTTTTAGCCAAGATTCTGAGCTTATAATAAGGTCACAGATATTTGGCATCTGGTAGAACACTTCCAGGAGATTTGTGATCTGTAGAAAAAGAGGTAGTAGATAAAATACCAAGAGTGAAACTGAAGTTGCTCTACCTTCCCCCAGTCGACTGTTAGAAGTGATGTACATCCCAGATGGAAGTGTATGATCACAGAACATAGACAATCTGATACAATGTAAGAGTGATCCCTAAAGGAGGTTCTCAGCTAAATTGGGGAAGGTCTTGCTAAATTTTTTGAGGCTAGCCTGGAACTTGGGATCCTTCTGCCTCAGCTGAGAATGTGCCCCCCACCCAGCTCACTCCTGCGACTTTAGACTCTGAATTTGAAATCTTAAACCCCAGTGGGGAAATGTACCTTCTAGCAAACACACTGAGTATTTTCCAAATCTGAAGCTTTCACTTTTTGCCTCATAGTTTTGAGCTTCTCCTATATGTAGATCAGCAAGTACATAAAAGAATTACTAAATTAACAGCATTATTGAGCCTGTCATGAGTTTCTACATTTGCTACCACATAAAAGGGGTGTGGAGGAGTGCACTGGGTACTGAGGGGGATCACTGTGGCATCCCCTAGTGTTTTTAGTATTTCTAAACTCAATGATAACAGAAAAAAAGGCATTTTCACTAATCGTAACCTCATAAGAGGCAAGGCAATCACGGACTCTGTTTCTGCTAGATAATCATCCACATGGAGGCTGGAGGCTCTTGAACATGTGGCAGAGTGGTTGATGAATATCAGTGTTACTTTAGGACCCACTGCTATAGCTTGCTCTACTAGACCTATTTTAAAATCCTTTTAAATAAGTGATGACCAGTCACTACTTTGAAGAATTGTTTTAAAAGTGAACATAATGTGAGGTGGTAAAAATTTTGAGCAGTGAAAACATCTGTGCATATGTTAATATCCCTAAACCAGCCTACACTTTCAGCCTCATTCTTGGGAGTTTCTGTACCTTCTGGCAACATCTCACCTCAAGGGCTCATTTCTCTGCTTTGTAGTTTTTGTGGATGTTATAGGAAGTTGCTCATTCTACACACAGTGCAACTTGGAAAGTGAGAGAATTAACTCCCCGGAGATAAAACGCTCATCAGTAAAAACCTAATGAGAGCATGATCAGGGTAAAGACCTCAGTTTTCTGTTCTGTAGAGAAACAACTCTGAGGGTTCCCAGCATGACTGAGCCCCAGTTGCCCACAGTGGTAATCCAATCTTTTTTGTATTTCTTCCTTTCATGTTCTATACCTTTGGTCACTCCTTACTGCTTTCTAGAATCATCTGCCAATTAAATCACCAAATCACCTGCCCAAACAGTCCTGGTCTCTAAAGAAATAATAAAGTTTGTTGTTGATATTATTGTTGTTGCTTTTTGTTTATTTTTGGCACTGGAGATTGAACCGAAGACCTCATGAGTGCTAGACAAGCACTCTACCACTAATGTACATTTCTAGTCCAGGAAACCTGAAGTATAAGTAGATATAAATTGCCCAGCATCCTGCTTGGTATGTATTTTACATTCAATAAATGTCCTTATCCTTTTCCTTTGCCTGAATATATCGATGATTCTTTGGAGAAAATAATTGTTAAAGTGAAATATTATATGTAACAATGGTCAGAGTCTGCAAATGTGGTTACTGTCATCGAGTCAGTTACTATGTCTCCAATTGATATTTTTCAGCCATACTTCAGGTTAAGAATCAGAATTTTGTAGTGATAGAACAGGTTCCTGAAGACATGGATTCTGTCCTACTCTATTCTGTTACTGGGATTTTATTTTATTTTTTAAATCTTCACTGAAATAGTATCTTTAAAATGTTGCAATTTCTTTAATTTCCCATTTGATGTGAAGTCTGAATGAGCTTCTGAATTCAAACATACTTTATAAAATAAACTATGCAACTATGTATGTTCTCCATCACATGATGTCGGAGATGGCGCTTATTTAACCAGCTAATCCAATATAACATTTTCTGAAAAACAATAAATGCATGCTAATTTATATTAGCTTCTCATTATTTCTAGAAAGAAAACTATTTTAGGAGGGCTGGTTGTATTTCTTTGAGTTTTAGGCAATTTGAAAGTTTTACGCAAACTGAGTATTCCTAATCCAAATATCTGAAATTCACAATGTTCAAAAAAATTCGAAAGATTTTGAGTCAGCATGATGCCACAAGTGAAACTTCTACATTTAACCCTATGTGTTAAGTCACAGTCAAAATGCATGCATACTAAAAATATTCTACACAATTGACCAGGATTTATATAAAAAGTTGATATGAAATATCAATGAATTTAATGTTTACATGTGGATCCTATCCCAAAAGATATCTCATTATGTAAACCCCAATATTGCACAATCTGAAATAATCTCAAATACAAAACATTTCTGGTCCCACAAATTTTGGATAAAGGTTACCTAACTTAGAACAGAGTTGTCTTTTAGCATCTTTCAGATTTACATACAGAAAGTAAGCCACTTTCTTTGAGCTTAGAGCTGATCTTTATTTGTCTGGCTTGCTTTCTTTGAAAAAAAATGTCATGTGCTCCCAAGAGGTTGGGGTGAATTCTCAACATGTAGCCAAAGATTTGCAAGAGCTAGATGTAAATTTCATGAAAACTTGGTGAGTAGAGAGCAGCTAAATTATAGTCACTTTTCCACTGATGCCCCAGCTGACTCTTGTATTGATGTTAGTGAACAATTTAAGTGAGATATGATTATCTTATGGAGTTATCAATATACCAAAAATGCTTATCATACCTTGCTCCACCAGTTCTAGAAGGAATAATTAAATCTTTCAAACAATAAGTTAAGAAAAGTATTTAGGAAAATTCCTATAAAATAGCACAAATAGTCGCACAGAGATAAGATTCAACTTAGTACAGTGTCTCAAATGATATTCTAGTGAATTAGTTTTGTTTAACTATTTAAAAAATAGGAAATTTTGTCTCCTTGAGATTTTATCTCCTTTTGTGAATGGTGACAATTTGTGGTAATTGTTTTTATAATCCTTTTTCTTCCTATCTAAAATAATACTCTTAATAAAACTTGAAGCCGGGAACAGTGGTACATGCCTGTAATCCCAGGGGCTTGGGAAGCTGAGGCAGGAAGATCTCAGGTTTGAAGCCAGCCTCAGCAATTTAGTAAGGCTATAAGCAACCAAGTAAGACCCTGTCTCAAAATAAAAAATTTAAAAAGGGCTGGGAATGTGGTTCAGTTGTTAAGTACCCCTGGATTCAATCTCTGATACCAACAAAACAAAACAAACAAACAAAAAATTGAGCCTACCACTTTTGTAATTGAATTATTGGAGTAGTACATTTTCCATCCAGTAAATTTTCCTTTCTTCTTTCAAGTTCACTTAGTTGTCAGTTACTTTCCAAGGTTGGCGTAACCTGGGTTGGAACAGAGGATGATGTCTCCATACTAACTGGTGATCCTGTTCCTTATTGGTGAAATGACATGACAGCAAAATACTCATAGTGCTGTCACTCAGCCTGTCTTTTGTCATTACTTCTACAATGGCTGTATTGACAAAAATCAAGTGTTGCTAGGTTCTTTCATTTCAGGAATACTGCACTAAGTTAAAAGCCTAAAAGAAATGCCTGCTCTTTACTATACACCATCATCTTCCCTGGAACAGTTACCTAATGCAGTGTGTTTTAAAATGTATAAATCTAATATCATCAAACATGGTGTAAAACTTATTTAAAATGAAGTCAGTTAGAGCTTAAACTTTGAGAACTATGAAATTCCAGATTCAAGGTGACTCCTACCTAATTGATTCCATTTAAAACAGAACCACTTATCTCAAGAAAATTAACTTGCATAAAATGATAAGTAGGAGAGAGTATGAATAGGCATGCTATGGTTAATTGATATGAAACATAATCATTTTAACAGACTAGAAATGCCCAGTGAATAAATATGAATAGTTAAAAACTTTCATAAAATTTCAGAAGAAATAATAGGTATTTTTATATATTACTTCTGAATATATTACATTCATGGACTCTAAAAGAAATCCTACAATCACAGACTGTTAGAACAAGAGGAACCTTCGAGGATGTCCAATTCCATCCTCTGTCCTGTCCTCCTTTTTGCCCAGGGAAACCTGTGTAGCACTGAGGTTACACATGCAGAATCTGGAGCTAAACAACCTTGACTCTATCCCTGGTTGTGACTTCCATCTCAGTTTCTCATCAATACATGAGGACAGTAATAGTCATACATAATGACAGGGTTGTTGGAAAAATGACAATATGTGGAACATCTTAAAAGAATACTTTACACACTAAGGATGTAATGATTCCTGCAGCACCTAATACATATAATCATTGACAAGGTACTGGAAATGTAAAGATGGTATCATGGTCTCTTTCCTCAAGATGCTGAGATGTTGGAGATGAATGCAAGACTACAGAGGACACTGAGCAATATAAATGAACAGATTGCCCTGGTGCATTCTTTACAGATGGAATGATATTCTATTCAGATCTTTCCAGCCAAGGAAGAGCTCTCTAGGCTGTTAATGCTGTTGATGATATTAAAAAATAAACAAATTGGTAATATTATCTTTAGGAAATGACGAAAATTTACTGGATACTCACCACAGGCCACACAACTTCTAATAACCAAATGTGTTATTTTGTTTAATCCTCAGAAAGAGCCCATGAGTTAAGTTTCATTTTTCTTTGTATCCTTGAGCTCAGGAACCTGAAGTCTGAAGAGATTATGATAATTTCTCAAGGTTAGTTGGAAATATATGGCAGATCTGGAAAGTGATCATGGGAAGAAATGCATTTTAAGCAATGTGTTAATAAGTGGAAAGCACATGTGAAAGAGGAGACATGACAGATGAGAAAATATTCGGGGTGCCTTGAGCACTAAGTGTGTGCAGGTGATGGTGGCATATTCTCCTAGAGGGTTGACCATAATGCCGCAGTACCCAGTAAGAAAAAAAGAGAATCCATGGAGGTTTATGAGGAAAGAAACGAGTGATAGCTACCATGTACCCAAAATTGACATACAGCCATTATCTTACTTGATCCTCCCATTAACTTGTGATGTATCTAATAATAGTATCTTTTGAAGCTGATGTTTAGAAGTTTTTCACTTTCCTAAGAATTTTGGAAAGAGTCCTCTGGCAGCAGTGGCTGAAGACAAATAGCTTAATTCAAGGGAATGATGAAGCTGGTTTTAGGTGTAGGGTGCTGGAGAAGAAATGATACTGTTAAGTAAGATTTATAAGACAGCTTGAGAGGTAAAGGAGAAAATACATGATTCAGGCTTTGCATAAAGATCCTGTGCTGATTTGGGGACTTCCTTTTGGTAGAACTTTTAGGTTGGCACTGAAAATATGCATTTTAATTCAGAAAAGAACACAGATAAGAATAGCAATGCAAGTAGCTATTAAAATGTATGAATGATCTTTACTCTTTTTAGATGTTTATATTGGTGTATTATAATTATACATAATAGTGGGATGCATTGTTACATTCATACATGCACATAATTTGATCAGTTAAATTCCCTATACCTTAAATTCCCTTTCCTCTCCCTCCTCCTTGCCCCTCATTCCCTTCCTTTATTCTACTGGTCTTTCTTCTATTTGTAACTGATGTATTATAATTATACATAATAGTGGTATTCATTGTGATATAATCATATGTGAACATAGCATAATTTGGTCAATTTAATTCCCCTGTACCTCACTTTTCCCTCTCATTTTCCCTCTGCTCCACTTGCATCGTTTTGAACTTCACACTTTTTCCTTTCTAAGTATATAACAAACATACGGGTTGGCCTGTGGAGAGAACAGCAGTTTACCAGATGGGTAATAAGATTAAATTATAACTGGGTACAGTGACTCATGCTTGTAATCCAGTAGCTCTGGAGGCTGAGGCAGGAAGATCACAAGTTCAAAGCCAGTCTCAACTTAGCGAGGCCCTAAATAACTTAGTGAGGCCCTGTCTCAAAGTAAAACATTTTAAAAAAGGGCTGGGGAGGAGGCTCAGTGGTCTTAAATTCCAACATTATAGAGAAAAAGAAAGATTACTTTGATTGTGTAGTTCTTATTTAGAAAAAGATCTTAACTAGTTGTTTTCCAAAAGTTAGAGAAGTTAATTATCCACTGAGTGTAGCATAAGAAGGAAGGTGACAATATGATAAATAAACAACTCTTCACTTTAATGTGAAGTTTGGTCCGAAAATGAGGTGGGGAAAGAGGGGGACTGTTGAACTTGTGTCTCAGTTTCACTCTGTCCTTGATATGAGGGTCAATAAAGTATATTAGATAATTTGCAAAGAGTACTAAGTTCTGGGACTTGTGATTCACTCCCTGATCTGAAATAATTTGGGAGGAACTGCTATACACTGAATCCTTTGCTGTAAAACAAGTCTGGTAAAGAGGATGGAGAGGCGTGGATAGAGAGAAATGCACTTGGCACTCTAGCTCCTGTCATTCCTCTAGGGTAGGAAGACCTCATGGGAAGTCCCCAGGTGTGTGAGCAGTTCAGATAGACTTTAAAATTAACCTTCACTTCTAACCAGAGAGTAAGAACTTTTAGGAAGACAGAAAACATGATAGATTAAATTAAAGGGGTTTTAATATCTCTGCACACATTAATTGCAATGCATGTTGAACATAGAGGTGGAGGTTATCATGTGACACTTATAGCCAAAACCATAGTGGATGACACTCAAGGAAAGAATGAGTACTGTAGGAGCGAAACCCTGAAGCCCTGAGCAAGGTCAACATTAAATTTTTAAAAAGCATGACCAGAATGAGATTGGGAAAGGATAGAGACAGAAGATAAAGGTGAACCAAATTCAGAGTTTTTCATCAAATTACAGGAAGAGAGACTTTCAAAAGGGAATCTGAACAAAGATTAGCCAGTATCTCCAAGATTACAGCAAGTTTGCACAGAAATTTCTATTTTGACTTCTATTCTTGACTCTATTTCACATTAAAAACCATCCTTGAAGTTGGAGGGGGCGGGTGTAGGATACTAAACACTTCTTAAAAATGCTTTTGAGGGCTTTAAAGAAATGAATTTTCAGTGTGCTTCTGGAAGCACTGAGCTAGATGATGGCAGCTCTGTGAAATATTATTTAGAATCAGAAATATTACCTCTCAACATCTCTAGCAATTAGAGAAATGCAAATCAAAACTACTCTAAGATTTTATATCATGCCAGTCAGAATGGCAGTTATCAAGAATCCTAGCAACAGTAAGTGTTGGTGAGAATATGGAGGAAAAGGCACACTATTACTTTGCTGGTGAGACTGCAAATTAGTGCAGCCAATCTGGAAAGCACTATGGAGATTCCTTAGGAGATTCCATTTGACCCAGCTATCACATTCCTTGGTCTATACCCAAAGGATTTAAAAACAGTATATTACAGTGATGCAGCCACATCAATGTTTATAGCAGCTCAGTTCACAATATCTAAATTGTGGAACCAACCTAGATGCCCTTCAATAGATGAATGGATAAAGAAACTGTGGTATATATACACAATGGAATATTACTCAGCATCATAAAAGAATAAAATCGTGGCATTTGCAGATAAATGGATAGAGTTAGAGAATATCATGCTAAGTGAAGTAAGTCAATCCCAAAAATCCAAAGGCTGAATGTTTTCTCTGATAAGTGGATGCTGATCCATAATGGGGGTGGGAGAGGAGCATCGGAGGAATGGAGAAAAGGAGAGAGGGGAAGGGAAGGGGCATGGGGCTAAGAAAGATGGTGGAGGAATGAGATAGACATCATTACAGTAGGTACATGTATGAAGGCGTGAATGGTGTGACTCTACTCTGTGTAAAACCAAAGAAATGAAAAATTGTGCACCATATGTGTACTATGAATCAAAATGCATTGTCATGTGTAACTAATTAGAACAAATAAATTAATTTTAAAAAAAGAAATGTTGACTCTGTCCTTGCCAATGATACCCAAAACTCCAACATAATTTATTAGAATATTATGTGTATATAAAATGCTTTTAAAAGGTCAATTGATTTTATTTTTCAATTGCCTAAATTCAAAGGAGTTATAGATATTTCAGTTTGAGAGTCATATTTAACTTTTTTTTTCATAAAACAGGTTTGGATTTATGATCTGTATCCAAATATGTTTGGGAGATATATTTATAAATAAGACTCTTTGGATTAAACTCAAATAAATTAGAAGTGTCCATGTGAAGAAAAGAGACCATGATTATTTTCAAAATATTTAAAATTGCTGGAAGCTACTAGTCCAATAAATTGATAATAATAAATGTTTATAAGTAAACAACTTTCATATTCCTAAGGAGTTATAATGGAAGGCTGAGAATAATAAAACTGTTATGATAATCAGGAAAATTTTTTATGTAAGAGTGAACTGAAAATAATAGGCACAATAATAGGATGTAGTACATAGGTACATTATATTATTAGTGAGCTTGTATTTAGAGATGAGGAAACTGGAGTTCAGAGTGATTAACTAATTGGTCCAGAATCACAAAGTTAGTGAATTCTGTGCACTATATTGCATCTCCCAGAAATTAATGCTGACAATCTCCCAGTGCCTTAGAATGTGACCATGGTTAGAGACAAGGACATTAAATAAATGATTAACTTAGGTGTGGGCCCTGATCCAATCTGACAGGTGACCTTATGTGAGCATGAAATTTGGACACTCATACATGCTAGGGATGTGTGTGCACAGAAGACCACATGCAGACACAGTGAAATACATATAATGATAAAATGTTGATTCCCTCTCTGGTAGATGTAAGATCACAGCATCTCTTTAAAAAGACTAGTAGTTGAGTGCATCGCATGAGATGCAACTTCTATTGAAGAAACATGTTGCAAAAACCTATTTTAAGCACTTAAAATGGAGGAAGTGCCAAAACAATTTCTTAGGATGTCAAATAACGGGAGACTACAAATTGCTAAAGAGAAGTAAGCTAAAGAAACATTCTCAAAATTTAGATCCCTCTGTTTTGTTCTATAAAATATTTGCAGAAACTGCAAACAATGTTAAAAATTCCTATACTCTCAACCAAAAGCCAAAAGTTTATAAAATGATTGGCTCGTTTTACCTGCTACAGATTTTGAAACTATGTTGTCCAGCATCCAGGGATATTCTTTCCAACTCCCTGAACAATAAATTGTAGGAGTAGGTGTACAGACTAACAGGTTTGCAAAAAAGTTTAATATTTTCCTTCCTATTCCCTAAACAAGCATTCATTTAACTGCCTTAAGGAAAAGAAACATTCTTATGTGAAGATGTGATAAAATGTTTCATCAGTGCTAGCACGTAAAATTTTGACTTTGGAAGTAGTCCCTGAAATAAGAGTTTCTTCTGAAGAGACTCTACAGGGAATCTATTAGAGACTCTTAACTCTGAATGGAAGTATATATAAACTTCTAAGTTTATACTCTTATAAAATATGAGACCTCAAGGTTTTTCTTGAAGCATCAAATAATGAAAGAATTCAAATGTTTGCTTCCAGGAGTAGGATACAATGTGAATAATATATTCTGTAATCTTACTAAATATCTATATTAGGTTAATGGCTTTTTGCATTATATCTTGATCGAAGTCCTTATTTAAAGTAATTCATACCTACATATGAATTAGAATGTATTATACAGTTTAGAAATGATAAAAACAAAAGTCAATGAGGACAGTATCAGATTCAATATTCACTAAAAATCAAATTCTGGTTTTAAACCCATTTCAGCTTTACGAAAAAATAAATAAAAACCTGTGTTTTCAACTAATCTATGGTTCTTGGTATGACCTAACCAGTGTTTTTGTGTATTTTAATATACAAGAAAAGAGTCAAATAATAAAGAAAAATTGAAGTTTGGGAGGATGGTGAGGGTACAGTGTACTTTCTCCAACTTTTCATATTAAAATATGCATTGGTCTCTAAGACCATCCAGTTTCTTCTTTACATGATTAGCTCTAGTGTATTTCTTTTTTTCTTGAAAAAATTCTTTTCAAAACTTATTTGACAACCTATTTTAACTTTAATTGATTGGTTTTGACACTGACACAGACTTGTTATCCATAGATTTCTCTTCTTTAATTTCCTGAATCCAGCAAACAAGTTCTTAGATTCTCTATTTTCTTTTTTACTCTGAGGCTTTAATTTGTTACAGCATAATTTGAAGTGTTTCTTTAAAGACAGATTTATGGTTGATAACTATGATTTTACATTTCCAAAATGCTTTTGATTCTCATTTTGATTAACAGTTTGCGCCAGATTAAATATCTTTTATCTTAGAAATCTAAAGCCACTTTCCATCATCTAGCATCCAACGATACTTAGAAATATGAGGTCTATCTTAAAACTGATCCTTTTTTAGTTCACTATTTACTTTAACTCTGGTTCTTTTTTTTTTTTTTTAAATATGTTTTTAGTTGTAGATGGACACGATGTCTTTATTTTTTTATTGCTTTGTATGTGGTGCTGAGGATCGAACCCAGGGCCTCACGCATGCGAGGCAAGCGCTTTACCGCTGAGCTACAATCCCAGCCCCTTAACTCTGGTTCTTATTTGACTCTTTCTGCCAGTCCATGTGAAGATCTCTTCCTCACAGAAACATTGGGTAGAATGGTGATGACTAGGAATTGGTGGCTAAAAATTTGTTAGGAGGAATTAGTTCAAGAGATCCATTGTACAACATTGTGTCAGTAGTTAATTACAAAGTATTATATGTTTTAACATTACTTGAGTAGATTTAAGTATTGTTGCTATAAAATAAGTATTTTAAGTCATATATGTTAATTCAACAACCATTCCAAAGCATGTACATATTTTGAAACATCATCCTGTAGATAATAAATACTATATATGTAAAGATTGTACTCATCAATTAAAAAGAATCTTACTCTAAATTTTGCAAACAAAATCTTGTTATATATTTTGGTTGTTGGTTTTTGTTGAATGTTGTATATCATGGGTTAATTAAATTTTAAAAGCACTATTTTTTGTTTTATTTTTCTTTGGAAAATTTCATTTTTATTTTCTCCTAATATCATTTTATTTATATATTAATTTTCAACTGCTGCTGGAACAAATTACCACAATCATAGTGGCCTAAAATCAAGATGTCCATAGGACTCATTGGAAGCTCTGAAGGGAAATCATCTTCTTCCCGGAAGCAGCATCTAGAGGCTGCCTGCCTTCCTTCTTTCAGGGCCCATTTCTTGCCTCCCTCAGACTTCTGCTTATGTTGTCATGTCTTTTCCAACTCTGAGCCTGTTTCCTTCCATAAGGACCCTAGTAATTATTCTAGGCCTACCTGCATAAACCAGAATAATCTCCCCATCTCAAGATCTTTCCTGTTCACATCTTCAAGTTCCCCTTAGCCATGTAAAGCAATACATTTGCAGCATCAGAGAATTAGGACAGACAACTGTGGGAATGCTATTCTTTCTACTGCACCTTCCATTATTTCCATTCTGTCTTTCTAGAATTTCTATTTTGGAGATGTTGACCTTTCAGACTAATCATCCATATCTCTCATATTGTTTTCTTACATTTCCATCTCTTTCTCTTTTTGTCTATATTCTAGAAATTTCCCAGACATATTCTTCAGGTTTAATTTTAATACTTTAAGTTTGTTACTGTGTGTATGCATTTTTTTTTTCAAATATTTGGACCATAGCAGCTCATTTATCTTATAAAATTTTCTTCTACATTGGTCCTAATCTTGGATACCTTTCATATGATTTATCAGTCAAATGACTTCACTTCAATTTCATTATTCCAAAATGAACTAAATATTTGTTCTTGTAATAGCCTTAATTTTCAGCTCTATCTTCAGAAAGGGAACTTTACATGATGGGGACCCCATATCAGCCTCCAAGCCACAACTATATCAGAACTAGAGATGTGGACAAAACTGTTGATTTCCTGGATTGATCTTGGATAACTCTGACTGCTAGCACCCAATCTGCCAGTGACTAGAGACCGGGAATGTTAACCAAACAAGGCTTCAAGAGGTGTGCCAAAATTTATGCAAACAAGAGAGAAACCTCTGAGCCTACCTTCATCAACTACTATTCTCAAACTCTAATTGTTCTATTCAGGGTGCCAATCCTAAACTTAGAATCTGTTCCACCCTTGACCAATCTTTGCTACATAACTATTTGAAATATCCAATCACATGTGTGGTATTGGTTGTGGGTTTGCCCTATGGATCCAGACAGGCTCCATTTGAATTCAATATCTTTGCTCACTGGCTGTGGGATTAGCTTGAATAAGTTACTTAACCTTTTTGTGCCTCTTTTTTTCTTTGAATAACCAAGATATAACAAAGCACATGCTTTCTAAGTTTATGTAAAATTAAAAGACTCCATGTAAGTTAGGCTCTCTAAATGATGCCAATAAAATAAAATAAATACTGCTAAATGCAGTTTCTTATCTCCTTTCCTTCCAGAAATTAATGAATGACTGGCTAATCACTATCTATGAATTGATACCAATGACTCTCATATTCACAACTAGTCTGGCTTTTGTTTTAGTAATAATAAAACTTTAGACACTTAATATACTTCTCTGATATTCTTGGGCAGTCATCAACATTGCCAACATTGCCAGCTCACACCCAATTGAGTCAACCCCTGCAGAAAGTTAGACTCACATTAACCCCTTTTGCAACAGATTCTTTGGTATAGACGTGTCCCAAGAGTGTATGTAAGGCCAGTCACATATTTTCTCATTACAAGCTCTTTCTTGTGTAGCTTCCCATTGTCCTTCTGCCTACATTTTCTTTTTTTTTTTTTTAAATATTTTTTTAGCTGTAGATGGACATAATGTCTTTATTTTATTGCTTTGTATGTGGTGCTGAGGATCGAACCCAGGGCCTCACGCATGCGAGGCAAGCGCTCTACCGCTGAGCTACAATCCCAGCCCCTGCCTACATTTTCAATAATGACTTTTTTTTATTTTTAAAGTTGTAGGGGTTAAATTATTTTCTTATTCTTTCTCTGAGAACTATACTGAATTTCACCCTCTTGGTGAAAACGAGCTCTGCCCTTAAATGAAAGGCAAGCTTGAATACTACTTAGTCATGATAAATAGTGAAACTTAAGCCCACAGGACTTTTATCTTTGAACATATTTTTACTCTGACATCTTGAAAATATTATATGATGTAATTATCTCCACAAGTATTTTTAAAATGTTTTTCTATTACAAATGTAACATTCCAAATGGGACCTTGAATTATTACCATTATCATCATTTCATGAACTCCTACTCTGTGGAAGGTGCTTTAAAGTATTTTATATACTGAGAGGTTTGTCAAAGAATCTTGGTCACTAACAGGTTAAGAACCTATTTTAGGGAAATTTTACAAGCACAGAAATATTATAATCCTGGACAAGATTTACCTACCATCTGGCTTAGAATTGCATCAGATAATAAATGCTATGTGTAAAGTAGAAAATAGCTTTAAAGAGTTTTAAAAGATAAGCAAGACTAAGACAAATGACGGGAGTATATCACAACATCCTCAACAAGGAGTGTTGTAATTAAGCACCTATGTGGGGCTAGAAAGGTACATGACATGTCTGACAAAAGGTAGTAGGCCACTTGGGACCCAGTGAGGAATTTTAATATGGACTCATTTTTCTAACCAGCAAAACATACAAAGATTGTTTAAGGAAAGAAGAAAAGAACCTCCACATGTCAACAAAAACACAGTATGAATTATGGCTGTTAGGTAAATATTCTTGCTGTAAACAAATATTTTTTGTCTATCTTTTCATCTTTTCTAATGGAAACCTGATGTTCTAAGAATCCAATTGACTTTAGCAAGCTATCAGAGATACCAAGCAAACACCAACATTCATTTCTTCATACAAAACAAAGAAACAAAATGCAAACAAATAAACCCCAGAATGATGGTCACCTGAAGAAGGTAGACACCAAGAAGAGTCTGGGTGATGTATCCAGCAGGAAACGGGTGCCATCTCTCCAGAGGGCTTCTGCCTCCACTCAGCTTTGTTGTGTATCATAAAACACCCAAGCCCTCTGGTGTGTTGGACTCTGTTATTTTGTACTCCCTTTCAGAGGTTAAAACAAACAGGAGAATCAGAACGTGATGATCATAACAGGAAGAATGTGGGCGTAGGAGGTGTGAGAAATCAGTGCCTGGAGCCTGATTTGGTTCTTTTATGAAATGACTGAAAATCACAAAGTGGTTTGATGACCAGGAAAAACCACAAATATGGGGAGTAGTATCTGTGGTCCAGGTCCATGGGAACATGGTTCTGCAGTGATGAACCTAGCCGTCATTTAACCACAATTGCCAAAATGACCAGCCACAAGAAGGACACCCATCTCCTCCTGCCAAGCCCCCACCCTGGCCCTGTTTCTTTCTCACAGGATGCAGTATTGCCTGTTGCTAATGAACCATTAGGACTGCCTCAAACACACCCTGACAGCTGCAGAGTTTTTGGTAACAGTCTTAATTCTACTTTCCCTTCCATCTGTCTACAGATGGTTTAAATTTGACCCTTCCAAAAAAGAAAAGTACTCTACCAAAAGTTAATTATTGTGCTTAGAGATTTCTCACAAGAATTGACAGGACTGTGATTGTGCAGGAGAGTCTGGTAATTGTGGATTATGTTGAGAGTTTTACACTCACTCTGGACATGGATGTTGTTACACTGTTTAAGGCTGGATTGCTAATATTCCATTTAGATTTATTTAAACTGTCAATTATAATAAAGTAGCTAATAGCCAGAAATGTCAGCCATAAATACTGAAGGTAATCAGTCCTTTCAAAACTATTAGGACTGCTTTTATTTTTATTTTTCAAAATATCTTTCAACTACAACAGGATGATACAACACCAGAATGTTTCTGTTTATTATGTGCCATCTGGGTTTCCTTTATTAATTAAATAATTTTTTTTCTGCAAGATCTTTCTTCTCAGAATTGCAAAGCTTTTAAAGACATTACTTCAATATTCATTGTACTTTAAAGTAAAAATAACTGGATCAAGCTAATTTAGGAAAAATGGAATTGTGAAGAGAGTCCTAGAATATTTCAAAGAATCACAAAGCTTAAGTTCTTTGCAGCCTTATAGTTCACTAGTTCTTAGTCTTTCTTTGCTAGGTGCAGAATGTTGGCATACCCCGAGTCATTCACTTGATTTGCCACAGAGGCAGAAGGAAATACCAGTTCTCCTGATACCTAATTCAAGAGAATGCACTTTTGACACCTAAGGCACACATAAATCACTGTTCTCACATAAATCATTTTTTGTAATGGCTTCATTTCTAATAAAAGTCTCTGAAGTAGAAGAAATTCCATTTTTGATATATAAAAGCAATGCGTTAGAGAACTTGCTTTATGCACCATTTTGTAGAGCCTACAAAGAAAAGACAATGCCCCTTATCTCAACATCATGCTCAGGGAAGCTTATCTTGAAGAATCATTTCCTTCACTTGTAAAAAGGCAATTCATGTTGTAAAGCTGTGCATGGAGCAAAAAGAATGGTTCAGCAGATTTGGGAGTGAACAGGGATTCTCCCAGACTCTCAACAGGTGCTCAGCAAATGCTTATAGAGTTACTCTAAGCTGCTTTCACTTGGAGAGAAGTGGGTTAAATGAACATCAGCTGCTAGTTTTCTGTATGAATTTTGTAGCTTGGGCCAAATAAAGGATATTCGTTTAGACATATTTAATTGTTGAATGAGACTGGAAATATATTTGGGGCTTTTGTATCTATTCTAAAAGACTTTTTGTTAAAAGTAAAGAACATATGAATATGCAGAAAAAATTTTCCTTCAAATAATTTTCTAAGTATTTTACCAATCGCTTTCTGATTGATAATAGTTAATTTTATGTCACCTTGATTAGATTATTGTATCCAGATAGTTTCTCAAATATCAGTCTAGATGTTCTTTTAAGGTATTTTTTAGATGATGAACATTTAAATCAGTTACTTTGAGTAAAGCAAATTACTCTCATGATGTCGGTGTAAGAGAAGACTGACATCTCTTGAGGGAAAGGGAATCCTATCAGCAGTCTGCCTTCAGACTTGAGCGGCAGCATCACTCTTCCTGGGCCTCCAGCTTGCCAGCGGACCCTGCAGATTTTGGACAAAGCAGCTTCCACAATTATGTGAGCCAATTCTGTAAAATAAGTCTCTTTCTTTGTGTATGTTTATACACATACCTATCTAAAATCTCTATTTATATATAGAAGCTTTCTCTCTCTCTCTCTCTCTCTCTCTCTCTATATATATATATATATATATATATAAACATATATATATAATTGGTCTTTATATATGTACGTGTGTGTGAGTGTGTGTATGTGTGTGTGCATGTACCGTATATATGTAATACACACACACACAAACGTCCTCTCTGATACAGTTTGAATGTTTCTTTCCGTCAAAACTCATGTTGAAAATCAACTGATATTAGAACAGTATTAGAAAGTGGGACTTTTAAGAAGTGATTTGGTCATTAGGATTCCAGCCTCCTGACTGTAATTGGTGCCAATGTAAAAGCATGAATTTGGCCTCCTTTTCCTGGCCTCTCACCCTTTCACTTTCTGCCATGCTATGATGTAGCATGATACCAGCACCTTTATTGGACTTTCCAGCCTTCAGATCTGTGGATCAATAAATTTCTGTTCATTAGAAGTTATCCATTCTCAAGTAATCTGTTACATAAGCATAAAAAAACTAAACCACATTCTTTTTTATATATCACTATCTACCTCTCTCTCTCTCTATACACACATATATGTGGAAAGTAATTGTATAGAGGAATATATATTATCCTTATATACACTTATATATTATATACATCACATATTATATATGTAATATTACATATTTTATAAAATTATATACATATATACATATAGTATATGTAGTCTCTTTTGTGCTGCTTTAACAGAATATCTGAGACTGGGAGATATAACACAAATATTACATATGTTTTATAAAACTTATATATCTACTGTATAAAATGCCATTATGATATTATATGTTGTTTGTACATGATATTTGGTGTTAAGATAGGTCATATATATGATATTGTATAAAATATAGATGTGCATGGTATTTGGTATTTTGGTATGTTAAATATACATATATAGAGAAGGGTGGGAAGTATATATATAGAATATGTCATAATACCATATATATATGTATCTCCACATAATATCATTTTGCCATTTTATATACCCCCACATCCCATTGTTTCTCTGGTGAACTCTAAGAAACCATGTATTTACATACCTAATAAAATACCATCAAAACTGATTGTTCAAAGGAAGATTCTTCTCCATGCTTTATCAGAAGCATGAGAGTGACATAGAGATCATAAAAGACTATCATGTAGCAACTGGCTATTGCCTTGGCTCTCGGTGATTGTCCCACCCCTTGGCAGAGCTGCTGTAAGAGGTGAAAACATCTGGGTGCTAGAGACTCAGACCAATTTCACCTTGTCCACTATTTTGTGGCTGCATATTTTGAGTAAGTCCTTTAGACTCTCTGAATCATTGGTTTATCATTTTAAAACTATAATTGATTTTTAAATCACATATAATGACAATAATATATATAAATACATATATTATTTTTGAAAAGAAAAATCTATAACTATGTCTTTATCAATGAGAATAACACTCTAAAGTATTTTAATTATTTTTCTTTTTTTCCAAATATGAATTAATATTTGTGTTTTGGAATCCTTTGAAGTAATTGTACCATGTCATTTGATGATTGTATTACGTTTGAAGAACTCCTTCCTGGGAGCAAATAGGAATTAAATCTCACTTCGTGTTTAGCCTTTTGCTCAGTGATATACACAGGCAAAGGTACTCAAAAAACATTTGTTATTGCTGGTGACTGTGGCAGCAAAACATTTCTGACTTCTTGCCCACATTTCCCCATCTTCTTGCCGCTGAGTAGAGCATGTGAATAGTTTGAGCTAATTAAATATGAGCAGAAGGAACATTCATGACTCCCAAATAGAATCATTTTTTTAAGTAGAAACTAAAAGTAAGTGTTCTACATGTTGCAACTTTAAGAAGCAAAGCCTTATCTATTCTGGGTTCTGGAGTGGCTAAGAGAAATATAGTCTCCAGTTGAGCTCTGTAGTATGGGTGTGAAATAAAGGTTTATGTGTTGAACCCTGAGGTTTGTTCATTGTTATCTCAGCCTAACTTTTCTATCCCATCTAAAACTGTGAAGATCAATGGTTACCTTTCAATAAGAGTAATTAATGATGTTTCCAAATAGCTACAACCTCCAACCACCATTATATTGTATTGTGCACTGAAAAGTACTGTATTTTCTAAATAATTTATGCTGAGAACAGTATATTGGAGTGATTCAGAGAAAAGAAAACTTTCTCTTCTTTTTAGTGTTTTGTTTCTTTGTTTATATATTTGTTTTTAAAGCCTGACATTCAGGAAATTTATATACTCCAGATAAGATTTATTTTGAAACACTTTATAGGAAGTTTAAAGAAATTCAAAGAAAGAAACTAATGTGTCTTAAATGGGCTAGGTATATTTTTAAATTACAAAGTACATTTAATATTTAAGATAAACTCTTTTATACCAATTTATCAATGTAGGTCCAGAATATTGAAGTACCATTTCCACTGTTAACTCAGACATCACTGCAGAATCTGAAGGACAGGACACTTTATTTGTCAGAATAGTCACATATTGCAATGACTCTAGCATGAGACTAAAAAATAACTTTAGTCATCTCTGATGATAGAAGATTCTTTAAAATTTCAGTAAAGCTACCTCTAAAATTATTAATATAAGAAGAATATGACTAGGATATATTAAAATATTTTCTTAGTTTACTTTTCATTATTTTAATGGAATACTTAAGTCTGGCTAACTTTATGAAGAAAATGGGAATTACTCAGCTCACATTTTTGGAGTCTGAAAATCCAAATACTGTGGTACATACAGGTTCTGGTGAGAATGTCCTTTGGTGAAGTCACCTCATGGCAGATGGCAAAGGCAGGAATGCATGTGGGAAGGAAATATCACATCTCCAAACAAGAAGCCAGACAGGGACCTTGCAGTTCCTTCTGAGGCACCACCCAGTGACCTGCGGACTTCCCACTGGGCTCTACATTTTAAAGTTTCCATCAACTTTCATATCACCACAAATGGGATCAAAACATTAATCTTCCAAACATTAATCTTTGGAAGACATATTTAAACCATACTCAAACCACAGGAAACACTGTATTTAATAACTTAAGCTATGATATATTATTTAAAAATTATTTTAAGCTAAGAAAAGTTAATTTATTTAAAAGTTTAGAAGGAATATATTAAGCCTAAGGAAAAAGATTAATTTCTTATAAGTTTTTTAAAAAATTCTGATGTTGATGTGTGTGTATGTGGGTATATATTTCTAATAATTTTGTAATTCTCATTTTAGTAAAATAAGATAGCCCATAGTAACTTGATAACTTTGGTCTTCAAATATCCAGGTAGACACAACTAGTTGTTTCCAACAAAAAATTAGCTATATCAGTAATAACACCAGGAATGAGGATCTAAAACAAGAACTATTAGATCAAAAAATGAAATGTACTTTCATAAAATTTTCCATATGAGTACAACTTCAACTTTCTTTACAAAAGCCATGTAGCATGGAAATTTAAATATAAAATATTAATGTGAAAAAACCTATTTGACAAGCAAGACCCACATTAGTTTCAAAGAAAATTTTCAGAGAGATCTATAAATAAAGTATTTGAGACCATAAGTTAGGTTACATAAGAAAGAACACACACACACACACACACACACACACACACACACACACACACAGAAAAAGAGAATGGAAGATTTTAAAGACAAAAGTCAAAAGCTGGGCAGGTTTGCATAGGCGATTATGTGGTTAACCATAGGTAAGGTGCTCTCATTTATTGGGTGACTATTAGAAGATGTTACCAGAAAAAGTAACAGTAGCAGTTTCTTTGTGTGTAGCATTTTTAGAACCCCAAATCATGGGAGATGATATTTATTAATTTGGAGTACACAATCACAACCAGTAAGTCATGAAAACAGTATCCCACCCATAAATACTTAAAAAAGAATTATATGTAGTTCTATTTTTGATACAAGCTAATAAAAAGATGTTAAAACAAACACATAAAGATACGTCTACTTTAAAGTGTGTACTTGGATACTAAAAGGCTATGGCATTATTCTTTTAGTATGAACGATGGCAGTTCTTTTAAAACATGTAAAATCATTTAAGATGAAAAATGAAAATTTCACTTACATTAAAGTCCTGTCATAAAGCAAAAAAGGCAAGACAAGTTTCATAGGGGAATATAGTCCAGAAAAAAAAAAAAAGCGGTAGGTAGTGTATCAAAGGATGTTAGCCTAGATGAAGAGGCTAAATCCTAGTTTAGAAAAAAAAAATCAAGTTATAATTGGAGGAAATCCTGTGAGCTAAATCAAAATTATAGCACAGAGTCATAACAGTCTATTGGAATCGGGCGACGTAGCATGGGCCTGTAATCGCAGCGGCTCAAGAGGCAGACTGAGGCAGGAGGATCTTGAGTTCAAAGCCAGCCTCAGCAATTTAGTAAGGCACTAAGCAACTCAATGAGACCCTGTCTCTAAATAAAATATATAAAAACGGTCTGAGGATGTAGCTCATTGGTTAAGAGTCCATGGGTTCAATCCCTGACACACACACAAAAAATCCATATGGCTAATTGGCTAATTTGAGGTTAAAAAAATCGAGTTTTGAGTGAGGGGACAGTTTATTATGGATGGTCTTAATGAAAGTACTAAGAGCTTGAGCTCTTCTCTTACATACTGTAGAGTAAAATCAGTTACTTCAGGCACTATGCTGGAATGATCCTCACTTCAAGCCTGAATGATAAGAGCAGAAAACTGAATATACTCCCTGTGTTATAGGTACTGAGATCTTGTGAGATGAATTGGTTCTGAATCAATTCTCTCTCCTGAGAACTGACCTCAAGGATCCACACAAAGCAGGAATGCCTATAACACCATGCCCTACATACATATTATAAACCAGCGCTCCCGTGCCCTTGGTGCTCAAATTATTTTATTTAACCTTCAATAGGACCTTGGATGGCCAAGTGTATTACTTGCTGGATCAGTCAAAACTATGTTTCTGAATGGTCTGAGTTCCTGGGGCCTTTATTTGTTTTATATTGACTTCCCTTGATCTTTACTGTGAAATATGGATGTAATAAAATGCATGCCCTGGAGTCCATTCATATTTCTTCTTGTTTTCATTAGCAGCAATCTATTTTCCCTTTGCCTTTGTAACCTCTCTCCTTCCCTGATATTCCAGGTAGGGAGATCAAAAGAAGCTGGTTTCCACTCCCAAATCAATGAAACAATTGTCATATTCCCTTAGTGAAATAATTTCTTCCTTTCGAATTAAGGGCCTGTAGCAAAGCCGCATTCAATTTTGCAGAAAGGCAAAGTGCAATTTTTATTTCAAAAGTGTTGCAAATATGCACTAAGAGCAAGATGTATGCACACATAGAGTTTATCCAAGAAACATATATATATATATATATATACATATATATATGTATAGTATTTATTGGAGATAACTCCAACTAAAGTAGAACAGCACATTCTGTCCCCTAAACTCATTATTTCACAGCCCAGGCAGAATATAGATGGTCTGAATATACCCTGGCTATAATTCTACCAAAGGGGACCTGCCAGGACCAGAATGCTGAAAGACAGACTGAGAAACTACTATGACAGTGAATGAATCTCATGCCTACACTACATTTCATTTATATAAGTTAGCTAAGAGGGGTTATCAAACACCTAGTTTCATGAAGAAATGAAAAATATGTAAATATTTCTGTACTCAGGTATGATTTATACAGAATGCCTAGAAATCACATCATCCATGTCCTGAAAACCTTGTATGCTGGGAATATAGATGTCAAAGATCCTCTTTCTCTCTGTAGGTGTTAGTCCTTTGGGAAGAAGCCTCCAAAAGGGAGGAGAACATGAGCCTCCAGGGCTATGTAGACTGTATCCTTAGTTCATAGGTACAAGACCAAGAGGGGTCACTCTTGTCTTAGTCTTTTGTTCTGTTGCTATAACTGGATCCATAGACTGGGTAATTTATAAGGCATAGACAGTGTTATAGTTTGAATATTTGGTCTCCCCCAAAACTCACGCACGAGACAATGCAAAAATGTTCTGAAGTGTAATGATCACATTATGAGAGTTGTTATCTAATCAGTGGATTAATCCACTGATGTGGATTAACTGGGTGGTAACTCTGGGCAAGTAGGGTATGGCTAAAGGAGATGGGTCACTGGGAGTGTGCCTTTAGAGTTGATATTTATTTCTAGTGAGTGGAGGTCTCTCTTTGTTTCCTGACCATATTTTGAGCTGCTTTCCTTCACCATGCCCTTCTGCCATGATATCCTGCCTCACCTTGGGTCCAGGGCAATGGCATTAAAACCATTCGTCCAGGGCATCCATGGATTGAAACCTCTGAAATCATGAGCCAAAGTAACATTTTTCTCTTCTATGTTGAGCTTGTCAGGTCTTTTAGACACAGCAATGAAAAAAAACTGACTAAAACAGAGATTTATTTCACTCTGAGTTCTAAAGTAAAGGAAGGGAAGAATATGGTGACAGCATCTGCTCATTGTCTAGTAAGGGTCTCCTTACTGAATCACAACATGATGGAGGGCTCCACTTAGGCAAGACAAGCAAGCTAGAAAGAGCTCATTTATATGACAAAGCCACTCCTTCTATACTCATGAAGCCATGGATGAATTAATCCATTCATGAATGCAGGGCTCTCATGATTCAATCACTTCTTAAATTCCCACCTGGTCCCATCTCTTAACTCCTCTTAATAGGAATTAAATTTGAAAATGATTTTTGATGGGGATATTCAACCCATAGCATTTTCCAGACATAATTCCCAGACCAGTGTTGTGACTATGAGGAAAAAAATGGAACTACATTGTCAGTCACTATTTCAAAGACAGTGCTACATCCTGTTGACAGCAAATCCAGCATTGGAGGTTGTCATCTCTTTGGTGGCCCCCAAACTGAATCTTCAGTTCTTCCATTCTTCTATCAGATCTGCTCATTGCCATTCTTCTAGGCCTCCAGATTAGAAACAATGAGGTATGGAGCAGGAAGACGTGATTCAGGCACTCTGCAATTGCATAGATGGTAGTGCTAGAAACAGCAAGGTACCAGAGAAGGCAATTGCACTTCTGAAATATATGTATATTTCTGTAAAATTGAACTTAGCTTCACAAAAGTTGTTTCTTCTTCTGAGAGGCACATTATTCAAGCTGTAGCAACTTGTGTTTCACCTAAGAGAGAATGCTGACATGGTTAAATGATTTACAAAGTATTACAAGTAATTCTTGTTACTACCTCCTCAGGAGACTCAATCAGCATTAATGTCATGAACCAATGGGATATTCTATGGAATGTTCTAATCAAGATCTTGAGGACTCTAGTATTAGAGAAGAAAAAAGTTGAAATAACTCTAAAATACGGCATTACCCATACAGTATATGATACATAATACACTGATGCTCCTGACAAGAGCAAGAAAATGGTACTAAGCTCCAAAGACTGCTTGGATTTATCTTATTCAGGATACATATCTGGAACAGTAGCTACAATTGCAGTTAATTACGAAGTTAAGTTTAATACAATTTCCCATCAATCTCCATGATCCTGTCTGCTTTTGTACAGGTTGTGGAGGATTTAGAAATTGTTATTTCCACATCTTTGGATATTTTTGGAGGAAGATCCCCAGGGATTTGTGTTCAGCTGAGGTTAGCATCTGGGATCTTCCCTGTGTTCAGTGCAGAGTCACAAGCAAACTGGTCATCAACTCCTTCAGGCTACTGCTGGAGTAAGATTTATAGTCTGAACACATGACTGTGTCACAGGATCTTCCTCAAGGGGCTTGGTCTCCTCTTCAAACGAGGAGTTCAAGTTTATGCACTAGCTTAATTAGAGATATTTAGTAAAAAGCCATGATGTCTTATGGGAGTAATGAAAATAAAATTGCCACTCTATAGTTTAAGTGTAAGTCTTATAATATAAATCAATTAGCCTTATATGCCTGCTCGTTTTATTCATAAGACCTAGTAAACAATTATCCATAGCTCAGAACTCTAAAGGGCAAAACACTAGGAATAATAGACTCTGTCTATCTTCAGTTATGGTAATTGAGCTATCCTTGTCTTTGATGCTTAAGTGCAACCCTCAGCTAGCCTTTGTCATTCTGGGGTTCCAGCAATTCCTGTTAGAGTACTGTAGATCACTTTAAGGAAGGCAACTCCCACCATCAACTCCAATCTACTAGCAAGCATCTGGGTTACTGTTATTTTCCTTAAAGCATTTCTCAATGCCCCAGGGATGAGAGTGTTTTCTGTAACTTATAGAAAACACTGTTAGAGAGAAAGCAAGTTGCATGCAATTTTGTACAAACATTCCCACATTTGTAAATGTGCTAGTTTCCTTCTTCAGAACTACTACAGGAAATTCTGTCATCTCGATGTCATTACACATAGCCATCTATGTGGAATCCATGCTTTGGTCAGTCAACCAAGCAAAATGTTAGGGTTATTTCTAGCTATTTTAGTCAGTACACTAAATCCTGTATCTAAATATACCAATATATATTTCATCTCCTTTTCCTTAGACCAACGTGCTTAGCATCCATTCACGTATGTGACCTGCAGATTTCAAATGACAAACATGAGCAAATTCTTGTAACCTTGTGTTATATGCTATCTCCTTCCAAGATAACTAGTGATTCTCCCCTGATGTTATTGAATTCTAGCTCTTGTTTGGGGTCTAGTGGCAATGAGAGATGGTATGGGTAGATCATGCAAAGAGCTGGCTCACCCAGCTTTATCTGAGAACACCCACATGTTTGTCCCTGGGAATCATTGCTTCTTCAATAATCCTCTTATATCAACATAAGAACTTTAGCTGAGTTATCTGACCAATCGGCTTCAAAATTCTCCAAACTGTAACGTAAGACTTCAGTCCTGACCTTCAGTCATGCTTTCCTACTAGTTACAATGGATTTTTTTTTAATGGCTTGCAGCTGTCATGAAGTTCTCTGATTCTCTGTGATTTGAGCAGAGGGTTGAAATCCTTGAGTTGACTTTTAATTTTTTTTTTCCTGAAGTCTTTTTGCACTGTCTCAAATACTTTCTCAACCTTAGTGAGACTTGTAATCACAGTCACTGCTGTAGTAGCAGAGCACAACCATTATCTTAGCTTTCCAGAGCCTGGATGGTCCAGGTGATTGTGATGCTACAGGATTACACAGATGACCAAAATTCCTCCTTCTATCTGCAAATGGGTCATTCCAATTGTCCTGCTCTAACATGCAAACCACTCTATGCCATAAGGATTTTTTGAGGATTTGGCTTTGGGGGGATTACTCAATTTAGGCAAAATTGTACCTGCCACATTGGAACCAGGTAAACAAAAATTACCCTGAGTTTTTAAAAGAGCCTAGTCAATGTGGGAAATGAGTTACACAGTGACAGAAGGACTAAGGCTATGGTAACATAAACTAGAGATTACCAACACGAGGAAGCCACCACCACCCACAAGGGGAAATTAGAGGCAATATTAAGGAAACCCAAATGTCAGGGTTCCTAGAGGTAGTTGAGAATGTGGCAGGAGCTGAAACCACAGAGAAATCATAGGCTCTGCAGGACACAGCTTCTACCAGAGATATTGTCCAAAGCGAAGCAGGAGGAGAAGAAATACCCTTGCTTCTCCCTGCCTCCTGGTCTCATTCCATGATTTCATGTCAATGCCAGAAGTCAATATTCCTTTGCTTTAACCTGGAACACTTAGAAAATCTAGAAAGGGATCAATCCTGATCAAATAGTTCAAACAGTTGCTGGACCTGCAAAAAAACAAATGTATTTTTCAGAAGAGTGGTTTACTCAGGAGGCAGAATAATTTCCTCCACCTCAGAGAAGAGTGCTTTGACCACACTAATAAATAACCCCTATGCCCAATGTGCAGGACATTGGGCTGGATGTGCTATCTCTAAAAAAATAATCAGGAGAATGAAAATGGATTAAATATGCTTTAGGACATTTGATGAGGAAGAAGTACTTAAGAAGAAAAAGACATTTACTTATGAATAATGAAGGATATCAAATATGATTAATATGACCAGATTATTGATAGAACTTGAGATCCAAACACAATCTGCATGGCCAGCCAGACCATGCAGATTAAGGATGTTTTTAGTGCACAGGAGCCATATCCAATTAACTTGTTTTGTTTAGCTCTCCAGATAGCATCATAAGCAGGTGGTGAATGGTTTGGGGTTTTCATGATAAGTTGTTCTTCCTAATGAAAGTGTGAATGACTGCAAATAAATACATGATATTTGGGAACAAGAGAGTTAAAAAGTTAGCAAATACAGAAAAACAATACCCAAATTTATAGAAGCCAATGTACATTGTTAACATTAAGCTGGACACATCACAAAGATTCTGTCTTTTAACAAAAGGCAGAGCTAAGTGAGTAGGTGGCAGGGCTGGATAACGTGTTGTGTCTTCAGTGATGTGTCTGTAACTTTGTCTACTGTGCTGCACATAATTAGTAATAGGAATGCTGTGAATGGATTTTTCCCCCTGTGTTTCTATTTTCCATCATTGAGTAATTTGAACCAGCATGTGGGACACATGGGATGAGCAAAAATCTAAATTACACACAGGTTTGAATATTGGCTCCTTGAAGGATAAACTGTGTTAAAAATACAAATTCCAGGATGTCAAATCCTCAAGGGAATTATGTCTTTCTTGCTTATTATTTTTTTTCTTCTTTGTATTACATAAATACCAATGGCATTTGTTGCAAAGAGATTCTTTGGAATTTTTCTTTGTTCCACTTTGCACAACATTGTCATTATTGAATTTTTATAGCTTGGACTTCCATTAACATCTAAAGAAGTTGTCAAATAATCTTTTCCAATTAGATTATTCTTTCCAAACTATTCTAGCTCCAGGAAAATATTAATTCTGATGTCTAAACAGTGTATGGTAATATATTTACGGACAATAGATATATAGTCACAGAAATTTTAGAATCATAAAAACGCCCCAGAAATTATCTAGTTATATTGTCCTTATTTTATTGATGAGGAAATACAACAAGGAAATTTAGTAATTTTTCCCCCAGAACACACGCATTGTTAATGACACAACTCGGTCAGGAATACATTTTTTTAAGTAATCCAGTGTGCATTCTTTCAGTAATTCTTCATCATTCAGTAAGATTTTATTACTTTAAATATGTGATAATAGTTCAATTCACGGTCACGTATAGTTGCGAATAACATATAGTTTTAGTCTTAAATAAAACAAGACTGTTTTACCCAGGGGCAACTCATTCCTCCCTGTACTTAGCTTCAGGTTATTTGCACATAAATTCTTCAGTTCAGAATCATCTTACTGTTTTTTCCTTGTTTGTCTGTGTAAATTCCTTCCAAAACATTTTAGTTTTCCCTTCTGACTCCTTCCTTTAACCTGAATTCTTTTTCAATCTTAGCTATTCAGTTTGTTATTCTCTTATCTGTGAATTTGCACTTTAACATACTCCAACAAATTGAAACCAGAAATTAAAAATGCAAAGCCACAATCCAAATCTGTTGCATGTAGAATTTCCTTTTTTAACATGAGCGACATATTTAAGTAGCATGTACATAGGCAGATTTGCTATAAAGCTAGTGAGGCCAAAGCTTCAGGGCCCCTTGCTTGCACTGGCACCTTTCCAGGCCTTGGGACAAATCTTAGAGATCATGTGGACAATTTTTTTTTTGTACTGGGGTTTGAACTCGGGGTGCTTAGCCACTGAGCCACATCACTAGCTCATTTTTATATTTTTATTTTGAGACAAGGTCTCACTAACTTGCCTAGGGCCTTGCTAAATCGCTGAGGCTGGCTTTGAACTTGCAATCCTCCTGCCTCAGCATTCTGAGGCACTGGGATTATAGGTGTGTGCCACCATGCCTGGTGATATATATATTTTTTTAATAAGCTTTTTAAATCCCTGTGGTTTAAGAACACTGATTCTTTCATTCAAATGTTTCCTCCATCATGCATTCCCCTTGTGGGGCAATAAGTTTAAAGTTAAGGGAAAGTTGAATTGGTAGATACATACTGTTTGGATTTGTGGGTATATTCATGGTACTCTCAAAAGTATCCTTGTGTAATAAAGTAATGACTCCCTAGTTTGTGAATGGCTGCTAAGAATGCTTTAACACTTTAACACCTTCCTGCTGCTACTAGTGCGCCTTAGACTATATCACTCTGTGAATATGTTCTGTGAATATTGTATCACCAAATATGAGGGCAGCAAAAAAGAAATGAGTTTGAAATGTGCAGAAGATTAAATCAGTTTTTGGAAAAGTACTATGCTCTATCATCCGTGTGTCTTCAACAGAAAATTCATTAAAAAATAGTATTATTTTTCTGAATTTTTTGGTATTAGCTTTTCAAAATATACCAGTTGTGGTTTCTCATTCTAAGTATTCACTTTCATACAAAACTCAGGACTCACTCACCTTGCTTCCAAATTAATAAATTCCAAGCCCCATCAACCCTGGACCTGACCCTGGGTGATGAATTTTCCAAAACTAAGTTTCATAGGTTTCTGAGGGAAAGACCTCATCTGGAGTGTTCTTGGCACACTCCAGAAGCCAAAGCTTACCAGGACTAGGACTGGTAGGACCTATTAGAACAAGTAAAGTAAAGGCAGGTAGAAACAATTAAAAATTTTTTTTTAACAGTCAATAACAGAGATTCTATATTCTGTTGACAAGTCTAAGAGGATTGGTAATGAAGCTAGGAAATCTGGAAAAGTTAAAAAGACTCAGGCCGGCAGTACAGCAGAAAGCAAAGAGCTGTCATACTATCTAAGAATATTTCCATCACAAAGCTGGCGTTTCTAAGACTTGTTTGTATGAATGTGCACTGACTAATAGGAGGTGTTCTAACCTAATTCAAGTAGTCAGTACAGATTCTACGTCTACCATGTGAATTGTCAAGGGAAAATGATTAAATATCCACAACTCTAAATCACCACCCCTAGGGACTGAAATCACTACCTGGCTTTACTTGCATTAGTATTGTTTGCATATAGAGTTGACCTCATAGAAGGATTAAACATGGAGGAAAGAAAAGGTCACACACACACAAATATTCCAGAGATACAGAGATTACTTCTGCTCTATTTTCATGGAGTTTGGAGGAAGAAGAAAGCAGGGATTATTTCTCTCTCATAAATTTGTAGCAATCTGATTTCTGATGCAGAGGTTGAAAAATATCTTTTCTTTTCTCTCTTTTTTTTTTTTTTGGTACCAGAGATTGAACTCAGGGCTACTCGACCACTGAGCCACATCCCCAGCTCTATTTTGTGTCTTATGTAAAGACAGGGTCTCACTGAGTTGCTTAGTGCTTCACTGTTGCTAAGGTTGGCTTTGAACTCGCGATTGCCCTGTCTCAGCCTCTCAAAGTATTGTGATTACAGGCATGCGCCACCATGCCCAGCTGAAATATATTTTCAAACTACTTATCATGTTCTTAGTTTTTTAGTAATATCACTAGCAATTCAATTCAGGCATACACTAAGTTTGTGGTATAAGCAATTTTAAAGCCAGGCTTCCAAGTACCCAGAGTAGAATATTCATTCTTTTGCTTTACATTCATTTAATATGTGAATATGAGCAAATGGAAGACACTCAAAATTAACTGTTAAGAAGATGGAGAAGAAGAGACATAAGCAGAGAAATTATTCAGACTGAGCATTCAATGCTTATTCTCCTTTAGACAAGTTATTTAAAATCTCTGCAAATCAGTTTTCTTCTCCATAATATGAAGAAAGGGGAACTCCCCTTGGAAAGGTTTGCTGAGGATTCAGGAACTTGACTTGTAAAGTTCCCAGTTTATGGACGCCTAATAAATTGAGGTCAATATTAACCAATTCACAAATGGATTTATGACATTCTAAGTTCCTGGGAACTCTGGTATTCAACAAGCATTTACACATTATCCCATTAATTCTACATATCCATCCTATGATGTAAATCTTACTATCTGTTTCAATTAATTTTCCCAGGTCAAACTACTGGCAAGTAGAAGGTACTTCAACCTCAGCTTTGCAACAGAGAAACTGCAAGTTGAGATAATTGTGTGTTTTTGAATAATTTATTCTATCACCTCCATTCTTGCCCCAACTCATATTTAGGGTGTGAGAAATGAAGATACTTGAAAATATTTGCTTCATCATAAAAAATAAAATTAGGATTAAAATAAAGTTTTGATTTTGTAGCAGATAAAATAAGACCTCATCACTTAAAGAAATTAATGATTGATAATTTAGATGAAAAATAAAGTGTAAATACAAAGAGGTTGTAATTCTTTCAACCCATTATTCACTATTTTAATGAGATTTAAGGTTGACCTTGGTAGAAAAAGAGCCATAATCCTTCAGACTAGAAGGATATGTTGAAGGAATTGATTCTGCATTCCCAAATTGAAAATAATGTTCTACAATTCCAAAACTTTTCATAACTTTATTTGGCTCATGAAAGTCACATTATTTTTTCCTACCCCATTCTTTCTGGCCATTTTTAATACTTCTTACTGTTTAACTTATTCTAGATTTCTAAGAGGTTATTAGAATGCTCACAGAAAATATATTTAGATGCAATAATAATAAAAACCACTGGAATGGTGTGATGCTCTTGAGATTCTTATTAGACTGAACTTGAATTTGAGCCCTGGTTCAATATCTTGAAATTGGGTACCCTTAGGGAATCCTTAACTATTACTTTTCCAATTACTTTAAAACAGAAGCACTAGGTTTTGCTTAGTGATAAACAGTTTACATGCTCTAATTAATCCTTCCAACAATTTTATATGAAGTATTACCTTTAATGCCTTCATTTTACAAATGACCACTCTAAGATTTAAATAGGTTAAGAAAATTGTCCTTATGTTCTAGGTAGCATTGCTAAAACTTGAATCTCTTTTATATTGCTAATAGTTTTTCAAATAATGATATCTACATACTGCTACTCGTGAGATTTAAGATAAATTCATGTAACAGGCATGGTACACAGAGGAGTTTTGATAAATATTAGTTCTCATTTCTTTGTATCTGCACAGTACTTTCAGTTTTTCAAAAGCAGTTAAGATTTCTTATTTTCTTTGGTTTTCATTGACAGATTGACAGATAAACTGAGGCAGTATGGGATAAATGATATCACTAAATTACCACGGGATCTCTTCCTAGGATCTGGGCTTTTTCTCTTCACATTTGTGATCTTTTCTTCTCCAAATCTTAAACCTGTCTAAATCCTGTAAGAAGACACTTTGATTTTTAACATCTTTTGAATGCTCTATTGCTTTCTTGGCTCTGAGGAGAAAGGCTTATGGTTATTTTCATAAATCTGTGCCTTGATGTTAAAGAATCTTATAACACACTAAAAATGATTATTCTGTGATCTCTGGGATCATAACCACTGGAAGGCCACTCACAACAGGACTTTTCTGCCTCTTGCAATGACAAGCATTAATGGAATCTGGCCTACAGACCGTCTGGTCTGTGTGAGGCTGGTGTCAAAGCGAGTCCAAGCAAGTTCCCCTGATGCACAGCTTTTACAACATCTTATAACTCAGAAATGTTCCTGCAAGCCACCACCCACCTTTCCCAGTGGGAATCTAGTGAAACCATTCTCTTGGAAATAGCATAGATGTATTGGGTGGGTGAAAAATCCTGCCTTTGGAGGAGATTGTGGAGGAGTGAGTGGGTGGAGACAAAGGAGGGCGGTTGGATTTGAAAAGCAAAGATGGAAAAAATAACCACCACTGCCACCAAAATATTCTGCTCAGGGATGAGGGAGTACACCCCACAGCTGTTAGCACTGTGCAACATATTTTGCATATTTGCATATACCAAGTATTTCCAAACAGCCTTGTGTTTGTTTAAACTCCCCCAAGGAGATGTCTGGTAAAGATGTTATTGTAAAAAGTTCTTTTCTTGGTGAAGTTTGCAAAATTATTTTCAAAATGATTATATATATCTGAAGCTGAGAACAGTCATTGTCATTAGCTACATTATAGAGAACTATGGGTTAGTTTCTCTATTCATCAAATAACTCTTGGAGCAAAGCAACCATGTGGTAAGAAGAAAGAAGGCACCTTAGTGGTTAAAGCTAATTCTTTTAAAAAAGGAATTGTGGCTAAATTCAAAATAAAACACAGAATATCACCCAGTGATCCTTTGTTCCTTCAGGAGAAGCTGCCAAAATGGAATTTTCTTAGTTGCTGTTAACTCTTCTCTTTGACTTACAAGTATTTTCCCCTAGCTGTACTGATATGATTAGCAAAAACTGTATATTCAAGGTATACATGATAATTTAGCATACATACATTGTACAATGATTACCACAAATTAATATAGCCACAATTAGAAACGTTTCGTTTGGTAAGAAAAATGATAATACTGAATATATTTCTCATGTAGCTGTTTACTTTTGAAAACATAAACCACTACGAAATCACACATAGCTCATTTGAAAAAGACTAGTGAACTTTCAACAGAAGGAATGGGGTAGTTTAAAACTATATTTTCCTTTTAGCAAGATCCACAAGAAAAGGATAGAGTATTATGCTTAAAGGGAAACAGATTTTGTATTTTTTGGCAAGATCCTAAATCTTCTGTTGCTATATTTGGCTCTCTGCAAATAGTCTCTGTACAAGTGCGAAGCAAAGATCAATGCTGGTGTTCTTCATTCAGCTACAGCCAAACTTGGTATGGAAAGTGAAACAATTGTGTTTGAGTGTTGTTCCTAACAAAATTTTGTTGCTCATTTATTGATTAGTAGCATTGCATAGTATGGATACTTTAATTTGCACATTACATCTATTGGAACGTTTGCTTTTTCTGTCAGTTTTTCCACTGCTTAACTGATAACAGATGGAATGATTCAATCTGAATAGAAGTGTTAAATCTCTACCACATCAATGTGGTCATCTATCGCTATTGAGTCAAATGTGTATGGGCAGGTCAAATGAGATGTTTGGAGACTTAGGACATCACAGGATGGGCATATGTTCCCAAAAAAGGAAGCAAAACAATTGAGTTGTAGTTGGTTGTCCCCAGAGACCACACACTTCAGCTAGGAAGAATCTGCACTAGATGACCCGCTTTCCAACTCCAAGTGCCTGTCTTACATAAATACCACATAACCCCTTGGATTCCAACTCACCATAATAACTATGTGAAACTTTTGAAAAAACAACAGGAATTTCCTTTATATACAGTTGTTTAAGAAAATGAAGATGAGCTCCTACATGAATGGCCCTGCACACATTGTACCTAGTTGTAGTGAAACTTTAAATCCTCCTTGATTATAAAGCTAATAAAAAAAATTCCTCCAGTTCAATAACTGTCATAGTGATCCCCTAATGATGTTCACATCCCAATCCTCAGAACCTGTGAATATGTTTTCTTACAAGGAAAAGGGGCTGGGAGATGGGGATATTGCTCTGAATTGTATAAGAGAAGCCCACATAGTCACACTGGTCCTTAAATACCTAAGCAGGAGGCAGAGGGAGAGTGAGAATGAAGGCTTGTAAGAAGGACTTAAACAGCAGTCGCTGGCTTTGAAGCAGGAAGAAAGGGTCCTTGTGCTAAGGACTCTAGAATCTGGAAACTGAATCTCCCTAGGAGAATCAAGCGGGAAAGCTGCCTGTTCTTCTTCATAGCTCACCACGACAAACTTTGGCCAAATGATTGACCCATGGAATTGTAAAATAATAAACTTGTTTTAATACACTGTATTTTTAGTAACTTTTTACAAGAGCCATAAAAAGTTCACATTCTAGTCTAGCCTAATATGACAGATAGTTAAGATGGCCATGCAAATTATTTCACCTGGGATAGTGGAGGATATACTTATTTAAATATTGATGTCCAGACTTTTGCATTTTCACCTTAAAGATTCACTTGAAAATAGAGTGGCCTGTCTAGGGCCCATATCTAGCTTCATTCAAAGTACAAGGTCTTAGAATTCTTCTGGGGGCACTGCTCAATGTGAATGAATCATAGAAAAGATTTTGTCAGTTTGTTTTTTCATACTACTTATAGCATATTCTGTGTCAACAACTACAAAACAAAACAAATTTATATATGTTTTTCCCAAAGGATCAAATAAATACTTTAGAAACACCATTAAAAAAAAATCTTGATTCCTGCTGTTACGTAATTTGCATAAACCATTTCACTTTCTCTTCCATTATAAACATTTGTTTTCTACACCATTCCACACTGTAACCTATAAATGTCTTGGCTCTAAATACTAACCTCATAATTTGAAAGCCTAACATGTAATTTTGAAAGATATTTATACGTTGTTTAATTCTATAAGAAGGAAACAAAAAGGAGTTCAGTTAATTCTTAAGAAATTCAAACCAAAGCAACATACATTAAAATATAGACATTAAATTCACATTAAATTATTTATTGAACAAATTGAAGATAATGACATCTGTTTTCATTACAAAGTCTTCCATCATTTTATATCATTACATGAATGTATGAGTCCTGTATTTGAAGAGTGAATAGAAATTAAAGTCTCTTCCCCAACCTCCCACAAAGAAACAAAAAAATATGATTTCATAATTATTTAAAAAGCCAAAGGTTTTATGAATTACATATTTTTGATAATTAAGAATGACAGTATAACTAAGATTAGTTTATTTCCCTCTCTGAAAAGGTAACATTAAGGTAGGATAATTGCTGACAGAACTAACAAATCTGGATTTCATTGTATTTCAGTGCCATAAGATAATATTTTTGTTATTAATTTTCAGATTACCTAATCAATGACAAATATAATGTGTAGCATATTGTGTATTTTTCCTATGAAAAATTTGACTTTACCTATGTTTATATGATGATAAATTTAATCCATATTTCCCCCTTTAAATATATGCACTTTAAAATTATACAAATAATTCACATGAAAACATTTCCCTATATCGTATATCCTGAAAAAAAACTGAATGAATATTTTTAAATCAGATAGAATATTAAAGATTTTACATATCCTAAGAAATTAAATCAAGTGTGTAAAATAATCATTAACTTTTGCTCTAGCTGCAACGAAGAAAAATGTACAACTCTATTAGTATAAAGAGATAATTAGAAAAGTTCACATCTTATGCATATACCAAACAACTAACTAAAGAGTCTTATATTCTAAAAGAATTATTCTTAGACCAAATTTAGTAGTCCAGAAATTGTTAAAAAGTAAGCTAATTGATGATGGCCTGCCTTTTTCTAGAAGGTGTCTTTACAGAAAGGAATTGGTGAATTATACTTAAAAATATTAGAATTTCATGAAATTTTAAGAGAGATTTACATAAATTTATTGAATCAAATTAATCTGAGATTTCAAGTGAATATTAATTTGATTATTACAAATCAGAAAAACAGTTCTCAAGCAAACAATAAAGCACAACGGAAATAAGAAAATTAAAGATACTTAGCAATAATGGCTATCTATAGGTTTAAGATCCCCAAAAACCACTAAAAGAAAAATCTTAATGCAAAATTCTAAAAAAAAAAAAGTCTACTCTTTGACCACTCTCTTTGACCATGTAACCTTTTAAAGCTATTGAGATTGAAGTTTCCTTGCAGATTCTACTCCTATCCCCATCATCAGAGCCATCCACTTTTTTATAGCTTATCTATTCATTTTCAACATAAATTTTAGATCAAAACATGATCCAAATTTTTCTAAAAGCATTTTAACCACAGTTTTAATGCCTTGATAATAGATTAAAAGGGCCCTTCAAGCCTTTCAATGTTTCTATAGAATGAACTGTAATTTCTCTCTCAAACAAGTCTTATATTTTCTGAAAGATATATATCTTTTATCCTGCTTGGAAGAAAAAAAATCTGAGTCTTTAGGATCCTGCCCATTAAAATTGACAGGCTGATTTCATTTTGGTCCCACAGTTTCTACTGTCCTCTCAGCTGTGAAGGAGATTCATCACAGGGATTCTAACTGCCATCAGTACCCTTTGTAGCTGCAATGGTTTGAGTGAACTCTTTCCATTTTCAATAACTGACACAGTGTCAACATCTGCTTCCAATAAAGTTGTTTCTTTTTTTTTCTCAAGTAGAGTAAATTTGCTGACTGAGATCCTAAGGGTTGTTTTTCCCCTCTTTTCATGGGGGAGATTTTTTTCCACCATATTTTGCAACTTTTCCTCCAAGGCAAGTTAAAAAAATAAAACAACAACATGGATAACTTCAGAAGGCACGTTCTTATTCCAGGTGCCAAGTAAGCCCAAAATATAACTGAAAAACATCAAATTTGATGATTTTATGTCACTGTCCTCTTAATTTTGGTGACAGAAATATATAGGGACCTAGATGAATAACATTTTGAAATATGTGAAAAAACTCCAAGTTGGGCCTATACATCACTAAGATATTAACTTGTATTTCTTTAGAATAGCAGTCATGCATCTATTTGGTTGCTGCAGAAATGGATATGGAAAGTAAAGAGAAGGGACATTTAGCAGGTCAATTTAGTGATCTATTTACTCAACTCATGGATGTTTTGGGAGCTGCCATTTGTTGAGCATCTAACATTAGCTAGCTTTTATTTTTATGTATGTATGATTTCCAACTTCTGCAGCCTATTAGGTATCAGTATCCCATTTTACTTAAGAGGTAAATAAGTGAAGCCTCAATTCACACATTACATTGTGGCTAAGCCAGAATTCAAAGAATGGCCTAATATCCAAACTCTTCCATTAATTCATCCTGCATCCTTACTCATCTCCCACTCAAAACTCAAACATATGTACTTTCCTTTTCCAACACTTTACACCAGTGCTCCCACTGGCTTAATTCAACAAATACTATTTAACAAAAGGACACTGAGGAATAGAATGCAGCTTCTTAAGATACAATTAAGATTGCCACTTTAAATTACAAATACAATGTCAAGCCAGAAAGAAACTCAAAGACTAGATTCTGTCACATATTCTGCAAATCTCAGAATAGAAATGAGCAAACACTATTTGCATAATAAATAACGACCTCCTGGAGGGCATCTTTTATAATAGTGTCTAGAATTCTTTTTAAATGTTATAAAGTCAAATAAATCGATTCCTTAATTATTTGCAATTCACTAATTCTCATTTTGAACATTTTTGAGCAATCTTGGCCATTATTGCTTAACATAATATAATCTTATGAGCAAAGAGTAAGAAAAATGAGAGCAAAGAGTTAAGAGAGGATGGCTGAACTTTCTAAGAAAACATAATGATTTTTAAAAAGTTTATACTCTTTTCAAATTAACAATGAAATATCAAATCTCTTATCAGTATCCTAACTTGCCAACATTATGTTGTTTCTTAACTCCTGATAATTTAGTGGTGGAAGCATAGATTAGATTTAGAATAAATGAGAAGATTTTCCAGTATCTACTTCATAGAGTTATAGATAGCTTAAGTGGAGCATCCTTTGTAAAACAGTCAAGGGGCTAGCTGAGGTTAGGGAGACAATTGGTAGTCTTCAGTAAAGCAATTTGGAAACCTAGACGTTCAATTGCAGCATTCTGAAGTGAGAAAACCAGCCCCAGAAAATGATAGCATTTTAAATGTAAAGGAAATTCAGATTATTGTGCTAAGTTACAAACCATCCCATTTTATAACTTCTGGTGCTAATGGTAACAAGGAAGGACTAAGGGATGCCAAAACAAGTATACAGAATTTGTAAGTAATCTCTGCCTCTTTCTACTCAAATTTGGATCCACTCCTTGGGTGGCAGTGTGCTAATAATACCTAATCCTGTTCTCAATGAGAAAGCTTATTGACAAAAATTTTTCCTATGTAAAAAATAATTGGGGTTCTTCTCTTTCTTACCAGGAGGGACGTAGAACAAAGTCTAAATTCAGGGTGAAACCATCTGTCAGTTCTTTCTCTTTCAATTCAATTTGATAGAGAAAAAGGAAAGAAGCAAAAAGTTGATGCTTTTTTTTCCTTTCTTAACTGGGAAAATTCAATTGAATGATCTGAATGAGTTCAAGTATGACACTGTTCTAAGAGAAATTGCACAGGAAACTAATAGATTACAAGGGAAGAGGAGGCAAATAAATAATCCCCAGTGAGTCATTCCATGGGAACTACTAAATGCTTGTTTTTGAAAACTCAGGAGAACCCAAGACAAAATAAATTTTTTAGATTCATTAAACCGTGTGCTCCACATATTTGGCAAATTACAAGAAAAAATTGCATCACATCAAATTATAGGTCAAAATGTACATAGTTTAATCAGGTCACTTCCCTGGAAATTGAAGTTTATATCATGAGTGAGTGGAAGTTACCTCAAGTTTGGGCTTCACATTGGTAAATAATTGTGTATAGTGTTAAGGAGAAGCCGAGTATAGAGTGATGAGAATACAAAACAGCGTACAGGTTTATAACTCAAAGGATGCATCAGGAAGAGAAAAACTAATACACAAAACATAACCAAGGTATTATTTGAAAATTATCTATGAGAATTCTGCCTACCTAAGCACGTTGTCTTGTCAATGTCTAAAATATTCACACACATCATATATGCAACTGAAGACGGCAAGTATTTCGCTGAACAATTGATTTCTTGTTGGTAGAGAGAGATAGGAGAAACTTGAGAAATTTTTATCAAATGAAAACACCTATATTACACTAACTTTTTATAGAAAGCCCTGGAAGCAGTTGAAAGAAGAAGAGTACTTTGTCTTTAAATTCCTTACATTATCAGCCAGGCATGGTGGCTGAAGCCTGTAATCCCAGCACTTAGGAAGGCTGAGACAGGAGAATCGTGAGTTCAAAGCCAGCCTCAGCAATGGCGAGGGGCTAAGAAACTCAGTGAGACCCTGTCTCTACATAAAACACAAAATAGGGCTGGGGATGTGGCTCAGTGGTCGAGCACCCTGAGTTCAATCCCCAGTACCAAAAAAAAAAAAAAAAATTCCTTACATTATCAATAACTGCCACCTCCTCAATCCTAATCTTTCCTTAATAGTGTCATAATGATAATTTTTACTTCAAGATTTTATTTAGATCCTGAGGGCCATGTTAAGTTGAATACTAGAATTTTAAAATTTTAGCCCAATTTCAGTAACTATGGTATAAACATAAATCCCAACATCAATTTTATTTTGCCCTAAATTTTTAAGAGGATTAAATCAAGTAAAACTAATTTTGAACAATAACAAAAAATGGCTTGCAGAATGCTATTTAAAACATAACACATTTTTTTTTAATTTGTAATGATAAGCGGCATTATCAGAAATAGACAGGGCTTCGTGATATGCCTAGTGCCTTTTTCTAGGTATTATTCCTTCAAACTCCAGCAAAAAATAATCACTTAAAATATGACTTTTGAAATTGTTATGAATGAGTAAAAAGACACACAGAAAGTAAGTCACTGGCACTCATAGGTCACATGGTTAAATGCATTTTTTCCCAGTACAGTAGCTGTATTAAAACTGATTCCATTTAGCAAAGTGGGATGGACTAAAAAGAGAAGTATACTTGAGGCAAACTTTCCACCTAATTGAAAGTTTGTGCAAAGTTTCTTCTTCTTAGTCAACTTCCAAGGACTTTTTGGGAGAAATCAAAGTAATGAAATACCCTTTTCTTTAGTGTCCCTCCCGGCCCCCGCAAAACAAAAAAAAAAAAAACCTCCCTTTCCAAGCTATGCATATCATTCAAAACTAAGTGAGCTATCATGGAACTAAATCTTCACTGAGATTTAATATAAAAACAATACTGCATTGGTTTGGCTATGATATAGCTACTTTTGTAGGAAGGAGAAAATATTGAACACTTGAGGTAACCTAGAAAGCACAGACAGGAGCATTATCACACACATTTGAAAGATTAGCATTTAAACACTTTTGCCAGTGCTTTTCTGAGAGCAAGTTCTTTAAACAGAACTCAACAATTGTTACAATATTAAAAAAAAATACATCCCCCCAAATAGCCCATCAATGCTAAACCAAACTTTCTGTATTTCTACAAAAATAGATGCACACAGAACTACAAAATTGTATTCCTGAAAAAATGAACATTTCATTTGTGATTCATCTTTTCCTGACAAGGTGGCTGGTTCAAAAAGAATTTAAAAAATGACACAAAACTATCCAATGTACTGGTAAAAGCAAGAAAATAAGGAAGAGTTGCACATTTGACAAAGGCTCAGATGAGGGAAAAATTAAAACTGCTTTTCTTCAATGACTAGGACCCACTCTGCTTTCTCCAGAAAAGGTTCAAAACCAAAGTCAACTGCCTGCCACTTCTGCTTCTCCTTCCACGTTTCTTGTGTCCCATTGCAGAATGGAAAATCCCAATGGCATCTATCTCCAGTGGGCCCTTGGATTCAGGATGCAGCCTGACTTGCTAACACTGGATGCTTAGTACCATGGAGATTCCTTGCTCTTGTCTTGATGCTGCAGACCTAGGAAAGAGGACAGTGGATGTGAATACACACAATCTCAAAAATGTGCACAACTTGCAATGTGTTGGATATAAAAGCTAAGAAGACAATCCAGGCAGCTGTGAGAAATGACCTCAGGACAACCTAGTCTCTAAGCAAATCCTGTGCTTGGATTCACAATTTGCAAAAGGCCAACCCACACAGAATGTGACAAAAACTCTATATAGTAGAAATGTCATTTGTACAGTAATACATATATATGTATTGTAAAATAGATAGATATATTAGCTATGGTTTTTATTCTCTTGGTGCTGAGCGAATAATATATCCAATAAAATAAATAAAAATTGTATTTGTAACTTCAAAAGGAACTGATACTGGGAAAAAAAAATGATAGCCAAACTTTGGGGTATTTAGCAGTACTTTGTTTCAGCAACTATCAAAACAATACTCCAAAACTAAAATGATGAACAAATTCTGTTGTTTTGAAATGTATTCCACAATGGAATTATTATAAATTATGGCTAAAAGCTGAGCACAGAGGAGCACACTTGTAATCCTAGCAACTCGGGAGGCTAAGGCAGGAGAACAGTGAGTTCAAAGCCAGCCTCAGCAACTTAGCGAGGCACTTTGCAACTCAGCAAGACCCTGTCTCTAAATGAAATACAAAAAATTGCTGGGGATGTGACTTCTGGTTAAGTGCCTCTGGGTTCAATCCTGGTACCAAAAAAAAAAAATTATGGTTAAAAATGGAGTTTAGGATTGTCAGTGAAATAAATATAGTTCATTTATTCATTCATCACTAATTGCACAAACCTATATTCTATTTGTGACTTTACTTATTTTATCCTCTTCTTCTTTTAGACATTATTTAAAAGAGGTTATAAAAATCTGGACTACATAGCAAAGAATAAAATTGAAATATGTTAAAAAATAGACCAAAAGAAGATATGTGAACATAAAACCATTCCAACTGACAGCTAAAATTAGAAAGTTTATCAAAAAAATAAAAACAGAAAATATGACTCTGACGTGAGTCTAATGCAGTTGACTGATTTCTGGTAGGCACGGTTAGCATAGTGTCTCCAGTTCATACCCACTTCAAGTCATTTTGATTTTGTTTTGCATTTTCCTTTCCAGTTTTATTGAAGTGTAATTGACAAGTACAAATGTGTATCTTTAAGGCATGCATCTTTAAGGCTTTGATGTATGTATATACTGTGAAATAACTACCACAGTCAAATTAGTTAACAGATGCATCACCTCTTTCAATTCCCTTTATTTTGTACCTGAGACATATTGTTTGGAAGAGTGAAGACCCCAAACATACTCTTAAGTCCTTTAGAATCAGATATCCAAATATAAAGTCAAGCCTTTGAAACAAGTGGGGAGGAAAGAGATTTGACTGCTGATGTGTGGGTGTGAGGGTCTAGGATATTCTCTTGACCTTTAAACCAAAAGAGTTATAAATCTGGCTGGACATCAAAAATTAAAGATTTAAATGACCTGGTATAATTTTAAAGTTTTATTATTATTAAAATATTTCTTATGGGGGGCAGGAAAGGGGAATGGGTATAGTAAAGATGGTTGATAAAAATATATATAAAA
>CM053409.1:86235630-86247300 GCA_028644305.1 Xerus rutilus | reverse complement strand
ATATAAAGATGTTTAATATGAAGAATGTAATCTGCTTATAATTTTGTGCAAAGTTAGAAAAATTATGATTGTAACAATTTTTTTCTATTTGCCTCAACAAATGTTTTCAGTGAATAGTGTGTACAGCTTCTGATAATTTGTTTTTTTCTGTTATGTTTGCTAACATGTATTAAAATGCAACTTTTGGGAAAAAAAAATATTAAAAAAAAAACATTTAAAAAAAAATATTTCTTGCTCTCAACTTGTTGAAAAATTTTTTCAAATAATTCAAAACCAGACACAAAATAGTCATTGAATGCAGGCCTTCAGACATCAGACAAAACGGGACAGCAAATAGGAGATCAAGAGACACCACAGAGAATTTCAAGTCTGTCCACATTCTATTTCACATTAGTGAACTGGGAAAGAAAATGTAACACTTTCCAAATGCAAAAAAAGGAGAAAAAAAGACAGAAAGAAAGAAAAAAAAGATACCACCTTTATTTTTTTTCCCTTAAGTATACTAGCATTATGTTTAGATGTATAATCAATAGTTTTCCAATTTCAAAAGAAAAGAAAGGAGGATGAAAGAAGAAGGGAGAAGAAGAAGAAACAAAAGGATCTGGGTTGTATCAAGTCACTCTAAGTTTGCTTTACTCATTTTCAAATGATTCTGTGGTTAGAATAATTTGCAACCTGACATAGTCTCTGTTGGGTGACTCTTATAATCTAAACCACCTTTACTGACAATCTGCTGACTACATAAATATTTTTTTCATTATTAAAATGTCTCATCTTCTGTATGACTCAGTGTTTCCACACTTGAAGACTGCATCAATCTATAGGATGTCAGCACTGCAAGTCATGAATATCGTTGTAATCATCAAGTGGTTTGACTATCTTTTTTTTCTTTTTAAATAAAGGCTATCCATGGTTTGCTTTGCAAAGACATATGACTCCTTCAAAATTGCATTAGTCTTTTGCCATACACAAGTATTGGATTACTTAAGATAGCCCCGAATTTTCCAACCAGTATAACAGAAGTCATTCTCTCATTATAAATGCATTTTTTCTGTTTTTGTTTCTACATCTCTGCAATACTGCAGTGTACAACTTTAATAATCAATTCATCTGTGGCCCAAAAAGTACTAAATATCTAATAGATCCTTGTGGTTCAGCTTCTTCGGGTGGGGGGACATATATCAAATCTTCACTTTAATTGCCAAGAATTCATATCTCAATTTCAAAATGGGCACGAGTAATGCACAAGAAAATGAGCAACCTCAAACAAAAGACCCTCTAAGTTGCAACAGAAAAGTGGAGTTTATAATTTTTCTAGTTAAAAGACAATCACTGAGAGTGGATTAAGATATTTAATGATCAGCCAGTACATACAGCTTTCCCCAGAGAGGAGGGAGAAAACTATTAAACCATAATCTTTGTGCAGTCTGAATATATTTGGGATTTCCCAAAATGTTCTTGCCAGAACAGAAAATCCACTCTTCTACCAGTTTTGCTCCTATTTAGGCTTTTGTTACCTCCTCACTTATTCAACTCAAGCCTCCATGACATTAGTTCAGAATACTTCCTGAGACTTTTCTACTAGCTACCTGAAATCAACCATATTTACTTTCTTTTATTGGTAATTCAGTTTTAATTTTATTGTTTAGCCTGTGAGATTTCTAGGAAAGACAATAAAAAACATAAAATTGATGTTATCTGACACTTTCTCAGGGCCTGAATATGCCTGGTTCTGTACTAAGTGCTTTACATGAAATGTCTCTTTCAATGTTCCCAATCATGCTGGGATAATATTCACTTATCTATTAGAACTTTGAAACTAAGAGAAGTTATGCAACTATTAGGTGGGAAGGGAGAATTTATTAAGAGGTGTCTGATGTCAGTCTCAGCAGCCCTAACCACAACATGTATGCTCACCTACATATGTATGTTGGCTGTGGGCTGTGGCATTGCTCCAATCATCTCCACTCTCCAAGTAAGAAACTCCTCCAGAATCAAGTCAAGGAAAAGTCAGTCATTTTGCATGTTTTTTTTCCTTTTTGCACTATTTAGATACACCCTCATTTAATAGAATTGATATAGAAATTAACAAAATAAGTCTCTTAGTGATTTTGGAACAGCAAAACATGTGACTTTTTTTTGCCAAGATGCAATAAATGATACACAGTTATTCATTATACTTCAGATAAAGGTCTCTTTAGTTATATAATGGGATATGCCATATATCAATGGATGTATTTTTCTGTGTGTTTTTCTTTAATGTGACCATCCCCCCCACCACCACCAGACTTCACCACTGTGAACTTTTAAAATATAGAGGGGTCACTTGACTCATGAGGTGTTTGTCAGAAATTAACTAGAGAACAAAGACATCAAATTGTTGACTTCAGAGTCTGAGTCTGAAGTTCAATTTAGAGAAAAGCCTAAGAGAAAATAAAAGCTTATAGACACATGTCCTCACTTCAACTCTAATACCACTAGCACTACCACCTGACCAACAGGGAACGAAAGGAAGAAAAAAGTAGACACAAGAAAAGAAACTTGGGAAAATTAGGGACAAGACAGAAATCTTGGTCAAAGAAGAGGTTCAAAATTTGATCTTCTTTCAAAATGTGGAAAATCTGATACTTAGTCTTTTCAGGTTGCTAAAACAAAACACCATAAACTGAGTAGCTTATAAATCACAGAAATTGATTCATCATAATTCTGGAGGCTAGGAAATCTAAGATCTGAAGTACCTATAGACTCAATATCTGGTGGAGGATTCTGGTTCAAAGAGGCCTTCTCAGTGTGTCCTCACGTAGTAGGAGTTTGGAATTTCTCACAGGCCTCTTTATAAGGGCACTGATCCCATTTGGAGGGTTGTTTCCCACAACACCCACTCATCTACCAAAGGCCTAACACCACCCCCACAGGGGACAGAATTTTAACATGTGAACTTTGGAGGAGACACAAACATTCAGATTATAAAACTGATGACATATAACAAGTTACCATTATTGGGAACAAGGGAAAAACAGCTAATTTTGATTTTAGGAGGGTATATTTTCACAGATTTGCAAAAGGCTATAGGAATAAGGATAGAGAATAGCAACAGGTTATGTCAAGGCATGAAAAGCTTGAAAACATCTCCCTCTTTAGTTTCCAACTCCTAGGAGTTTTGTGAAAACATTCTGAAGTTCTCATGTCTACTCTCCAAGGCAAGAATGGTACAGAAGTTGACTCAGAGGGTATGATGGTGGGCTTGCCAATGGTTTCCATAGCATGATATAAGTACCCTGCAGCAGAAGAAATGGCACAGGCCACACCAGACGAGTATTTTAGAGGGAACACAAATACAAGGAAACTGAACTCACCACCAAGTTTAATAGGGGGAGACATTGTGCAGAGAATGCACAGAGACAGATGGAGAAGGGAGGTAGACTGAGAAACAGGGCCAGAATAGGAATGAAATGATCACATCAAGAAGTAGATAGCAACCTGTTAGTTGACAAATTTTTCAATGTAATAACTTCCTAGAAATACAGTTGCAACCCCAGGGAGAGAGTGAAGGAAGCATTTGAGAAGAGGTTTCAGCTGTAAATGGGATGTTGTTTTGAACTGAGAGCAATGGAGATATCACCAGATTGGACCAAGAATAACCAGAATAAATGAAGTGAAGTTTTATGCAATTAGAAACCATCAATTAGGTAACTGAAAAACTTGCACTCCTGCACAGCTGGGTTGTAGGGACTATCTTAATTGTCAGAGTCACATTCCACTAGAGAAACATGTTCTACTTCTAAGAAAGCATAATCATTTGACAACATACTTGACCACAGATCTTTACGTTGAATGTGCTTCCAATTATTTTTATTGCTGGAGATAAAAGAAGAAACCATAAAATGGGAAACATACTATTGATAAAAATAGAAAAGAAATAGGAACATAAACTCTAAAAGTGAAGAAAGCATTTAAATGAATAAATATAAACTTTCAGGTTGTAGATATTGTTTATATGTCATTTGGATAAGAATGTTTGGCATTAGAATAACAAGATAGTAAATAATTTCCTGTATTTTAGAACAATGAATCCCCTGCTTTACTCATGCTTTAGTAAAGTTAAGTCATACTTAGTGCAAACTTAAATAAATACAACACTTTGTCGGATACAGAATTAAGATATCCAACCATCTCCAGCTACCTGACAACTCATATTGACACAGTGACAAATGATCACAAAGACATGAAAGAGACAGTCATGCTATTTCCTATCACTTTATGAAATTATTGTTGTAAATGATCCTACAACTGCATTTGTGTCTGAGCCTGAGGGCAATCAGTTTAAGTACAAGCTAAGAATTTCTAATTAAGACTGATGTGAGCATAGCACTCTCCTATACTAACTTACAGGTGAAAAATGGAGAAAAAAGTTGTCCATTTTGGCAACTATGACTTCATTATAGGTGACTGTCAAAATAGATAATGTTTACCCACCATGGAGATATTCTTTTAATGTTTTTAAAATATATTTGTTTTTTGAATCTTAAAACATCATAGAATTCTTGTTTAAAAATCAAGATAAATAGTATTTATAAAAGAAAAGCTCTACATAATATCCACTGTCATCAGACAACTTGCTGAGTATATTTTGGATCTATGTACACACACCACTATTTATACTGTGCTGCAGCTTATTTCACCAGCAATATTATCTTGGAAAACCATCACATTTCAGTATGCACAGCTCACCTTATCCTTCTGGAAGGCTTCCCAGTATTTACAGTATGTCATTATTCAATTTTCCATAGCAGTACATCATTTGAATACACCCATACACACACACACACACATATATATATCTATATACTTATTATTTGTGTGAATATTTTACTAGTTATGGATTCTGTAGAATGCATTTCTATCATTACCAAATCCAAGCCTACATTCATTTTTATTGGTTCTTTTTAGTTATACATAACATTAATATTCATTTTGACACAATTATAAAGGCATAGAATATAATTTGCTCTAATTCAGTCCCCAGTACTACTCCTCCTCCTCTCCTTCTCCCTCCCTCCCAGCTCCCTTCCTTCTACTCTACTGATCTGTTATTTACTTATAGGTTTTTTTTAAATTAGCATCTTGTGGATGTATATGATGGTAAGATTCACTATGGTATATTCACATATGTACAATGGAAAGTTAGGTCAGATTCATTCCATTGTCTCCCTATCCCATCCCTCTTCCCCTCCCTTTAATACCCTGATCTACTCCACTGATCTTTCTTCTATTTTTTTATTCGCCCTTCTTATGTTGGATTAGCTTCTGTATATCAGAGAAAACATTCAACCTTTTAATCTATATATTTGTAGGTAGCACAATGTGTGGTTGTTCCCATATTTCTATTTTTTTTACTACTTATGATTTGTATAATATATATAATTGTTTCCACTTGGATTTCTTTCACTATTAGTGAAGACAAAACATTATGTGATTATGGTGTTTCTTCCTTGTACTTTGCATTTGGCCAATTTTTGTGCTTTTTAAAAAGCAAATTCTTCACTGGTTTCTAAGTGTTTTTTGTACTTTATCTTTGGCCAATTTTTTGTGCTTTTTAAAAAGAAATTTCTTCATTGGTTTCTAAGATTTTTTTAATATTAGGTACGTGGGAATTTTTCTCATGTATTACTAATATTTTTGCCTGTTTGATGATCTATCTTCATATTTAATATGTAAATTATGGATAATAATTCCTTTTAAAGTCATCAAAAATAAGATGTATTCCTCTTGAACCAGATCAAAAATGAAACTTATTTATAAGACATTTTAATTATAATGACTTGCTTATGATTATCACTCTTGCACACCAAAATATTAATAAAAGATGCCTAGTTGTGACTGCATAACTTTCTAGCAGAAGGACATTTTTCTGTCTATAGAGATATTTCCTCAAGGCACATTTAAAATCCACTCAATATCTCCACATAGAAGTACTGTCAGACACAATGAGATGAAAACTATCTGAGCTTGTCAAAATGTCTTTAAATTCTAATTCAAAAGAGGAGTAGAATGTAAACCCCAACAAACCTGACGTTACTAGTAGGCCATAATTTACAGCATCATTGTAAGCAGGGCACCTGCATACCTGAGGCAAACATTACAGGTGATAAGCCCTTCACTGCCCAGGTGTTTTCCACTAGCTCTTGTTTTCCCAGGTCTAGACAGCAAGCCTCTGTCATCTGTCTTCCCTCTCAGAACCTTCCTCTCTCTAAACCATGAGCCCTTCTAAGCACAAAATCTCTAGCCTTTGCCTTTAAGCAGCAACCACTTCCTCAGACTGGTCCATGTTAAAATGTACAGCTGGAAGGTAAATTGTCAAGTACTTAAAGCATCATGATATGGAGTTACCAATCAGAACAAGTTACTTGAAAACTGAACTTGTGGACAAACAAAACATTAGTCACAGAGTGAGGTGGTTTTTGACCACAGTGACAATTTATCAGGCTCAATTTTGATTTGATAACCTCCTGGGTGATAGAACAGGAGGATCACGAGACACAATATGGAATGCAACTACTTACCAATTCAGTGACCTCAACTTCAAAAGCAGATACAAAGAAACTTTGAAGACAGAGACAAAGAATGAAGAAAGAAGGGAATGGGGAAGAGTGAAATGGAATACTCTCTGTAATTTCTTCTACAGACTTTCTCCCAGAACAGAGAGCAGCAAGACCAAAAAAAAAAAAAAAAAAAGTTTGGATCACTTATTGTAACTGAAACCACAAGTTATAATACTCTCAAGAGATTCTAACTATTCAGACATCTGTTGGATAACAAATGCAGCCAAACATGCATCTTTAAAGAGGTTTCTAGGTTATGCAGTGACAGCTTTACGATTTAGAAAATAGATAATCCAACCAGAGGAAAAGCTAATCAGGATCCACAAAAATATCGTTAGGGATACAACAGCCACACCGGAAACACAGTACCTTAGGAGTATGAAATATTTAAAGACTTCAAATTTTTTTAAACTATTTCAGAACTACTAGAATACAAATATCTTTTAAATGTGCATTTGGTTTAAATAATCACTTTCTCTAACACCAGTGACTCAGGAAGCTAAGGCAGGAGCATCACAATTTCAAGACCAGCCTTGGCAACTTAGAAAGACCATGCCTCAAAATAAATAATGCAAATGACTGGGGATGTGGCTCGGGGGAGAGTACCCCTGGGTTCAATCCCCATTACCAAAAAGAAAAAGAAAAAAAATCAATCTCTTCATTAAAGCAAAGTTTATTGTAAAAAATACAGTAAGAATGAGATATATTTTATATCTCAATTCCTGCTCTGACATGGTTAAATTTTTTCTCATTTTTGTATGGCATGAACACAAGATTACTCTCTGACAATTTCCAGAATAGTTTGTTCAATCCTAGCAAACATGAATTGGGCTTCAATGATTATGGAGAAGCTAAGCATCACCTGATACATCACAAGCAAAGCCGGCATGAAAATAAGCATTAGAACACATGCCTGTGGTCAAACAAAATTTACGAAGTTAAGTCTCCAGTATATCAGGCTTCATCCAAAAGAAAAAAATGGCATATTTTGCCTCTCATCAGTCTTTGCAAGATTTTTTTTGGGGGGCAGGGGGCATCTTTTTGCCAAGGAATTTGGAACATGTTGGCCACAGACAACTGTTTGTGAAACCTTATATTGTTGATAACCAGAATAATAAGAGAAATGTTAGGTGGTCTGAAAGGGAATAAAGAATATCTGTGAGTTTTTCATGACATGTTGAATTCTTGTATGTAATCTTTGCAGCCTATTTTAAAACTGAGGCAAAATTAGGATAACTTCTGAAACATATCTCTTCATTCAAGCTCTTCTAGAATATCTAGATGATATTCTATATGAAATGTGATAAAATAGCAGAGCACTACTGAAAAATGATTTGTTGGCACACAAAGACCCTGACCCCTGAAACATACATTCCAATAGTTTGTGTGGTTTTCCACCTTTAAGGGTCACATCAGAACTATCTGGGAATTTTTAAACCTCTTCAACTGCCCCCCACCACACACAAAACATCAGTTTCTTTTAAGAAGCCATCGTATCATTTAAAAAGGCCCCAACTTCCAACATAGCTAGTGAATGACAACTCCTTTAAGAAATCTGTCATGAAGGCTCTAAACATAATGAAATGACAAGAAGATGAAAATGCTAATGACCCTGTTCATCAGTATATGTTTTATATACATTTACATATATTATACTATGTCCCATAATTCTATATAATTATTTAATCAAAAAATTTTTTAAACAAAACAGTCAAAAGATGTTAATATTACTTAATCTCACAGTTTTTGAGAAAACATTTAAGAAAGCAAGAGATTTTATTCAATTTATAAAGCAATTGATACAATAAATATGTTTTGAAATTCATTCACAAAATTAATGCTAAAATAGAGAAGGCACTAAAAGTTCACAACTTTCAAAGGTTACCAGGTATTAATGGAATCTTGTAGAGTCTAATTCCTAGTCTAACTTTCTTGTTCTGCATATAAAATTTCTTTCTGATCATTTGAGTGAAAGGATGAATACCTTGACAATACATAAGCACAATGGGATAATGTCTATTTTTTTAATTTCCTCTCATTTCACGTGACAGACTGCTCTAGAAAGAGAACTATGTTTAAAAGTGTCTCGGAGATGTATAAAAATGACAACTCCTCAAATTGTTCCCATATATATGTACATACATATACATGTTTTATTTTTCTTTTTTTACCACACTATACCACTGTGTGCCCAACCAGTAGAAAAGCACCCAGTATTCACTGTATAGCCAATACCAGTAAATACCACTACTCAGAAATTTGGCTTCAACAAATATCACAACTAATACTCAAGAAAAGAGACTAAGTTAGATGCAATCAAAAAATGAAAGAGGTATTTAAAGCTTGCATATCAATTATTCCTGATGCCTCACACCTCCAGTGTAAATTTCTTTTTTCTATTTAAAATGCACCATATTTATTAAAAATCACAAGAACTTTCATTTATATTACTTGTCAACATCTGGAAAACACAACCATGTGCAAGGGTTTATTGGAATCTCTTAGCTGGGTCATGTCAGAAAATATCATTTCTGTTTTGAATCCAGGGAAAAGGAGGAGCTAAGAGGTTATGAGACTTGCTCAACATGATACAGCTATGAAGTGGTGACATGGGTCCCAGAATCTTTTTTGCTTTTTGTTTCCTGTGCACATCCTCTGGACACACATTGCTATTTCCCTGTAAAAATTAAAAACCCTACATCGACTATTATTTTTATGAGCCACTATTTTTATCAATAAGGAGTCAATCTAACGGTGGAACTTTAGAAGTATTTCAGGATAAGAAAAGTCCTAGAATATGTTGATTGAGGGGGGAATACTAATTAAATTAATCTTTCTCTTTTCTATTCCTCCTTGTCTACCTCTTTCTCTTGGAAAATGAGGGTATAGAGCTCAGTAGTGGAGTGCTTGTTAGTTATGCATGCGGCCCTGACTCAGATTCCCAGAACCACCAAAAAATATCTCTATATATGTTTATTTATTTATATGTATACATACATATTATATATGTATATGTGTATATATATATCACATATGTATTTATATAAATGTTTTCTTCCTTCCTCTGAACTCTTCTTTCATTCTTCTCAAACTCGTATTAGTGAGCCCAATATCTGCAGCCCCAAAAGTAAACATGATTTGACAAACTAGTTCTCTCTGCTTTCATTAAGTTACATGTATATGAACACACAACACAGAAATACATATAGGGTTTTTTTTATAAAACCTTTTTTTAAAGAAAGGATATATGTGTGTGTGTGTATGTATATATGCTTTCCTCCATTTTTTTTCCAGTCAGCAATACCATATGGAACATAATTCACCTATAGATCCTCTGCTTGGTGACAGTCACTCAATTCTAGTCATTATGAACATTATTACTAAGCATTTTTTATTCATACATCCTTAAATGCTTACACTTATGTGTAGAAGACTCAGGGATATAAAAATGCTGAGCCAAAGTTTATGATGTTAATTCATTTTCCAGGCTACTTTTTAAAAAGGCTACAACTCTTTAATTTCCTATCAACAATATATATGGAAAATAGATTTATTTTTTATTTTTTTAATCAAGATATCTTATACAAGAATTCAAATTTAAACATCCACAGTTATTTGCATTACTATGCAAATGAATCCTAAAACATTCATAATGCTCTCAGAAGACTCCTGAACTTGTCCTATCAAGCAAGAAAAGGATCTATGAGGCAAATTCCCATGCATTGGGCATCAACACATTATCACACCATTCTATGGCAAAAGGCCCAGGGAAGAGCATAGGCATGATGTCTACATGGCTCTGGGAGAACAGGGGAATTTCATTAAAGTCCTGCAAAATCCAGCCATGGATACTTGAAACTGACAGCAGGGCTCTGGAATGCATTTCTCCCCTCTGATTCACCACCCAGTTGCTTTTCATGCACATCTCACTATCTGGCTGGGATCTCCTGGCATTTTGCATGCATCTCAAAGATGGTTTCCATTACTCTTCAGGTCACGAAATTGTCATTCTGGACATGTGCCCTAGTCAACTAACACCATTCAAGAGTGTGTAAATATTTTATCATATCTGTGACAGTTTTTTTTTTTCCTTCAGTGAAAATAGGTTTATGATATATGTTGGGCTGGGGAAGCTTTGTAGGAAAGGCAGAGCAATCAGTTGTTGATTAATACAATTTTTATTGTTACCAAAACAAAAAAACTCAACAATTACAAAGGTCCGAAGAAAGTATTTCTATTAGTTCATAAACGTCTGCCTAAAATATTGTTTTTTAATCTGTGACTAGTGCCTCGTGACACTTTAACTTTCCTAACTAAAACTAAAATAATATATTCACTGTAGGTATTCAAAATTCTGTAAATCTTTACTGAACAGCATTACTACCATTGAGAAATATTATCTTACACTGGTTTCTATATGGATATGCTATTTAATCTTTCTACCTGCTGAGATCAAATGTTTCAAAATAACTTCCGTGCCTTTTATATTTTTAATGCCAATAAAGATTACACAACTTCCTAATCGCTGATAAAGGTTACTAGTATTGTCAAGAATAGGAATAGGTGTTAACGTTACAATTCAGTCACTTTTTACAATGGTATTAGCCATCTTTTACAATTCAGGTGGCTAATACATATTCCATAGGAAGAGGCGAAGTGAAAAAGAAAATGATTTAATGAAGCATCTACATAATATTTGTTACTTTGATGCCTTCTCTTCTCTAGAGTTAAAAATACCATATGGCCATGGTATTTTTAATAGGGCCAATATTTTAATATTACCTGTAGTACGTTTTAAATTATTATTGTGGCTCTGTGATAATTCCTCTCCAAACTTACTACATCCCTCTTTCATGGTAAAGCCTGGAATTGGAACATAGTGATATTGATAAATATTCTAGCATCTTAGGTAACTCAGGGTCTTCTTTAGTCCTTCCTTATAAATGAAAATGTTTAAAAAGAGAAATTATCTCCCAACAGTTATTGGATGTGAAGCTCCATAATTTTAATCCTTTTAATAGCCCAAAGAAATTATAAAATTAGTAATAATTTTTAAAGCTTTTGAGAG
>CM053409.1:86179498-86235130 GCA_028644305.1 Xerus rutilus | reverse complement strand
GAAGCAGTTTAGCCTATTACAAAGGAAACACTATATGCTCTAAAGTAACTTTTAAAAATTTTTTTCTGAATTTTGTTTTAGTGCTGGATATTGATCCCAGGACCTCACCCATGGTAAGCACATGCTCGACCATTGAGCTACACCCTAAACTGTACTATGTAACTATTTTGAGCAATAATAACTCCCCCTTAAATCCCATTACAATTTTTTTCATTTGTAAATACAGTCCCTTTGATTGAATATTCACATTACAAGATTCAGAGTAAACCAGAATTTTGTTTTTAAATGTATTTTGCTCCATAAGTTTTCATAAATATACTTAATGTGATTTCATTTTAATGATTTTATCAGACACAAATTGCCCATGAGGAGAAATGAGTAAATAAAGACACTTGTCTACTTCTAATTTCCCCAGTGTTACCTAGTATTCCCTATCTAATATCAAAATGTAGATCCTCACACAATTTTCAGCAGATTTCCTAACAGAGCAATTCCATTCATAGGCCAAAGAATTAGGCCCATTGACATGAAATTCTCTTCAGAAATAATCTAGTTTATTCTTCAACATCTGACACAGTACTAGAAACACTTCTCTGAACTTAAGAAAAATTTCATTATCTGAATTCTACAAGTAATTTGCAGAGCTGGTAACTATTGTAGTTCTGTTCTTCTCTGGCTAGCAAAAATCAATGTCCTATAATACATAATCTTGATTTCACTTGATATCTGAATATATCTTGGTCAGTGAGAGATCAACCAGATAATGCTTATTATCTAGCTAATGCTACAGTTGGGAGCAGTCTCCTACAATTATTCTCTCATCGAATCTACTACTCAGGGGCTAATTACACACATTTATGGCTAATACTCTAAAGGTGAGTTTTTTCAGAAGCCAGAAAAACATCACATATTTATTCCTTTTTAGTTCCAGATTTCATGAACCATAATATACTAACGAATGTTGTTTTGTTTTGTGTTTTATTTTAGGTTACCTAAATATATCTCAGCAAAAAGAATATGTGGACCTCAACTGTAAGCTGTTTATGTATATTTTATATTGTATTATTATGATATTCCTCAAAGTAAAAGAGAATAAATTCATAACAAAATTTTAGCTAAAATAACAGGAGGTTTACAAAGAAAAATAAATCTGTGAATCTACAGATGAATACCATCTCAAGCCACAAGCAGCTTGTGTTTATAGAGAAGTCACATCACAAAACATGACTCCTTCTACTTTTAGTAAGTTTAAATACAGAGAATGAAGTGGAGTTATAAATATAGTCAACTTTTTATTATAGTAAAAAGAACTCAATGACAAATTTTTACTCAAAAAATCAATTCAAACTGGTGAGGAGATGCAAGATTGTATGCCTTACATAGGGTACATTATGGGCAGTAACAGGAAATAGGAATGACAGCATTTCAATGAAATGCAGTGAATGGTTATGACCTGTGAAAGATGAGTGCTAGATCAGAATTTAATTAATGTCATCACCAAAAAATCTGTGAAGATGCATATTCTTGCATTCATATGCATATCTGATAATATATTACACCCAACCACAAACCCTCTCACATTTAACTCTTCTTTCTGATGCACACAGACCCACTTAATAACTGGAAGTTCCTTGAAATTAGTCCTCCCTTCTTCATTTTACCATTCTAGATATGATCTCCAGTCCCACATATCCTCAAACTAAACCTCTTCGTAGCTGCTTAATGTGAGAGGAAAGCTATAAAAGTTGAATCAATGGCTTTTACTATGAAGAAAAATTAAGCTAAGAGAGCCCAAGAGCTTTTTCTCGATTAAGCCCATATGCTAGAATCACTGCTTCTATGGAGTCACAGAACCCAGTTTCGAGATTGCTAAAGGAAAGGGGATAAAGACTAATAAAAGATTTGTGATAACAGTCTTTTGGCAAAGATATATTTTCCCAAGAAGGGCAGATATCATATCAACACACTGATCATCTCAAGGTAACTGTGAGTAATACCTGTTCAACAAAAGAGCAATAAGTGAGAGTAACCAGGTGTGATAGAAAAGAGTACCAGTATAAGGTGAAGGGGAGAAGGCTCCCCAGACACAAATTCTAAGGAGGTGTCAACTGACAGTGAGGAGGCCTTTAAATTTTGTGTCAGAGAAACTTGACTGAACTCACTGTAGTTCAGTTCTTCAGAAACTATTCAACATTTCACTTCATTCTTATGGAAGAATTTTACTTACCAAACTTCAGAGCTCAATTATGAAATGCTGTAATTAATTTAAAAAATTTGAAAATATCTAAATTCTTAAATAAAATTTAAATTAATTATAGATATGGGTAAATGTTTTTTAAAAGTAAACTTCCATGGAGCTGGGGTTGTAGCTCCGTGGTAGAGCACTTGCCTCGCTTGTGTGAGGCACTGGGTTCAATCCTCAGCACAACATAAAAATAAATACAGATATTTGTGTCCATCTACAACTAAAAAAAATTTAAAAAATTAAAAAATAAACTTCCAGAAATGCAGAAACAAAATGAGAGCCTCTCAATCCCACAAGATATACAATTAAGAGATTTGAAAACATGTACATATTCATATTAGTCAAAAATTAGAAACAAAGCAAATATTCACCACCTAATGCATGGATAAGAAAAATATGGTATATTCATACATTGGAATTGGATCCATCACTTAAAAAAAGGAACGACATTCTGATACACGTTACAGTATAGGTGAAACTAGAAAACACTACATAAGTGAAGGGAGACACAAAATGTCAAATATTGTATGAGTATGAGTTATTGTATATACAATAACTAGAATAGGAAAATCCATAGAGGCAGCGATTTGACTAGTGATTGTTGAGATAGGAAGGTAGGGGGGAATAAGGAGTGCTCCCTAACAAGTACAGAGATTCTTGCTGAGGTGATTAAATGTTCTGAAATTAGATATTGAAAAGGGTTACACAATATGGTGAATAGACTTAAAACCACTGAGTTCTGTTCATTAAAATAGTGAAGTATAATTGTGAGGTATATCAAAATATTGATATTTTAAACTTAAAAACAGTGAGTCTGTTTACCTTTTCTTATATAACTAGAATTTAGAGACTGTTATATGCCAGGGCATTTATAAATGTTTCACTGAAATGACTCATTTAACATGAAAAATGATCCTATTAGGCCTCTTTTATACATAAGAAAGCTGAGGCACTGGAAGGGGTTAAATAATTTGCTCAGGATCTGCTTTTTGTTTTGTTTTGTAAGTGACTGAGCTGAGTTTATGAAATCAGGCTGTCTGACCTTAAAACTCAGGTCACATGCTAACCTACCAGAAGTAACTACCATTAACCATTGGGAGAATATACTTCTAAATATTTTCACTGATGAAGTATGCTGTGGTTTGGTATACCCAAAAGCTCATGTGTAGAACAAAGCAAGTAGGTTCAGAGGTTAAGTGATTAGATTATGAGAGTTTTGATCTGATCAATGGATTAATCCACTGATATGCATTAACTGGGTGTTAAGTGTAGGCAGGTAGAGTGTGGCTAGAGGAGGTATGTCACTGGGCATGTGCCTTTGGGGTTTATATTTTGTCCCTGGTGAAGAGAGATTCATATTCATTCTCTCTCTCTCTGTCTCTCTCTCTCTGTCTCTCTGTCTCTCTCTCTCTGCTTCCTTTCCATGTCCTGAGCTTTTTTCCAGAGAGTCACTCTGCCATGATATTCTACCTCATCTTGGGTCCAGAATTATGGAGTGAGCTGTCTATGGACTAAGACCACTGAAACCATGAGCCTGAAATAAACTTTCCCTCCTCTATGTTCCTGTGAGGTCTTTTGGCCACAGTAACAACAAAGCTGACCAAAACAGAACAGAGTACATCTCATTAAAGCATTAACTGTGGTAGTTTGAGCAATACAAGAGCAGAGCTGAGTAGTGGTGACAGAGACCACATGATCCAGCAAAACATAAACGATTATCTGGTCCTGTACAGAAAAATTTCACCCTTGCACTACACTGTACACAATACTACAAAACTTTCTTTTATCATCAAATGCTATATTACATTGAAGCTTCCAATTTCCTAGATTTCATTATTTTCTTTAAATGTCTAAAAAATAAAATGTACCTAGTTATTACATTATTTGCAATGAACTGAGAGTTTATGCCCCCCTCCCCAATTCTTATGTTGAAATCCTAACCTGCCAACGTAGTGGTATTAGAATGTGAGACCTTTATGTGATGATCACATTATGAGAGTGGAGCCCTCATGAATGGGACTAGTGCCTTTTAAAAGAGGTCCCAGAGTGCTCATTTGCCTCTACCACCACCATATGAAATAATAGCAAAATTCTTGTCATCTATGAAACAGGAAACAGGTCCCCATTGGACACAGGCAGTCTCCAAAACTGTGGGGAGGAAATCCTGCTTTTTAATGCTATATTATGATATTATATACTATAGTCACACCAAGTCTATGCCATTTTGTTATAGCAACCTGAAATGACTAAGACCACTCCCCTATTGCAAAAGGTCATGGAAACACCAAAGCTAAGAGAAACACCATGTCATTTAACAAACTATTTTAAAAATATTGAATTAATTTATTTACTTTTGAATGGAATATGAACATGATCTACCATTTTGGTGGTCTAGACTTTGAGAAGTGTTATGACTTCCTCACCTGAGTAAAGCCTTCTTCCTTGGCTGTTCAGTAGCCTTCCAACACTGATGCTGAGTACTGAGCTGCACAGTCATGTCAATGTGTTGTAATCACATAGGGGGAACCATCCCTCACTCTTCTCAGCTACCTTACACCTGCCAAGCTCGTATCTTTTACATGGAAACTTATGTTCTTTTACAAGTAGTTGTAAGAGTGGAACAAAAGCTACTATCCTTTTGTTGTCCCTCTGTAGTGAATACAGTGGTATGCCTTTTGTGACTGAGACACTCATTCTCCTCTTATTGGCAGTTCATGACTGAAGAGTTGATTCTTTGGGAGTTGGCTTCAGCTCAATGAAGACAACTTTACCCAATGTTATAGCCTTCTCCAAGAGGCAGATTACAAGCAAAAACTGGTGAATCCAGAAATGGGAAAGACCAATGCCCTGGACTCAACGCCAGTGATGGAGTGCCATCCAGCTGCAGAGCTCTCTGTGAATTAAGGTCTGTATTGACCTACAACACAGAAAGACTTTCTCTGTCCGTCTTCTCTCATCCCACAAAGGTAATGCTCAAATAACACTACCCCACAAAATGTCCTGTGGAAAGTGGTCCCTCTCTAATTCATGTGACAGTTGACTTTACGTCTGAAGAAAATGACCACATATGGCTTAGAGCTTTCCCAGTTTTTTGCCAGCCACACACAGAGAGCCCCACGTAGTTCCTTCTGCTAGTGCAGAATAGAATTTGTAGGGTAAACACACAAGATTCATGCCTCAAATTACATTTTCAGAGACAAGTCTGAGCAATCATGTCTTTTCTCCCAGTAATGGAGTTCTAAACTGTGACAAAGATGTCTATGAGAATCTTCTTTAAAGTTCAGATTTTCACTGGGATTGCATCTCCCAAAATGTAAATGTAGCTGAAGGTAATAAAAAGTGTAGTTGTAGCAGTTAACCTAATCTAGTATACAATTCTACCTGCTTAATGATTATGCTAAAAATGCTATTTTTATCTGCTTGATTCCTTTGTTTTCACAGTTGAGTCAAAACTCATGGGATAAGGACAGATCATGATCATGACCCCAAGCCCACACTCACAAAGAACAACGCTACATGCATCTAGTAAGGAAGTCTTCATTCCTCACTACAAACTATTGTGAAAGTCTTAGTTACCTAATTTATTTATGTACACAGGAAGCTGCTACGCCAGCAATCCCTTAGAGGAGGACAAGTCTTGATTCAAACCTCATCTTGGGCACAGGACAATTCTATTTAGGCAAACAGGTTTCCCAAGCCTGGATATATACAGATCCTCTCAAGATAAAAACGGCACTCTTGTCCATTTCCAAAAGTAAGAGCAAGGTATTTCATCCTGATGAGACTATTTCAAGCTGGAATTCTGAACAATGAGTGAACCAGACTCACACCAAAATATACCAGTACAAAAGTAAGCAAAAGACAACAGAATTAGAAACACAGAGCAAGTAATCAGGGCCACTTCTTCCTTTGTCGTCTGAAGACAAAAGAAGCAGTTCTAAGAGCATTGTTACTCTGTCCTATAGGTACCACAGGTGTGAGACAGGTAAGATCCTGTGGGACTGGCTGGCTACTAACCTGGGGACTCCAATAATATCTGGCTCCAAGCATCAAACAACTCAAGAGTCGCCCTCATTTGTTAGTGTATGGCAATGAAAGAAGAGCAGCCACTGATGGCCAGCCCCACAGCACACTCTTGTCTAGGAAGGGAGAACCCAGCTCCTTGATACTTTGTTTAGAGAAGCAGTATGAACCCTGAAAGTGGATGAGAAGCTGAAATGGGTGAAAGAGAGCACCGACCAACACTGGAAAGCTCAGAGGCAGGCAGTTGACCAAAATGTTCTACTCATGCCAGGGTGAATGCAGCAGGAGGCTGGGTATTTCCTACTCTGGAGAGTTCTCTGTCATGAGAAAGCACAGGATTAAAGATCCTACCCACTATGGAAAAGCTAAAGAAGAAAAAAGTCTCTAAGCTAGTGGAAAGAAAGTTCTAGTATATCCCAAAGTGTTCCAAGGAAAGAAGCTGTGATTGGAGCGGGAGACGGGTGACTTTGGAATGCAGACTCTGGGGACAGAATTGCTAATTTGATTTTTGCTCAGTTTTTTAAGTTTTAATATTTTTAGTCTGGTGCCTGTGACTTCATGAACTCAGAACTAGTGATACTATTAATATCACACATCCAGTCCAAAAAACCTAGCTCAAACATTTAACACAACGGCCTTCAAAGCTAGAGAGGAGATGAATGCTCAAGGAAGAGCATTCCTTGCCATATTTTTCTGAATATGTTGAATGTAGATTTTACAGTAGTCAAATTAAATCTTGTGTTAATGAAATCAGAGTGGGGAAGGGCATGACAAAGGCAGGAAGTGAAGAAAAGAAAAATTAAAGTTTATTTCTTTTGAATTCTATTGGGCACTATACAGTACATAGCACAGATTAGGAATATTTAAAGAATGTGTTCCAGTCTCTATAAACCTAAGGTAACCGAGATTCCAGTGCAAAGGAACCAATTACTAGCCTAAGAGATGGAAGAAAAGTTATGAGATCTTTCTCAGGCTGGATTTCATAAGCTGGTCATACCAGTTTCTGCAGGAATGTAGGAATTATTGCAAAATGGTTAGGTTCTATAAACATATCATCAAAGCTTCACTGTACATAGAAAAAATGTTTCAAAAGAATTTTTCAAATAATACATCTTTTTAAATGCCTTAACTTATTCTTCTTTGTATGGAAAGGAGGAAATCTACCAGCTCACCTGTATCAAACCCCACACTTGGCACTATGTCCACTGTTCCATGAAAGGCTCCGGCCCACGCTGAGGTAGCAGTGGTGACTGTAGTCGGATCTGTCTTTGTGATGTCACACTGGGGAGCAGGAATCCTGGCCGCTCGCACTGACGGCATCAGCAGGGGCCCGTATGACGGATCCAGGGCAGAGCCAGCAGCAGGGTGGTGATGGTGGTGGTGGTGGTGGTGACGGTGGTGCATGTGGGCATGGGGGTGGTGGTGCCGCATGTACACATCATGCATGTGGCTGTAGGATGGGCTCACCTGAGATGCCAAAGGATAGTGCCAGGACTCAGATACTGGTGGAGGAGGGGCTGGGCCAGTCTGATGCAGGCCATGTCCTGGCCAAGGGCTGGGCTCGGCAGCAGTAAAGGTGCCAGGAGGTGCAGTGACCTGGAAGTCAGGATGAACTCCCCCCAAACAGGGTGCAGGTGGGGGCTGGTAAGAGCTGGTCCAAAAGGAAGTTGGAAAACTACTCCGCTGGCTTGAGAGAGCTGAGCTGTCTGAGAAGACAGAAAACACATTATTTACATAATATTCAATTCTGGGATAGACTTGCCTTTACTTGTCCAGTAATGTTTCACAAGCAGGTGAATCAGCATGCACTCTTCCTCTCCCCACACAGGGGTGAACTGATACAATGTTAGCCTGTAGGCTCCCTGCCAAGACAATGGGCAGGATTCAAAGTGCTGAATACCGCCCTTCACCTCCAGCATTTGCTTTCTTAGCTTGTGCTGTGGCAGTCTGTGCTGAGGCTTGCAATTTGGGGATTGAAAAGCTTCATTTCCTCTTGGGAGGTTTACTGCCCTTAGGCCTGAACACAGGTCATGGCTACACTTCTCTGATAAAGAAAACTTGTGCCATAGATAAGTCGTATATGGATTGGAAATGATAATTTTGCCAACTTATTTTAAACACAAATATATTTTTCACTCAAATCAAACATCCCAACACCAAAAGTAACAAATGTAAAGATTGCATTTTACTGAGCTCCCTATTTAATTTTCCTTTAAGAAAACTGTATTCCAACCTCTTTTTACCCCCTGTACAGAACTGGGAGTCTCTGAATTGCGATAATAATGGTTAACATTTAATGAGAGTGACAAATTAACTAACACTAGATCAAGGGCTTTGCATGAATGTTCTCATAAGATCTTCACTCTAGACCCATCTGGCAGTTATTTTATTATGGCCATTTTAGAGATGAAGAAATGGAGGCAGAGAAACCAAAGACTCATAGTGGCAAGCACAAAGCTGGGCTTTGAAGCTGAGATGTCTGTCTTAGGAGTCAACAGCTGGCATGCTTCATAATGTGCCACAAAAGAGGCAATTATAACCACAACCTGAACATCCGGAACTTGCTGAAAATTCTGGGAAATCATAAATGGAGGAGACTCAAATAGCGTTCATGGGTATGAGGAGCTATTTGAAAGAGAGGATAATATTGGAGAACACCACATAGAGATGGAAAAAGGAGAATCCTCCTCTACCTCTGCATCAATCCAGTGGCTTGTCATGACCTATTTCTGAATGACCTACTGTGTGCCAAACATAGAGGGGTCAGGGGTGACTAGACAAATGTTATTTTTTATTCACAATTTGGAGAAGGACAATAAGTCAAAATGCATGTGCAAAAAGACATGGCACGCATTCTCACAAGAGGAAGCAGAGAGAAAGAGTACCAAATCAGGCTAATAAAGTGAATACCAAGTCAAAGTTGAAAGGTTGAGAGGAAGCTAGTTTTGTGAAGAGGTAGAACAAAACATTTTAGGAAAATGAAAATGCATGTGAAAAAAGACCATTTATCATACACACATGCACACAACAGCAGATGTAATAGCAGCACTGGAAGAAAAATGAAATCAGTAAGCAAAATTTGAAAAAAGGAAGATACTACAGAAATATGAAGGACCCAGATGAGTGTTCTATGGATTATTTCTAACTACTGATACAGGTTGCTAAAGATATTAGTTATTCATATATAGTAAGACTGTATTTTCATACTGGGTTCCACATAAAAGAACCTTGCTAGATCTTTTCACTGAAGGAAGGCTATCCTAAGTACTCTGAAAATTATAAGTATCCAAAGTATAATGTATCTATGGTCTCATTACTTTAATTTCCAGAACACTGTTTTCTTGCATCAGGGAAGTAACTTGAACTAATCACTACATATATCAGGAGGTGCATATAATTAGGCCATCACTGTCATGTTCAAACATTTTCTCCAACTTCCCTGAAGACACTGGCACTAGCAATGCAAGCCCTTCTGCTCTCCCCTGCAGCCAGCACCAGAGCTACCATCTGTGCCCCATTTATCACGTGAATAAATAGCTATTTATAGTTGCAATGTGAAGCATCTCCATCACAGCGCCACCACAGTTTTGAAAACTTTGGGGAAACTGAGGGAAAGATGTACTTCAAAAGGCAAAGTATAGGGGCTAAGATTGTGGCTCAGTGGTAGAGTGCTTGCATCGCATGCGTGAGGCACTGGGTTGGATCCTCAGCACCACATAAAAACAAAGTTGTTGTGTCCATCTACAACTAAAAAAATATTTTTAAAAAAGGGCTAAGTATAGAGCTGTATACTCACCAAGTCTTCCCACCTTCCTAGGAAACCTAATGGAATAACTTTTTTGGGGTCACAATCTATTCAAAATGTATCACTTAAATATCAAACGCACTGGCATTGTGGCAAATACACTTCATTTAATAATTATTTCCTATTATGAAAAATGCTGCGAATGAAGCCAGGCATGGTATTGCATGCCTATAATCCCAGCAGCTCGGGAGGCTGAGGCAGGAAGAACACACGTTCAAAGCTAGCCTCAGCAAAAGTGAGATGCTAAGCAACTCAGTGAGACCCTGTATCTAAATACAAAATAGGGCCGGGGATGTGGCTCAGTGATCGAGTAACCCTGAATTCAATCTCCAGTACCACTTCCAAAATAAAGTTGCTAATGAGACAAAGGAAAATTATATAAATTGTGAGAAGAAAATCCAATTTGCCTTAAGGAATGGCCATTTGTAGAATTTTTTTTGTCACAACTACAGTAAAAGCCACCAATATTTAAAATTTAGAATCCACACAGGGAATTTACAGATTCCCTAAATTACATAGTGCAGCTTTTGCCACCACCAATCTGTCACTCTGCTGTAACAACTCCCATCTTTAGGACGAAATCATTTTGCTCTTAAGCTTCATCTCTGGTGTACCAGAATCCACACCCCAACCCACAAATATGTGTCACAGATAGAGTTCCCCTGAATAAAGTAACCTATCAAAATTCAAAATTACAGAGTGTAAGCTGTTTCTCTGGATGCTTTTCTTTTGTTTGGTCTCATTTATATGGACATGGAACCAATCTTACTTTATACATGCCTAAACATTTGGGATATACATACACATGAACTAATTCCTTATCAAAATATTATTGTCCTATTTATAAAGATTAGGTTGTGATTAGTGAACTCATTATTATTAAAAGGAGAAATCTATTCTTACCAAATACACTTGATAAAGATTGAAGAAAGTGCTAAAATGCCCAGGGAAAAATAAAATTAAAAGCAACTTAGTACATTCCCAATGTATGTCTCCTGAGATCAATATAAAGTTTGTAGAGATCTATGCAGCCTTTTCCAAAAACATTGTTGCATTTTATAAGTAAGTGAAACAATATTGAATGGAAAAATACATTTATAAAAAACAATATACTTCAGAATCACTATTTGGTATCTTTTTTAAAGAAAAAAATCTTGACACAAAGAAACAGATGATATGCTTTGTTTCATGCTAGAGAATAAGCACTTATTTCATATGTATGTAAATTTTTTTCATTACATGACTTTTTGCTTATGAGTACTTAATCATAGCCACATTTGTTGGATGAAAAAGCATATGAAAACAGCACGAGCTATTTCTATGCCATATTACTTTTCAGGTTAGTGGAGACAATTCAAAACTGTATGATATTAACACTCTGTGGTGACTTTGGATTCAATATTATTCAATATTTGGGTGATATTAAACAATATTTGAATGATGTTAATACAGATAGCCTAACACATATGAAAAGCCAAAAGATAATTTGGTTCAGTTTGCATTTGGAATTAAAGAATAGCACATACATACACAAACACAGTTTATTTCTAAACAAAAAAGGAAATGATAAAATTGATATAGTTTTTGTCCAGTGCAACCAACCAAAAACATACCAAGTAATCTATCTCATTCAGACCAGAAATGTATTTTAGAAAAACAAAGGAATTTCTTCCAGTTTCTTAATAGCTGTGATGCTCTTTATATTAACCCCAATTGTTTCTTAAAAGAAGAAAAAACTAATGATAAACAATTGAAGAGAATATTTAATTTTAATTTAAATGATTTAAAAAAGTATTACTTAATTTTGAAAAAAAATCTGAAAATATTAAAAGACTAAATGGTATAATGAAATGCTGTAGAACCTCAATAATCTCCAGAAAACACATTCTTAGAATAAATATTAATTAAACACATCAGTGTTAAAAGATAATATTTATAAGTTTAATCTCAGTAAAGAAACAAAAAATTCAGCTCAACTCTATTCTTAACCTAAAGGGATCTTGATAAAATCCAAGTGCCATTCTCCTGTTCAGCTTTTCATGCACACGAACTGTCTGGTCAGAGGTGAAATGATACATGTTTCAACATTTCTTCATTCAAGAATTATGCATTACCATTATTTTCAAAGATTGCCCTCTAGTTACTTTGTTGTGCAGTTACTCAAAATGGGCCTCCTGACTCAAAGAGTGACATCAGATGCCCATACTCCTTGGGGGCAGAAAAATGAGGTAAGTCAAGCCTTGCTTCCTTCTCACATGTTCCTCCTAATCTTCCTGAAAGCAACAACCTCCAGAGTCTCCTGAAGATTCTGCTCAGCTCTGTCCTTTCCAGCCAGACTGCTTCTGAGATATGCCCTCCTTGTCCTTTTTTCTCAAACTGAGTTGTCACAAGCAGACCTTATGTAGCTCAACTAACAAAAAGATAATTTGCTTTGCTATTAGAAGAAAAGGAGAGCAAAACACCAGTAAGTTTTCCATTCAGCACAATTTTAAATATGTGATGTACTCTGCCATCATTTGATTTAACTGTTAACTATTTCTACACACACACACACACACACACACACACACTTGCTGTGAAAATTAATGCATAGACATATTCAAAATCAATGTTTGTATTTGGATGGGGATAAAATTACAATCAGATTTATTAGGTTTTCTTAATTGAAAATCTCTAATTCATATTAGAAAGTATAGTAGGATTAGAGTTAATTGATAAGATGATTTGAAATAATGTACAAATATTTCCTCTAATTAGTTTAAGTACAAAACACCTAAAGAGCTTTCCTATCTTCATTAGAAGATACACATTCAAATTATGACTATTGTTTGATTATTAGCTGACTTTCTTTGTCTAAAAATTTACTATGGAAATATCTTCTGTAGTCACAAATAGTTCAGTTTAAAATTCAATTGTAGCACTGTAGCATTTCTGAAGCATTGCAATAACTCTATGCTATAAACTTGACCCTTTAATAGAGCTGGTCAGCAGCTCCTTTGTAAAGTGTCATTGTCACTACTATTAACATGATCAGTAGCCTTTAGCACCTATTATGTCCAAAACACTATGCTTTGTGCCAGAAATACAAACTTCCAGAAAACATTTCTGGATAAAGACTCAAGATTGGCTTTCTATGTACCAAATGAGTGGAAACTTACTTAAGGAAAAGAGAAATTGCAAATGACTTTCATCGAATGCCTGGTTCAAGCTCTGTGCTAAATTACTCATATACATTATCACAAAATCTTTACAATAACCCTAGGAGTTGAGTATCAATAAACACATATTACAGTTGAGGAAGCTGATCTCAGAGAGATTTTAAGTTATTAATCCAAGATCACATTGCAAGCAAAAACTAATAAGGTCTGGACTTGACTCCAAAATAAATAGGCTCCAAAGACTGCATCTTTCAATTTTGTGTAGTTTTGTCAATTAATGTTAAATTCTTGCTGGCACATGCCTATAATCCCAGCTACTCAGGAGGCTGAGGTACAAGGATTATAAATTTGCAGCCAGCCTGGGCAACTTAGCAAGAACCTGTCTCAAAATAAAAAAGGGTTGGGGATGTAGCTCATTGGTAGAGCACTCCTGTGTTCAAACCCCACTACTGGAAAAAAAAAAAAAGTCACAAACTGTTTTCATTAGATATGTGAATCTTATTTTATTTTATCTTATCTTTAATTTTCTGTATCTTCAATTACATTTTAAGGCTCTCTTGTGAATACTATCTAGCTTTTTTGTTTATTTAAAATTGACTAATTCAGAACTAGAAAGAACAAAGGCAAACTTCTGTTCACAAATGGAAAGTAAACCATGCATCTGAAATCAAAGAATTACACAGAACAAAAGATTTACACAATTACATAATTCACTATCTTAGCTTATAAATAAGAAAAGTGTATCCAAAGGTTTCATGCAACTTACTACAAGACTTGTTTCTCTACTGAAGTCTTGTTTTCTAATCCTGAGATCACAGTATATATTTGGTTCCTTTAATTCAGTCATTTAATGATTGAATTTATATTTATTTTAGAGTTTCCTCATTGAAATGCATTATCTTGAGCATCAGGGAAAATGATGTAAGATAACTAGGTGTGATATTTGTAAACTTGCTGGGAGAAGAAGAGATTAAAAAGCCCTATAATATGTGCTCTACACTTATCACTTTTCCCTTCTCTCCACATACACAAAGAATTTTGCTTCTTATTGACCATGTTAGGCTCAATCTTCTAAGCCTCCCCACTAGCTGTTACCTTTGTGTAGAATTATTTTCCCCTAAACAGTCACGTGATGAATCCTTATTTCCTTCAGGTCTCTATTCAAATGTAACTGTTTAAGAGACAATTCCATTATTGCCTGCAGTAAAGTAACACCTTGCATGCCATTTTATCTTTATTACCTACTGCTTCCACTGAAACATCAGCTCCATGAGTGCGAAGCTTCGGGATATCCCATTACTAATATAGTCCCAATACCAAGAACATCGCCTGGCATATGCTAGGAGCTAGATAAATATTTGTTGCATAAGTCAATGAATGAAACTGGAGATAGATTTGAAGACTGAATTGAAGATGATGCCAAGAAAATTCTAATTATGGTTTTAAAATATTACCATTATTCGTCTTTTCTATACTAAAATGTCACATCTGATCAGGGGTCTTCTCTAATTGTTCCAATGAGTCATGAAAATATTGTAGAGTTTTTGCACATACACAACATCCCTTTAAAACTTTTCTGGCTATGATACTATAGACAATCGCTCTAGACAATTTTGGACTCTTTTGTTTTCCAGTTTAAATGATTACTAGGCTGTAAATGTCAGTATGCTTAAAGAAGTAGATATTATAGTAATTATTCTCCTGGAACTAATTAACCTGATAAGATTTATTACTGGTACATATAATTGTTTACTAAACAATCTGATTCACAGAAGCATTCTTATTTTCACCCTCTAAAAATTATTTACCATGTGCAATCAAACAAGACAGTAATTGATATCATAGGTATCTTAGGTTTTCTAAGGACTAGGTCTCAGTTCTTGTAAGAAATCCACAGTATTTACTAATCAAATAAGCAACATGTTTTCCAATTCATTTCTGTTAAATCTTGCTATTTGAGTGTAATCCACCTTCTCCTATGGTCATAATAGTATAGTTTATATTGGCTAGAAATAAAAAATAAGGAGGAAAAGGGGGAAAGGAAGGCGGGACAGAGGAAAAGGTAGGAGGAAAGGAAGGTAAGAAGAGAGAGAGAGATGGAAGGAAAGAGAGAAGGAGTGAAAGGAGGAAGAGAAAAAGAACAGAGGGAGGGAAAGAGGAAGAATGAGCAAGAATTCAAAAAGGGGGAAGAAGGGAAGGGAGAAAACCACTGTATCTATAGATTAGGCCCAGAAATTCCAGGCCAGTTCCCCTGCTGTAATAGAGCAGAACCATTCCTCTGACGTTGAGAAGGATATTAGTTACCTCTTACCCGACCTGACTACAGGTGGCCAGCCTTGTCCTTATCAAGGGGATCACTCAGGTCACTTGTAAAAGTGTGATTCCCCATGCCTTCCTCTAGAAACTATGGTTCAACAGACTTGAGGCAAGCGGCCTGTAATTTGTCTTCAACCACACTAGATCAATGATTACCAAATTTGAGGCTGCCTCTCAATCACTGGGAGGGCTGGATAAACGCAAGTGGACTTCATCCTAGAGTCTCTGATTTAGTAGATTGGGCCTGGTGTGGGGAGTGGCTAATTTGCATTTCTAACAAGCTCCCTTGTGATGCTCAGTGTCCTGATCAGGAAACCACACTTTTGAGATCCATTTTACCATGCACTTCTTATAACCAGGTGAGTCTGTAAGAAACATCTGTACCACACTTCTCTGAAGCTACCATGGGAATAATGCATTATTTTTTTTTCTTGCCTTGTAATTACCATGAAGATGTCACCAAATTATTTTTTTGTGAATCAGAAATCAGATTCAAACAAATCTCTATGCCTTCCATAATAGAAGGAAATAAGAGGATGCTCAATCTGCAGCTTTTTCTTTATTGTGGTGAGACACTACTTTATATCATAGAAATGCTGCCAACAATGCCTAGATTGTACACTTTAAATAGTTAATCCAAAATTGGCTGAAAGCAAGCTATAGAGAGACCACAGGATGTTTTCAAAGTCTGCCTCTCTGGGTCAGACTCAAATCTCCACTGTGTCACCACGAAACACCTACAGGAATGGGCAAGAGCTAACTCTTTTAGAAGAGATTCCGGCACGCCTATTATTTAGAGATCCAAATTGGGCCATCGGGGCTTCAGGAATGGTGCTTTGCCGTTTGATTCGTTTGATTCGGCCACTATAAACTCAGGCTGGGTTGCATTGCTACTTTCCATGAGGAATTTAAGGGGTGTGACTGCATCCTTTCCAACCCTGCATTCCACATGTGACAAAACTGATCCAGCTGTTTGTCTGAAAGAAATTCCTTGCTGTCCTTAAAAATTAAAAAGCAAGTGATATCCGTCCTCCAGGGGCAAGTCTCCAGCTGGAACCTGGTACAGGCAGTTGCGAAACAGAGACAGTGCCCTGGAGAGCATCTGCTTTTAAATTCTTACCTCGCCATAGGGGGGTTAGCCCCATCTTGCTTTTTGAAATTGCAGATTCTGGATGGAAGGTGCTGGCTTGGCCCAAAGCTCTTGAGAAGTGTTCATCCACTACTGACCCAATGTCTCCCTGGAAATAAGTGAAAAGGACACAGCGAGAGTTAAGGTACTCCATCTCGGCAGGCTGGTCTTTCTCCTCCTCCTCCTCCTCCTCCTCATCCTCCTCCTCCTCCTCTTGTTTGCTGGGAAGGGTGACTTCCAGAGAGTCCTGCATCTTGCTGTATACCGCTAACTTCTTCTGGGATGGAATAAACAAAACACAGTATCAAAGACCATTTGTAAAAAAGCATTAACCAGTTAACTTTTCACTTAAAAAAAAATCTAAATATTAACATATATTTGCAAATTTATTCTTCTTCATCTGCTTTATTCCATCTCCCCCCATCAAACCATTTGTCTCCTTCCCACACTGAAAAAAAAAAAGTGTTATTCCACAGTTGGTTAAAAAAAAAAAGAATAAGAAAGAAAAGCCATTTTCAAATTGTATATTTTCAGTATCAGAATTTCATTTTTTGTTTTTTTTATCCAGTTGTAGTAAAAATAAATAAATTTTAAGAATAGTGTCAGATTCCTTCTCGTTTTTCTTCCCACTTTTGAAGATTTAATCTATAGTAGCATTATAGTTTAGGACAGGGAAGAACAGTGGATAGGAGATCTAACTTACTCAGGGAAGGGTAGAGAAGAAAAGAGCTTTTCATAAACGAAATAAACTAAAATAAAAACAGGAATGTAGCATCTTATAAAAGGATTTGGCAGATGTGCTGAACTCATTTCTCAAAAATCAAACTAAAATGACAAAATAAGTCTGTGTGAAGATCCATTTTGCATGGAACATATTTTTCAGATGTTCCACTTACCACCATTACATAGAAAGAAAAAAAGATTTTATTGTGGCTTACTGAAAATAATACAAAATGCTGGCAAGGATTAACTTTCCAAATAAAAATGAGAAAAGTCTGATAATTTAGAATATTTTGAAATATATGATTATAACCATAATAACAATATATATTATGCCAGATACTCTTCTAAAAACCTTATGTTTATTTCCTCATTTAATCCTGACAATTCTATTATATGGTTATTATTAGTATCCATATCTTAGATAAAAAGACATTAAGGTATAGAGAAGTTAAATAATTTCTCAAAAATCACACAACATGTTAGTGATAAAGGCAAAATGCATAATAGAACATCCAGGAAGAGATGTGCATGTGTATACATTGCAGCGAACAGGAGAGGGATATCTAGGGTGGAAGAAACGTCACCAAAATGCTGTATTTGGTATTGTTTCTCCAAGTGGTAAGTTGCAGTTTATTGTTATTTTCTTATTCTTGCCAAATATTTCCAAATATTTTTTCACTGAGTATTATTTGTATTATCAACTACTTCAATATGAATTAAATATACAGTGTAATGTTAAAGCTTATAAAATACATGATTTCAGTGACCAAATAAGCTTTCCATATCATCTGTTTATTTGTAAAAGCCCATCCCTTCTCATACCATTTTTCTTATTTCAGGTAAAAAAAAAAAAACATGCTGGAAAATGAATGTGAATAGAAAAAACTAAATCATTCCAGAATACTATTCAGTAGTTCTGTAAATGTTATCAAAACACATAACCTAGATTCTATGTTTCTAATGTAATTACTAGTTTCAAAATCCATAGCCCCGAATTATAAATGCTGTTCTTATGTGAGGTGGGAACTGAATGTTTAAGCATATTATGAAGTGTAGTTATTATGTTGTGCTTATAAACATATGTGTTGCTTTTTATTTAAAATTCGTATCATTGTGGTATCATTTGTTAATGAATAGATAAAGAATAGGTAATTTCAAAGACTTCCTGGATATATTTCTTATAATCTATTGCACAGATTAGAACCTGTTTAGTTTAACTTCAATAGTAAAAACAACATAATAATATAGATTATGTATAAAAGGAGAGGATTAAACTAAATCAGCTCTAAAGTTACTCCTAGTTTGAAATTCCATTAAAAAAATTAAACAGATATTGTGATTAATTAGTCAAACCACAGTGATGTTTCTGTGTGTGTATTCATCAAAAGCATGTATTGTTGAAGGATATGCACACACTTTTTCTTGAAGAGTCCAGCATATTAGAAAGAAGCACATTTTTATGGAAGGGAAATTAAAACTTATCTACAGAACAGCTTCACTACCCATAAGTGTTCATTCTGATCTATGAAACTGACTCTCAGTAAGAATCAGGTTACGCATATAATAGTTTAACTTATTTAATTCTAACATGCATTCTTCAAGTAAAAGAGCCTTGGCTGTGTTAATTATCCAAATAAAGAAAAGAGTTTATTTGACTCTCAATTAACAACAATGAATTCTTATGTGAAATAAATTTAAAGTTATATATATCGAAAAAATTTGAAAACTGTATATCCTAATACAAATTGTAAAAAACTGTGACCAATAATAGCAATCATAAAATATTTTACTTTGTAATTGATGGCCACTGAATTGGAGATACAGATTTTCGACCCACTTATGATTACACAATTTTCCAAATGCTGCACTAGTTTGTGGAGTTTTCCTATGAGCTACTGAATGAATACAAATAAGTTAATCTTTGAACTCATATATTTTTCAATACATATGTGCAAAAAGTAAGCAAAATCTGCCCTTGTATCAAAACAGCTGTCGGTCTAGTTTCTAAAAATCATTCTTCTTTTCGCCCATTCTTGCATTGTTTCTCTATATCCTTTATATTTCATACATATGCAATATCCCTATTTACATTTATATAAATATGCATGTCAAAATATTCCATTTTAGCCAGGCACGATGGTGCACACCTGTAATCCCAGCACTTTGTAAGGCTGAGAAAGAAGAATTGCAAGTTCAAAGCCAGCCTCAGCAACGGTGAGGCACTAAGCAACTCAGTGAGACCCTGTCTTTACATAAAACACAAAATAGGGCTGGGGATGTGGCTCAGTGGTCGAGTAGCCCTGAATTCAATCCCCAGTACCAAAAAAAAAAATTCCATTTTGATATTACAAACACCTGTGGTTCTATAAGAAGGAGGCCTGTGATGTACCTATCAATAAGCAGTATTTAAGAATGATTATCATTCACACTTGCACTTGTTTTCAATAAAGTGGATTAAATTTTCACAAAATATACAGAAACAATTTAAATATTTATACCTCCAACACTCACGTATTTAGCGCCTCACAGTCAACATCACTGTTTAAAAATTTCAAGGTATTCAAATGACCTGATAACTACCTGAAATGCTAAATCTGAATTTGTATGAATTTTTTTAACATTACGTGTGAGCATGAAGCATACAAAACAAAATTTAAATAGAAATTGACTCATATGCTGGCATTCACATTACCCTAATTTTCTTCTTCATAAACTCTTGAGCTTGAACTACTTCCTTATGCCTGTGTTTTGGTGATTATAAATCAATTATTTGTTTTTTAAAAAAACTTAGCATATTACTTGTGTGTGCTTTTGCCAAACTCTGCTTTCACCAATGTTTACTTTTCAGAACAAAATTTCCCTAGGGTTATATTCTTTCTTGGGAATTATATGAAATTTAAAACACTGATATGGAATCTAAAATGTACAGAACCTAAACTTCCGAAATCAAATTCAAAATGCAATCCCTAAAAATTTTTCTCCAAACACACAATCACTTCCTAATAAAAACTCCATCTCTCATAAGTATTCATACTTTTCTTATAAGCCTCTGAAGAATTGTTATCAAAAATCAAAAAGTTGTCAAAGGCAGCCTTAAAGACGACAACCGCTTTACCTAATGCACATTTATGTCTCACTGTCACTGCCTAGTAATGACAATATTTCCATAGATAATATTACTCCGGAGTTAGGTGAGACAATGAATGGGTTAACAGACTCACAGTTAATGCTAACTCACAAAGGTGTAAAAGCAGGAGAATGGAGGAGTTGGCCCAGGCAGTGCAAGCCTTAGCCACCACCCCAACGCCTGCCATTAGGCACAACAGAAAGAAACTGCAGCAAGAATGTGCAGGGGAAAGGATTTGTCTGACAAGAGAAAGACTTCCATGTCAGGAGCCAAATACCACTAACTCCCCAAGGCTTAAGCCTGCAAAATGCCAAATGATTACTGTGCATATGTGGAAACTTTTTTTCCTAAGGAAACAAAAGTATTTTAATGAATCACTGCAATCATTGGATATTTAGAAACAGCTTTTTCTTTTTTTTTTCTCTTCCTTTCTTCTTATTTTTTTATTTCTTCTACTAGCTATCTTCTTTAAATGCAACGGTTCTTTGGGGTTCAAAACATGAGCAGAGCTTTTAGAAAGAACCATTAGCTTATAGTAAGTGTTTCAAAACTGTGAAGTCCTTAAGAGCAGCACATTGCTCTTTGATTGTTTTTTTAAAAATTTACTTTAATAACAGAGTTTTAAAAAATATCTCAGAGAGACTTTAAGTTTTGGATCTTCACCTGTTTGGAGGTGAATGCAAGGAAATGCAAGGTTGGGTTAGGTTAGTAGAAATGCACCACAGACCTTTTATACATTTTATTTCATTTACTCTCTTACACACAAAAACTTTGCCAGAATTCCCAATTTACATATGCAAAAACAGGCTGACTTAGCCAGGATCACATAAGTAGTAAGAGGCAGACATGGGCTTAGAACCTATTTCTGTATGACGACAAAACATGTGCCAAGAAAGCAGACTGAAGACTGTGAGTTCTCTAGGAGATAACTTGTTTTTATGGGATAAACAAACAGAACTCCATGGTCAACATGGCATTGCATGGTAACTAGAATAGTATAATGTTATTTATAGCATTAAAATTAGATTTATAAACATATAAGAGGTATAGCTATTAAGTAATGCAATGTTCTTAAATATATATGCATGTCTGGATGAAATATATGGTCTAAAAATGTACCATCTCCTTGGTAATCAGACACATAATCCACTGGCCTACAATTTTTCTGGAAATCCTATTTTAGAAATGTGAGCAGAGTCAACTTATGAGAAACAATCATAACCCAAGACTCTGTGTTTGCTTTTATTTACCTGTTTTTTATTTATTTTTCTTAATTGTAAATTTTATTACTTAGCATAATGATCTACTTTTGAGCACAGTGCCTCTAAATGATTCTGGTCATTATCAAATCTCCAACCTATCCTCTCCAAAGATGAAAATTTTTCCTTTTTTATGACGTTTAAAAAAATGTGCCACAGGCTTAGAAGCAATTTCAAAATTTGCATTCCCAAAATGTTTTAAGCAATGATCACATCATTAGGGTATGTGTTTTTTCTCAAACCAACTACTTTGAATGAAACAACAGTTTCCATGTCTAAATTTCTGGTATGTTTGTACAATCCTTTGTTTAAACTTAGTGTATGATTTTTAAACAAATTATCTATTATTCATTAATTCATTTAATTGTCCATTGATTCTTATTTTGTGTCAGTAATTGCGCAGAGACTTGGAGATACAAAGATGAAAAGCACAGCCGATAACTAAACTGGAATTGCTCATAATGGCTGGAAGAGATTGTTAGGACAACAGTAAGTAAAGTGGGCCTCTGGCTTACCTACTTAGTGAATTGTGTCATTTCTCCAAGTAGCTAATATTCAACAATAAGAAAAGTAAGGAAGTAAACTGTAAATTTTTCTCTAGTTTCTAAGGAAACTGAAATGACAAAGAAGATTTGACCAAAACTAGTTCCATAAGTCTGAGCCCTCAGGCCCTTAGCTCCGTCTCCTGAAACTCAGGAATTTTGACTTGATTTCATCTCAAAGGTCTGCCTCATCCGATGCTATATCATAATAAGCAACACACTGAAGCTCTACACAGATTTACACTTTTTTTTTTTTTTTTTTTTTTGGTACCGGGGATTGAACTCAGGGGCACTCAACCAGTGAGGCACATCCCCAGTCCCATTTTGAATTTTATTTAGAGACAGGGTCTCACTGAGTTGCTTAGCACCTCGCTTTGCTGAATCTGGATTTCAACTCACAATCCTCCTGCCTCAGCCTCCCCAGCTGCTGGGATTATAGGCGTGCACCACCGCGCCCAGCTGATGCACACTTAATTTTGTTTCTTGCATTGGCCAACTCTTCTAATATAGCAAGACACTAGCCAAAAAAAAAAAAAAAAAATCTACAGATCATTGAAAATTAATTCATTTCTAGGCAAGGGTCATCTAGACCAACTCCTAGCAATTAGTTATGGTGCTTCCTATATTTATCTCCATATAAACAACAAAGAAGAAGTCTTTAGAATCTTCCTACTCCAGCCCCCAAGCACAAGTGATTTGGCATACTAAAATGGTGTCCCTTTAAGAAGAAAGGACACCTGTTGAGTTTAGGTCATTTTTTCCCTTTCCTAATATTAAGAGACAAGTGAAAAATAGTTCAGTTACCCCAGTTCAGACCACACTTATAAATTACTGGCACAAATCTGGTATCCACTGAAAAATCTATAAATATGGCATTTATGAGTTGTTCTAGCAACAGCTGTTTGGACCTAATGGTTCGAAGCACTCTCAGGGTCTTCCTAAATGAGTAGTTAAAGCAAAAAAACAGCTGTTTAAAGAGGTGCATTTTGAAAGGCTCAGGGCAGAGCTTTGCCCAAAATTATTGCTTTCACTGCCTTTGCCAGAGCCTGAAATTCAACAATTAGAAAGCCTTTGTTTCTCAAATTAAAATATTTTTCTGGAGATACCTTAGATTATTATCTACTAGCGAGATGTATTCCTTTAGGGATTAAAAAAGTATGAAGTTAACTGGAAATAGGGCCTGTGGGAATGAGAACCAAGTTAAGCACCACCTTTTAAAATTATAGTCATCTAACTGATAAACTTGCTTAAACATCTGCCCTAGGCATCACATGCATTATTGTTTTACTCTCATTGAAAATTCTCTTTGTACAGATGGATACATGACAGAAATACCCATACTGCCCAGAGGGGTCAGCTTAGCATCTCTTCTGCAATAGCCTGATGAGACACTGAGCAGAAGAGCAAGGTTCTTGCTCTGAACACCCACATTTCCCTGGCTATGGTCCTGGCATCTTAAACGTTTTGGGTTTTACCACGTGCTAGATGAAGTAGGACTCCCTTGCATTTAGCCAAAGTACCCTTCACTTAAATTTCTAGGATCACCATGTGGCAGTATCTGGCTTATTGGCCAAAATATCCTTACTCCACATGATTTTATAGATTTCAACCCTCCTCTTTCCAAAATTATTGTAATCTCCATTCTGGTTCACTGCCAGAGCCAACAGTTCAGTTATTTTAAAGTTTAATTTTCATTCTAGCTTTGGATTTTTCTGGCTGGGAAGTTACTGGGAACCCAAAGCTATTGGACAGGTTAAGCTTCTAAGTTTTTGCAGTCAAGTTAATTTGTGTAGTGTGGAATTATGGGGGCTGTTTTTTCTCAAAGGAGTCCTGTATGAATTCTTATAAATCCACTTAAGTCTTTGCTTACAGTTGCAAGAAAATTAAATCCTCTGCCTTAAATAAGTTGACTGTGTATTGAAACTATTTGAGTTATAATTGTATTCTTTTTTTTAATGAATATAAACTTTTGCTCGAATAGCAATGAAATACGAGGCACTTTAAAACTCATTGTTGATACCACTGCCTGTAATTTTTTTTAATAAATAAATGTTCATTTGCTAAGTGAATATTCTGTCTCACAGACAAAAGATGCAACATGGATAGCAAAAGTCATTAGCAAAATACAAATGCTTGCTAAAGGCCTTTGGAATGCCTAAACTTAAAAAAGTACACTACCAAGGACTTGGAAAGAATCTCAAGCTTCAAGGCCAAAGAATCCACTGCATATTAATCTTCCTTATCAAAAAAGTTGATTGAGGCACTAAAGACAAAAATAAGCCTATTGTGCAATAGCAAATAAGAGGTGGGGGGGAAGCCTGAGAGACCACATGGCATGGTAGAAAGATGCTATACTGAAGAGAGGGGGATCTGGTGGTCTTGATTTTTTTCTCCAATCAGCTTTTAAATCTCTAGCCAGACATTTCAATTCCATGAACATGCATTTTCCCATTTGTAAAAGGAGAGGTTGAAGTACTTTCTCCAGGGTTTTTCCATGACAAACAATCTCGGAACAGTTTTATGACTTAACCAAGGTGGCAGAGTCCAGAGAAAGAGTGAAAAACTTCTTACAAACTTATAACTGGAGCTTTGCTTCCCAAGGGAACTCTTTTAAGTGAAAGCATGCATGCAGATTCACCCAGCTGTTACCCTTGAAAAGCACAGAGTAAATATGTTCTAACTTTTACAAAGCTGGAAGTGTGATTGTTAAAAACTTCGGAGCGTAATTAGAAATTTGGTGATTGTTTTCTGCTTTTGTCATCTCATTTATAAGCTACTTAATTCCGAAATCTTTCCTTTAAGTATCTTCTTGATGTTAACATTATGAATAATGATGAGGGGTGGTAGACAACAGACTGTCTGCATTTAAGATGAGAAGTCTGCTGGGTATGAAGGAAATCTATGATTTCATATCATTGCCTTCAATTTTTCCTGACACATATTTCGAAATTTTCTGTTGATTCCTACTGTCACTGCTAGCATACAAGTGCATTCCTTTCCACACACGTTCTGCAGTGTCATCAGCCTCCAGAGCATGTGCTAAGAGACACGAGTCAAGAGTTCTCCTGAGGAGATGTTAGGATGGATGAGTGAGGACTATTAAGAGACGGGTGGGCATGGGGAATAGGTTGCTTAACATCTCTCAGAAATTCCTGGCACTGTAAAACACACTGTAAGATGTATGGAAAGAATGCAATATCTAGGATTTAATGTCAGACACTATAAAATTTACTCTTCAGACCCTTACAAATTACTCAGATTCATTTAGCCTACTGTAGGCCTCCGTAACAGATTATAGTACAGCCTATGTGTATGCAGCTTACTATATTTTTAAGAGACTCACCAATTGCCCACCAACATATAATATGTTTTATAAAAACCTAGATTTAAAATGTCAGCTGTTAGAGTAAAGGCTAAGAATACACTTGTCTGGAAAACAAAGTTCTGTTAGTTCACAAAGAATTTTCCATATATGATCATTCATTGAGAAAAGTATGCCTATGCTTCAAATTCATTATAATGATAATGAACCATGTTGACACATTAATTTACAAGTACTTCGGTACTAGGGGTGTAGCTCACTGGTAGAGTTTCAGTCTAGCATGTGTGAGGCAAAGAAACATTCAAGCACCTCAGAACTATGGAGAATTGAAGGGAAAATCGGTGCAATGATACATTACAACAATGGGAAAAAGAAATAATGTAAAACTTTAATGTTCTCTCTCCTAGTATTTTATAAATGCCATTAAACTTTCTAAATTATGCTGTCAGGTTTTTTATTCCTTTCCTTTTTATTTCCTCAATAAATAAGTTTTTCAAGTACACTAGGAGTTGAATCCCCATTTTTGTCTCCCAGGCAAGATGTTATTAGGGGCCACTTCCCATGTACGGTGAAAACAATCTTCATGGACAATAATGATAAAACCTTATGGAATGCAAAAACAACCAAAATATGTATTCTCAGATGACTGTATTAGGGCCAAGTCAATATTAGTCCCATTTCACCCACGCACCACATAGTCTAAAAATGCTGTCAGCCTGATAAGAATTTCCTGATTTACTCTTTTCTCCAATAGAAAATATAGGTCATCAAAATAAACTCTTGACAGTAAAAGAACAGTAGTTACACTGTCAAGTCTCCCTTATTTCCCTAGCCAGTCAATTGTCAAATAGTTTCTTTACTTGGGGAAAAAAAAAGCGAGAGAAGCAGAGAGAGATTTTGAACAAGACATTTTAGTAAAAGCAACATGAAAATTTCCAAGCACCCCTTTCAACTCAATTCTTATGATCAACTCAGCCAAACATCTACTTAAGCAATGTCTACAGAAGCTCAAATAGAGTAGAAGTTGATCATTGTACAGCATCAATGTGGACAACTCAGGTTTACAAAGTTTTTTTTTTTAGTTCATTCTTCAGCTTGTTTATAGCTTTTATTTAAAGAATGGATTCATTCCTTACTGAAAACTAGTTTTATTATTGGTAATTTGTAATTTTTCTAATAATTAATTGTATTTTCTAGCTCAAATAAAATACTACAATACTAGTGCCCCCACAGGTGTTCATATTTCAATTGAATTAATTTCACAACTCTACAAAAAGACCTTATTTGCAACTTCTAGTTTACCATTTTTTAAGAGGGGAAACTATTTTTCTGAATATTTAGTAAAGTTTGAGTCTGTTGCTTGTCTACATTCCAACTGTTAATTGAAGTCCTCTAGAGTCTCAGAGATGGAGGACAGAAAGCTTCATTCCGGATTGGATGTTAAAACTACCCAGGGTCTCCTTGCCTCACTTTCCCGACTTGAACTGCCATGGGTTTTTCTACTACTGATATTTTGTATATACCAAAGAAAAACAAACAGCTAAACCAAATGTTTTAATCTGTCACCCTTCACTACAAATTACAAAATGCTTTCCCATCTTCCTCTTCAAAAGTAATTTCACTTTGAAATGCTGAAGCTGTTGGATAGTACAAATAAATAAATAATAGCAAGAAATTAGGGCTGCTTCTTTTTTCACCCTATCTGGTCCTAGTTAAGTTAGTTCTGTGTAACAGATGAATCTGGGGCATGTAATCTTACAGAATCAGTTGAATTTCACAGCCCCTAAATTTTCAACAGAAAGTTGGGGTTTCTTTCCAAAGAATAGTACTATCTATCTAGGAAAGAGACAGAAGAAGAGGAAATATAAAAATTTAAGGTGCGAATTAACTAAAGGGTCAAATCCTTAGGGTCACAATAAAATATGTTTCCTAAGAAACAAAAATCAAGTAAATCAATAAAATCTGTGAATGATAATGCCCTAACCCCTAACCATATCTAGTTGCATTTGAGACCCTAATCCCCACAGTCTGAGAAGGACCCTATTTTGGTACAGTCCCTTGACACATACATACATTTTTAAATGTAGACTAATTAAACCTTGCTGTGTTCCGTGAATAATACCCAAGGACACCTAGTGTCTGATTCCACAGAGCCCTACTCTCCTTTCTAAACTAGATCATCTCCTTGTTCTGAGTCCCCCTTTAAGGACGTGTTCAGTCACTTAATACGGTGGAAACTCAGCTTCCAAGGACTCAGGATTACCTCTTGGATGGGGAACACACGGTTCAACAGACCAAACACTGTGCTTTGATGGAATTATAAAATGACGAAGAACCATGGCATCACTGCCCTCTAAGTCACAGTGGTGGGGAAAAGACTCTACGGAGAAGTTTTAGAAACTAATATATGTTGCATTAGGCCCATGTTCCACCCTAAAATTCCCTAAAAGTTCATTTCATGAGCTCACTGTTCAGGTAGCCTCTCATACCTCAGTGGCACACTTCTTTCTCCTAATCCCAAAAACCCTGGCACGCTCTACAAAGAAATAAAATATTTGGTTTAAAGGAAGTTTACTCACATAGTCCTAAGACAGATGCCCTTGGTGAGCTTCAGACAACTGAGTCCTAAGAGTCAGGGTGGCTTTGAGGATCAGTCTCTGAGCTCTGGTGACAACAGCTCAATAAAGCCCCCAGCCAGGTAATGCCTCTTATCCCACCCATCCACCTGGCTATTCTCTCCTCCCCATTCTCTCCTCTCCTCCTCTCTTCTGTTGGCTTTCTGCGCAAGGACGCTTCCGCAGATCCCAGAGCATCCTCCGCGCCACCGGTCCCTCTGGGACGGGATGTCGCCGGAGCCCTAGACCGATACTCTCGGTGCCCCTCGCCCCCGCCCCCGGCAGGTTGCCTGGTCGGTGACTCACCTGCTGGCCAGGTTGGGGCGCCGAATGATAGCAGGCTGTGGGGCAGGTTGCAGCTGCCACAGGGTTGGGCAGATACTGGGGCGCTCCATAAGGCTGGGGGTGATACATCACCTCCGCACAACTCATGGCAGCAGGGGCAGCGGCGGCCCCCGAGTTGCCGCCGCCGCTCTACGCGCTGGCGCGAGGGGCGCCGCCGCCACCGCCGCAGCTGCCGCCTCTGTCGCTGCTCCAGCTGCTACTGCGGCGAGGGCGGGTCCTCGGCGGCCTCCGGCTCCGCGCCGGGAGCGAGCTCGGGAGGGGTTGGCAATCAGCGGCGGCCCATGCGCGGGCACCTTCATCTTCAGCCCCTCCGGGTGCCCCCTTGCCCGCGCTTATATAGCGGCTCCGAAATGCAGCCGCCCGCCCTGACGCGGGAGCATGACAGTTCTCCAGAACCTCCGCTGGGTTCCGGAGAGGGCTGCGATGCCCAAGGCAGCGGCAGCCGCAGACCGGGCCGGGGTTGGGCAGCCCTAGGGAGCCGGGACACTGGTTTGCATATACACAATGCACGCCCGGGGCTCGTCCTATCACCAGCGTTCGCGGCTGGGCGAGGACCGGGAGGCGGGGGCTGAGAGGGAGAAAGACTGGGGAGGAGGGAGAGCACTTCACCTCCCCAGGCTCTGACGCCGCTTTGCAAAGTTCCTCCAACTCTGTCTGCCGAGGGCGGGTCGCCCAGCAGGGGGACCCTGGGGAGGGCTGGCTGCGGATTGGAGCGAAGTTTGCAGCCCTCTCCGCCTCCCAGCAAGGGATGGTGGTGGGAGGAGAATGGTATGCTGCAGGCTCCGCGCCCTCAGAGCTCCACGGGTTCCCACCCTGTCTCTGTCACCTGGACACCAGGGCCAGGACTTCGCAATTCCAAGAAGCTTTTACAAGGAGATCAACCCAGACACTAGAAACAAACGGAGGTCAAATGTACAAAGAGGTAAAACCTTGCAGGCGCAAAATAAACCGAGATTAGCTCCTGACATTAAAAATACCCCGAAGTGAAAGTTAACATTATCCCAAGTGCTCACATGCCAAGAATGTAACACGGTTTTCTACAAGCAATCCCGCTTTAAATTTAATCTTCATGGTAGGACATTCCTGTGGGATGTGTACCTTTTCTGGCTCTTACCACCTGGTTTCCGTAGAGCATTAGGAAAAAAAAAATGATCAAACTCATTCAGCTACTATTTAAAGGTATATTGATTTACAAGTGGCTTATAAACTTTCTCCAAAATGAAAAAAAAAGTTTGTAGAAATATGATTGTTTTCCTATATAATCAGTAGAAAAGAATTATACATATTTTATAAATGAGCAAACTCTAGTGCTGACCTTTACCTGTTTTATGACACACAGAGATCTTTTATTTTTGGTTTGTCCTTTCTCAGAGGAAGTCAATTTGGATGTCAAATGAGCTGATTTTGTTATGCACTAAACATCATCCTGGCCCCAAAAGTTCATAGGTTGAAACCCTAGCCCCCAATATGATTATATTTAAAGATAGGCCTTTAAGAAGGCAATTAAGTCATGGCTTGGGGACTAATCTGATAAACTGCAGTGCTTATAAGAGGAAGACACATCAGACTAACTCTCCCCACTCTCTCTCTCTCCCTCTCTCCCTTCACGGCAGAGAGGAAAGTCAATGTAAAGAGTCACCAGGAAGAAAGATCTACCTTAAAATTAACACTGATTACACCAGGATCTTGAACTTGTAACTTCCAGAACTCCGAGAAAATAAATTTTGCTGTTTAAGCCATCCAGTCTGGTATTTTGTTATGCCAGCCACAGCAGACTAATACATGTGCACAGTTCTAATATATTGTTAATCTTTATATAAGTATGTGTGTATGCATAACTACACAGATACATACACACATATATACATACATATCCTCTCACACAAACACACACACACACTCAGAGACATAAACTATACTGAACTATAATAATTGGATAGGAACATTTTACTATCCCATAACATCTATTAATTTACTCATTTTATCATCCCTTGATTATTAAAAATATATTTATTAAGGACTTACACTGTTAGAACTTTAAATTATGCATTTGTAGTATTTTTATCAATAAAATAAATACAAATATACTTCAACTGTTCATTACTGTATTTTCCCAAATTAACTCTCCTTGGTTATACCTCAGATTCATCTATTCCGCTTCTTTCTAGACAGTTCTGCACAGGTGTTCCATAAGGAACTGTCATGATAGCATTGATCTCCCCACATTCCCAAACTGATCCTCCTTTTTTTTTTTTCTTTTTTTTTTTTGATACTGGGGATTGAACTCAGGGATACTGGACCACTGAGCCACATTCCTAGCCCTATTTTGTGTTTTTTTATTTAGAGACTGATCCTCCTCTTTTCATGTCTATCCCAGATGTTGAAACACCCCCACACCATCAACCACTCAAGTTAGACATCTTAGAATCTTCACACACTCCTTTCTTCTCCTCCCAGGCCCACCTCCAGTCTTGGAGTCTAGTTGATCCCAAATCTTACATTAATGCTAACAATCTCCTCTCCTCTCTTTACCTCTGTTGCTATGATTTTAAGTTTCTCGGTATCTCCTCCCCAGAATCCTGCAAGAGGCTCCTTGCTGATTTGCAGGCCCCAGACTGAGCCATGCACAGATCCAATCTGCAAAATTTTATTTTTAGTTCTTTTATGATCCAATCAAGCATATCAACCAGAGCAATGAGGTTTTATCCTTTTTTAAAAAACACATCACAGTAGCTCCATAGAATCTGTCTTTCCTTTTTTTAATCTTCTAATCGTGGACTCTGCCTTTGTGGCTACCATATCTGAATCAAGGGCTCTTGCTCTAAGCAGAATCTGTGGAATCTTCTACCACATGTCTTTTTATAGGTGTGCAGAACATCTGCTCCAACAGCCCATTTCCTGTCTTTTTCACCTGATAATTCTTTCTTGCTCTTCAAGGAATCATCTTTTAAAACATCCAGCGAAGGCTAACCTTAATGCCCCTATTCTTAGCAGCTCCAGGACTCCACAGACACTGTTCTCATTTTACTAATAATCAATTACTTGATCTGAAACTGCTTATGTGCTTGTCTCCCCATCATGACAATAACTGCTTGCGAGCTGAGATTGTGACTTACACCTCCGAATCTCAACCCTATAATGTGTGGCTTAATAAACATTCATTGAATAAATTATTAAAAAGAAGGAATAAAAAAAGCATCTTAGAAGAATCTATAAATTTGTGGGTGATCAATGCATGTATGAAATCAGTAATGTTGGAACAGAGAACATAGTTTTTTCTCAAATAAGAGAATGAGAAGGTCCTGGTGATAGAAAAAATTCAAGACCTAGAGAATAAGTGACTCAATTCAAACACAAAGCTAGTTTTTAAGGACAGTCTCTTAAAACACCTAATTGTTCCAACTTTTTCTTCAGACAATATAACTATTTTTTACAATGATGTGTTTAATGTCTGTCTCCTCTACTAGACTCTTGCAGAGATTATTCTATCTTATTTACTCCCATATTTAACATTTAGGAGGTGTCCAGTATATATTTGTTGACTGAGAAACCAGAACTAGATTAAAGATATGATATCCCAAATGTCTTGCAAATCTTCATTTCATGACAAAGATATTGTTCTTGGGTCCTAAAGTCATGAACACAAATGTGTAGAAATAATGGGTAAAATCTTTCTACAATATAATATATTTCTTGATAGCTTCCTTTTTTATTGCTGATAGCAGAAAAAGAGAAAGTAAAGATAAATTTTGTTCAGAATTAGAATCTAGAAGAAGAATACATAGAAAAAAGAGAGGAAATAATGTCATACGCTATAGTATTAGTTGGCTCATTAGTAAAAACTAAGGTAATATCTGTTAGAACTAAGTTGGAGTTCTGGTAGGAAAGGAGATATATCTGACTTAGCCCAGGTAGATGTTTTAGAATAGGTTTTAAGGGTTTTAGAATGGAAAAGAATCAGAAGAGTCATTTAGTTTAAAACAACTTGTTTCACAGCTAAGTGAACATATGGCCTGATTCAGATCTCATAAAGACTCGCGGTAGAACCAAAGCCCCAAGTTTCTTGAATCTTGGTTCAATTTTCTTTCCATCATCACATAATAATGATATATGAATAAACACATCTACATTCAAATGCATACATACATTATAGATGTCTATGCATATTCATTTATACAAATGCACCTTAGAATGTGTGTGGCAGGAGTGCAGACCAGGTAAATTTAGCTAATTGTAGTGAGTCACTCAGATCAGAGAATACAGTCTGACCACAGGTGCATTCATTGCCATCACTATTATATACGGGTGTCACAATTACATGGAGAAAATAAAGTTCACACTCTGATACTTTCTTCTCTTTCTTTAACACTACTTCCCCTCTCATCTGATTGAATCTGTATATAAAACCATATCCTACCTGGTCTGATATTTATCCCTCTATTTTTTTCTAACCCAGTAACTATGATACTAATAAAATACCCAAATGACCTGAAATGTTCCCAATTCTTCAGATTCAGTGGTTTATAACCACAACACTTTAAAGTCCCACCTCCCAATTTTCTCAGAATGTTCCGAAATTTTATAACTAGCATTTAGAGAAGTAAACTTCTCAATTAAAAAAAATCTATTTGTTTGTTTAAATTTGGAGAGGTAATTTGAACTGGATTTTCAATTATTTCTTGGGATAAGTTAGGGTCAAAAGTAAGGGAACTTCTTTTTTGAATGATGACAGCCAGGCCTGCTTTTAGCTTGGGGTTCCAATGTAAGAAAACATACATACCTATAAATACATTTACATGGCTATCCCAGGCTATGTATCCAAATCCTCTCCCCACCTGTTGCAACCACCAAACGGCTACTTTCAGGCAGCTTCTGGCCTAAGTTGAGCACACTGCTAAAGTGGCCTGCTCTCGGGTCTGAGGAAATGGGTGTCCATCATTTGTGTAGAGGATCACCTGGTCTTGAGTATAAAAACTTGGTTGTTTTAGGTGGAAAAATGATCTGCTAGAGTTTTCCACACTATAGTATCTCGAATCTATGAACACGTTATCTTACATAGTTAAGAGCTGAGATTACAGATGGAATGAAGACTCCTATGGAGAGAATTTTAAGATAGGAAGATATTTCTGATTATCAGGGTGGGCCCAATGTAATCATAAAGGATCTTTAAAAAAGGAGGTAGGAGAAAAAGAGTCAGTGTCACATTGATACAAAATAAGGTAAAAGACTCTGTAGATCATTGCTGACTTTGAAGACTAAAGAGAGTCAAGAGCAGAGGAATACAGGCAGCCACCTGAAGTAGGACAGAGGAAAACAGTCTCCTAGAGCCTCCAGAAAGAATGCAACCTTGCTGACATCAGTGACAAGCTGGAGCTTGGGATTTCTGACAAGATATGAACACAAGATAATAGATGTGCTTTGTTTAAAATCACTATGTTTGTGGTAATTGGTTATAACAAACAATGGGAAAATAATACAATAGTTTCATGGGCAAGGGTCACTAGAAGAGAAGGTTTTAGAGAAGCAAATTCCCTTAGTCCTGCAGTTTGCCACGAGGAGAGGCACAATGGTAAGATGGCTTGTGAACGGGACTCTGAAGCTCAGAGGCCAGGGAAGGATTCCAATTGCCTGGATCTTAGGGTAGTGCCAATGCCATAGAAATAAAAATATGAATTCAATATGCATATGTAAATAAGACTTTTTATTTTGTTGTCCTTCACATTGCCTGCCTTAAACCATCTTCTTCAATACCAACAACTTCATGTGTCTCTAACGTACTTACCCACATCCTCTTACATCTGTTGCCTCCTGTTTATTTCACCAGTCTCAAATCTTTTGCATTTTCTTTTGTCCACTTTCTTCCATTTCACACTCTTTTGCCCCATCTACCATCAAAAGTCAGTAAGATCATTGGTAATGAAAGTGTAAAAAATTCAAAGTTAAACCTCATCCTATTGACAATTCATAAATTTGGTATTATGGATTAATCTCTCCTTAAATTTCTTCTCCTGGCATCTGTTTTTGACATCTTCCTGTCTTAATATGTTTGCCTGTTTCTCTGGCATTCTTTCTGTTTCCTTTGCTCTCTACCTAAACTTTAAATATAGAGTTTCATAATGCATGGTCCTTTCTCGTCTTACTCTATACTCTCATCCTAGAGATCTCATGCATCTTTAAATCACCTTTATATACAAATAACTTAGAAAATTAGCCTCCCACCCAGAGGACTCCTCAGACCCCATGATTTAGAGAGATACTTGCCTATAGGGGTTTTGAAGTCAATAAATAAGGGCAAATTAAATCATGCATGGCCCAAATGACTATTTTGTTTTGTGTGTTTATTATACATATAATATTATATATAATGTAATACTATACTATAAATTCTAATATATCTAAACTATATTGTAGTACTGAGATTGAACTCAGGGGCACTTTAGCACTGAGCCACATCCCCAGTCCTTTTAATTTTTATTTTGAGATACGGTCTCACTAAGTTGCTGCAGCTGACCTAAACTTGTGATCCTCTTGTCTCAGCCTCCCAAGTTGCTGGGATTACAGTTATATGCCATCACATCCAACTGTTTATTTTATTTTGATTTGCTATTGAAAGTTTTCCCAATCCCTCACAATAAGTTACATACACTAATACTATGTCTCAATAAATTTCACATGGATTCTAGCATGAAAAGACTGTCTTTTCTGGGGTTGACCACCAGATGAATTATTGGTTAAGGTTTAGGAGCCATTTTTTAAATATATATACTAATTTAAAAATGCTAATGCTAAAATTGCATTCAGATTGGCAATACACATAATGTAGGAGAATCATGGGGGAATTTAGATGACTTAGAACAACAGACACATCTCCCACCTTACTCATATTCTCTGTTGAGTTCAATGGTGACTACATTGCTTCTTTATCATAAATTTTATCTCGCTATCCTCTCATACCTGAATGGAGGTAGTAATATTAACAGGGCTTCTCTGTATATTAATAAGTAATGTAGATAAGACTTGTAGTGTGAAACCTGACCTATGAAATCTTAGTGTGTTTTCCGGATCAAGAAACTACCCTGGAAAGCTGTGGTATAGACAAAGGTCTAGAATCATGGGACAACAAAAACCATTTTTAAAAGTATAATTTGGGAATCTTTTTAACAGTTATGATTGAACTGTTCACAAGCACACTATTCATTCATAAATTCGAGGATAATTTAGGGTTTCGGATTTGTGTACATTAAACATGGCACATGTCTACTGTGTTTGCATTATTCTATTTTCTCCAGCCTCGTAAGATTTAACCGATAAACTTGTAATTGTCTATTAAAATCCGTGCAAATATTTCTTAGACAGTGGTTTTTGCAGAGATTATAATTGTACTCTGATTCAAGGTGACATATTTTTTCCTGATAATTTTTAACAGTAGTGAAGTGGTCCCTTTTATTAATTCCTCTTGTAATGTTGTTGCGTTGAAGTACAAGGTGCTAGGTACAAACTAAAGAGCTCATTTAAAGACTGGGAAGCTGGAATTTCATCTGTAGCAATCAATAACAAAGATGCTCTTAATCCTCATAGTTTGATTTATTTGCTAAAAAGTGAGACTAAATATATATTCTTGACCTAAGAGATTCGTAGCAATTAGCAGCCCTTAATTCACATAGTACCTCACTCCTTTGGAACCCAGCCAGCATTTGTCACAACCTCTATCACTACCTCTATCACTGAAAGGTATTTCTGAGCCCGAAAGCATGCTCTCTCTGTTGAATGTTTTTTTGTTGTTTTGTTTTTCGTTTTGCTTTTGTAGTTTTCATTGGAGTTGCAGAATTTCATGGCTCTTCTGATCTAGTGAACTTTGTAGATATTTAATAACAAAGGAATCCAAGTTGGGAAATAATTAAGTGGAAGGAAAAAAATGTCAAGACACTACTTAGTCTGTATCTTAAAAAGGCAACAAAGAATATAATCATGAATATGTTAATTTACCTGATTTAATTATTCCACTTCATATTATTTTGTGTATCATAATATCACTTTATACCCAAAAGTATATAGTTATTATTTGTCAATTAAAAATAAAATATTTTTTAAAATTTAAAGTTAGTCTAACAAAGGTTCAGACATCATCATTTATCCATGTGTTATTAAAAACTTAATTACCAATAAAATCAGTGAAGAACACATACTTAACTGTATAATAGGGGCATTTGTCCTCATGGAGGCTAATGGCAGGCCATTAGTTCAATGTATATCTTGAGTTTGTAGTTCATTTCTTTGCTAGGTCTCCTGGTAGTAATGACAGATCTAGGCTAATTCAATGACATTCCCTCTGTCAGCTCTGACAAGTGGAATGCATTCGCATGAAGTCTGGCCGGAGTATGAGCACAGTTCTGTCTATGGAATGGAACAAAGCTAAGTGGGCCAGGGAGGATTAAACCCTTGATCTTGGCATCATTAAGCACTGTGTTCTAACCCACGGGGCTAACTAGCCACAGACAAAGACCAATTGGACTAATAAATCACAGCAGCCAGAAGGATCTGGTTTGCATTTATTTCCCATTTTTAATACATTAGTTTTATAATTTGATTTAAATATTTTAGAATAAATGAAGCCAAAGGTCCATGTTGCTGTCATTCAGAAGAAAGCAGAAAGGAGAAGTCATTCCACACCAATCCCCAATAAGCACTAGCTGCAAAGTGACACTGTGAACTGGGCTACCATTTTGCACAAGAAGTGTCAGCTGAGAACACTGAGAGTAAAGTCACAATTCTTACATGTAATTTATGTTTAATAAGCACAAAAGAGGCTTTGTATTTAAGGAAAAATTTTGAACTACTATGAAGGCCAATAACTTTTATGAGAAAGAAAAATCACTTCTCTGTTTCCAGATTTTCATGCTTTGTGTTTGATCCAAAAATGAAGTATGCATGTATCTTCAAATCTGAAAGTAACTTACTTGAACCCATTGAATTCTCATTGTATAAATAGGTTACTGGAGAGGATGTCTTAACTTTACTGTCCTGTGCCTTTAGATGCCTCCAATATATTCAAATCCCACCTACTTCCAAAGTAGCACCACCTTTAAGCAGTACACCTGAGCATCTGAAAATTGACTTCCTTAATAACATTATAATTTGCACTGTTTGCACTTTATATTTGGAGACTTGATTGTATGCAATTAGATTATTGCTTACTTTAGGTGGCTCTGATCATTTCAGTTGTGATAATTACCTCTCTTATGAAAAGGTAAATTCCATGAGGGAAAAGACAGAGTTAGATACATCATACAGCTCCAAAGGAAGGTACAAAGTAAAAACCTGCTGAATTTAATTTGAATTTAACAGCTCTGTCTGTGATTTGTGAATACTGTTTGTTAATCTACAAATGCTCTTGCTTTGGTCTCTTTCAACCAAATAAGAACACAGAGGCTAAGCATTTTTTGTGTGAATTTTATACAGGGAATATATCTTATATTATTTTTAACCTAATTACAGTCCCTCCTTTGATGAGCACACTTCATATCTCTAAATAGATATCTTTTTTTTTCTATCAAATAATGTGAAAATGTGAGATGTTTGGGAATACTTCTGACAATGTTTTCATTTTCTAAGAATTTCAAACACAGTAAACCCTTTATTGCTTGATAATTCTAGTGCAACTGAAAAATATAAAATCCATTAGAATTAGGATTTCACAAGACATACATTATTTCCAGTAACTATAAATGGAGCAGCTCATCCGCCCTATGTTAGTATCTTGAGAACTTGCGAAACCAAGTTCATCCTGGTGGTATAGTGAAGAGCAAACCTCCTGAGGTTACAAAACCATGACATTTTGATCAGGAAAAGAGGATAAAGTAACAGTAATGATAGTAATGATGATAATAATTATAATTAACCTTTAAAGTGCCTATAATACTCTAGAGAGGTCTTAAGCACTTAGTACATATAAACTCATTTATTCCTCACAGCATCTCATGAGATAAGAACAATAATTATCGCCATTATACAGATTAGGAAATTGAGGCACTGTGTGGGTAAGTGATTTGCTTATCCACCCAATATTTTGATAACTCTTAACCAGTGGACATTAATTTTCAAAGGGAGGGGCAGGGGTTCAAGGGAAGTTGCTATATAATTTAGGCAGTTCTAGACCATTTTACCCATTCTAATATAAGAATTGGCAAGTTCTTGTCTACCATTTTTTACCAGCTGAACAGACAACATCATTTCCAGAATCTACAGTGACATTCTGTACTCTAAATGGTCTTCTCCATGTGTCAAAGCCGTGGTTGATAGCACTTTATAAGCACTGCTTTCTTGAACTCTCAAGGAGATAGGGACGACAGGAATAATCAAACCAAGAGATAACAGTACTTCTATTGCCTTAAAACTTGCCCAGCTTTCTTACTTATAGTATCTAAATATAAATTTTGTTCTTTCTTAAAAGCAAATAACTGAAATAATGGCATGTCTGCTGCCAACTTTGTGAAATTAAATCTCATAAATTCTCAAGGACTAAACTGTTTGTTTATACTTTCCCTGGAAGCACACCATGTTCTGTATGGATAATAACAAATATTTAAAAGAAAAACCTAAAAGTAATTTCAGAGCATTTGATAATCAGGTCATAATATCATCAACTTCAGATATGCTTAGAATAGGAGGAACTTGATGTGAACAGATGGGAGTGATAAAGAAATTCTTGAGCAATGTGAGATGTGATATTGAATATTAATTGTTACTTCAAGCTCAGGAAATGCAAAAAAAGTTCACTAACTAGAGAATTGCTGCTCAAAATGTGGTATATGGCCCATCAGGATGGTTATCATTTGGGTTAAAAACAGATCATCTCAAGCCCTATCCCACCCCTGGATCTGAATCTGCATTTAATAATATACTTCAGGTGATTCCTCTGCACATTAAAATTTGAGAGTCACTGAATGCCAGTGTCTTAAAACCCAATCAAATCACTTACATTGCCTTTAGTATGAGTTTTAGACAATTGCCACTTGACAAAGATAAACTAAATAAGATATATTTCTGACAATTTAAATATTACAAAGTGCTTTCTGAGTCACTTATGTCATGTAATATCCTCATTCTGCCTATGAGAAATTCAGAATATATACATGTTTTTTATAATAAGTTAATGCTGAGAGAGAAACTATCATGAGGTCAAATACATAAAGGTGATAATTTAAGTAAGCCTCGATCTTCTAAATCCCAATCCAATAACTTTTCCATTCATAAGTAAACCATCTGCACTCAACAGAATATTTTCAAGTTGTGTTCTAGAATGCTAGAGTTGATAGCCTTTATTATTTTAGGACCTAACATCCTAACATTCCCTATTAGAGCATTCAGTCTTCCTGAGGCAAATTTTAGAAAAGTATGAATCAACTCAGTCACCTCAAGATGTTCTCAACTTGTTTGAGAGAATATAATGATTAGGGGTTTCACTATAGAACTTTCAGGTATTTTGTTCTCCTCCTGCCCTAAATGATCTTAGGCTATGTGGGGGTTAGGGAGTGCATATGTGAAATGAGGGAACGGAAAGGAAGCCATGGTTGTTTCAAAGTTCTCAGTCCTGTCACCCTGCAGAGCCATCTCTACCTTCTTCCCAGGCCTTGGTGGCATTCTTGGGAGGCTGCTGCCTCTCAGCATGCCAGACATAGAGCAGAGGCACAGGTAATTTGTCCAATTAGGACTAGCTTCTATTGCTTTTTTTTCGCTTTGCAGGTACTGACTCTGAGGGTAAAGATGGAAAAGGATCTTACAGACACTGGAGCCACATCATAAGCCCTTACCAGAGATGAAGTCTGTAGTTGCTTCTGTAACTCTTCCCTATTTCTTCTAGCCCATCGAGTTCTTATCACTTCAAAGGCAAGAAAAACTTGATTTTCAAGTATTGTACTATGGTTTTTTTTCTTTCTTTCTTTCTTTTTTTGAAAGCTTAGAAGTCAGGAATTTGATGTTTTCCTTCTCAGGTTTCCAGAGTTGCCACTCTGCCTGGGGGCACTGCCTGCCTGAAGTCTAATGGCCGAAGTGGAGAAGAGGTGACAGGGTGAAAGGCAATGAGGAACGGCAAAATGGCTAGCACTGGTTAATACTTTAAAATAGCTTCCTTTCTGCCGGGCCGCATGGCGCACGTCTGTAATCCCAGCACTTAGGGAGGCTGAGACAGGAGAATCGCGAGTTCAAAGCCAGCCTCAGCAATGGCGAGGCGCTAAGCAACTTAGTGAGACCCTGTCTCTACATAAAACACAAAATAGGGCTGGGGATGTGGTCAGTGGTGGAGTGCCCCTGAGTTCAATCCCCTGCACCAAAAAAAAAAGCTTCCTTTCTGATGTTCTCTAATTCTCATAAGATAATATAAAAGTCTAGAGGAACAGAAGTCTATAGAGGTTACATCATGGGAAGTTAGGCTCACATCAACTCATCTGACAATATGTGAGTTACCGAATTCTAATTCAATTCTTAGTAGCATTCTTCACATATCATTGGCAACCTAAGAGTGCTGAGAGGAAAAAGATCAAAATGGTAAAATATGTGGGAATGATTTTGGTGAGACCTGATTACATTAGTTATGATTATTTAGAAAAGTAGAGACTAAAGGGAAATAAATATTCAAACATCTATCCTATGATATGGAAAAGTCAGTTATTATTTTGTTATTATTTTTTGTTTTTTTATTTTGTTATTATTGTTTTTTATTATTGCTATTGTTAATATTTTGTAGTTTGTTATTTTGTTATTATTTTTGTTGTTTGGTACAAGTCCAGAAAAAGAATCAATAGATTATTTCAAAGAAGTTAAATGCATATTCCAATTAATTATTCCATTTTCATTTTACTCCTGATAGAGCAACACCATAGAAATGCACCAAGTCCTGAGCCATCACTTGATAGAAAAAGTCCCTAGGGAGGCCAGCTTCCTGACATGAGTAGAAATAACATTTGCATATGCAAGGCCATTCACAGATACCTTGTGATTTTTATGTTATCACAGCATCGTGTCTCTTATCTTGAATTATAAAGAAGAGAGACTATAGAATGAATGTTTACCAATGGACTGAGTTTCTCATGCAGAAGAATCTATTCTTTTATAGAAATTGTCAACCACTAAATAGAATACATTTGTTAACTCAATGTATTGATAAATTTACTCATACATTATATATATATATATATATATATATATGTATGGATATAGTCATTGAGTAAAAAGTATATGCCATTTGTTCTATTGTGCACTGGAAAAAAGGTGTAGACCAGATGAGTGTAATCTTTCAATATTGTCTAATAGTTTTGATTAGGAGATTTCTATGTTTGCTTCTGATTCTAAGATTTTTGGGGTCAGCTCAATCATTAATAAAATATTACTGTCCCTACATCCTGCTGTACAATGAAGCTGCTATAGCATCTTCATTTTTCCACATACACTAGTACATATATGCACATATGTCATTTCTTTGTTTAAACAGACATGCTCTGCATCTATAATTATTCACCTAATGTGAGGGATTATAAAGAATTTTTTATTCTGCTTGCAAGCTAACAAATTAGCTTGCTCTAATTTCATCAATACTAGCAGGAGGAAAAGACACCTGGATCCCAAAGGACAATTTATTACATATAGCAATATCAGGAGCCAAAAACATTTTCACTGGCTGCCTGAGACCCAATTCCATGAGGATATGATGAGGGCCAGGTGACACCTGCAAATGCAATGGGTTGCATCAGGAGAGGAATCTCAAGTTTAGGAAATCTCTGTCTTCTAAAAGGGCTGCAGGCAAGCCAGCCCAAACATTGCTCCAGAGGAAGACATTACTTTTTTTATTCTTATTTTTTAACAGTTAAAAAAATTTTCCTGATCTTTCCTATGAATCAAGATGCCATCTTCCAATGTTGCTTTCTACACAAATCTGAATTTTATCTGGAAAGAGAGAACTAAAGACTGCCAGTGTTTCTACTCACCAGACTTGCAGAAATGCAAGAGAAACAGAGGTGTCTTGCAATAGTGCCACCCATTAGACCTCGAGCTCCTGTGGACCAGACACTCTTTCATCATCACACTGTTGGTTCCTAGCACAGTGCTTAGCACACCATAAAAAGACCTAGCATTTACTGAGGCTTTATAATATGCCAGGACTTCTAAAACATTGCATGTGTTAACTTAATTCTAAAAACTACACTAGATAGTTACAAATATAACTTGGATTTTTATACATGAAAGCCAAAAATAATAATAATAATGCCAAAAAATTAAGAAACTCATCCAAGACCATACAGCTAAAAAGTGGTGGGACCTACACATGCATTTCTTGAAGAAAAAAATTGAATGGATCGATATATGAATACTTATAAGCAGAAAAGAAACCTTTGTGATTATCCATATCAAGCCAGACTGCATTTATGAATTTGACCACAGTACAGTTCTGTCTCCAGACCTCACATACTACTAAACCAGAATGAAATCAGAGTCCAATGTATATATTATCTATTGATTTCTACAACTGCAAACTGCTCTGGGACTCAACAAGGAAATCTTTGCTGTATCACCTAATTGAAGCTTTATTGTGTAGGTTTAATTGACCTAATGTGGTCAAACTTCACGGTACAAAACTATTTCTCTCTAAAAAATGTGAGAATTTATTTCATACTTATTGTTCTTAGCAGTATGTTCATTGGCAGAACATTAAAAACGAGTAGAATTGCTCCGTTTTATTAGCTGTGGAATAAATGTACAATGGAAAAACTAGCTCATGACTAAAACAGAAAGAAATAATTTCTATGTTATGTAGCTGTCCCTGGACATAGATAGGACTATAGCTACACAGAGCACACACTGCCCTATGTCTTTTTTTTTTCCAATCTTTTTTTTAAATTTCTATTTTTCCTCTTAATTGAATGATTTGTTTTGCCAAGTTTGTAAATGAAAAAGGACTTTGGTAGAACACTCCAAAAATATATTTTTGAATACAACAAAAAATATATGAAGAGGTGAAAAAAAATGGCAGAAAATGTTTAGAAATCCAGGAAAAAGCTAAATGAACCCAATATACCATGGCCAAACATGGAACCATTATCACATTAATTTGCATATTGTTTTTCAATATTTATTTTAAATTATTCATCAGTATATTCACATGACGCTTATAAGTACCTATCATGTGCCAGATACTATAAAAAGTGCTGGATGTATAACCATGTACAAGATGAAATAGATATTCCTGCCTTAAATCCTAAAGATGGCTTTTTTTGGAAATGTTTATCATATTTTGAAACTTTATTTTTAAATTTATTATAATTGTTTCACTGGTTACTCTTTGGGTTTTATAACCATTATTTTAAAGATTGAATTCTCAATAGCTCATGATTTAAACTACTTTCATATGGTTCTTATATTTTTTGTTTTCAATTTTCTCTCCTCTCCCTCTCCCTCCCCTTGCTTCCCTTTCCCTCCTCTGTCTCCTTTCTTCCCTCCCTCTTTCCTTTCTTCCTTCCTTTCATTTAAAATACTCTCATAATATACATCTACATGTTTTTCTTCATTTTATATAAGCATATTCTTAAGCCTCATATTTCCTCTGAACTTGCATCTGTTGCCTTAGGATGCACTTCTGCTCTTGCTTTGGGCAAGTTTCACACTACAGAGTCTGAATATTAACATGTTGAATTTTCTGCCCAAATAATCGTCCTTGAATAATTTCAGAAGAGCCACTGAGTGATTTTTCTCAGCATCTTCTTTATCCATAGCTGATATGTGAAATTTTAAACTTAGACTTCTATCTTCATTCTCTTTTAAAATGCACATAATGCTGCAATACTATCTTGCATTGTTATAATCATCTACACTCTTATAAGAACAAAGAAGACAGCAAACTTGATAGAGCATAGGAGGAAAGCAGGAGCCCATTGGCACTCATTGTATCCTTTGAATAAAGTTCAGACAACTACATTTCTCTCCCCACCCATTTACTCATTCACTTATTATATGAGTATGCAAGAGACAGTAAATTTTAGTATTATATGTATAATATGCATATATATGATAGATAAAGATAGATATTATATCTTCATCACTATCATGAAATACCTACTATGGTGTTAACTGATATTAAAGACTTATCTCCAAGTATGTAGTTGACTGATTAGAGGAAGAAGGCATGAATCTTATCAGTGCAACATGTAGTTTTCTGGAGTCAATAAATATGAGTGATTTTTACACATTGTTAGAATGATTAAGGGTAAGAAAGAGTTGAGGATAGGGTATGTTCACAAATTATCATTTCTGCAGGATCTTATAATATAGCTCATTGGTTTCCTAATGAAAGACTGAGGACTAAAGAAACTGAGAGACCTGACCAAGTTATGAACAAATTAGAATATTTCCATTCTAGTATTCTTTCAGCTAAAGCCTACTGTTTCTTTGCTTTGGTGAACATTTGAATGTCTTATAATATTCTTTGAAAAACTCTAAATTGTTTCTTCTTTTTAGAAGGAAGAGGAAATAAGCAGATGCTCTCCTATGATTTTATTATTTTCCCCTTTGACCTAGAATCTTGATAGTTTTTCCAAGTTGTTCTATGGACATAGTTTATGCAAATATAAATAGGAAGGGAAAAGAAGAGAAAAAGAAATTTCAGAATGAAACAATAATTTAAAAGTAAATTGAGTGGATTCAAACTTTCTTCTTTAAGTATATAAAACTATATAAAACTGCATCTTGTGTTTTTGATATGAAAGTTCAAGTTTCCTATGCATTACCTTAGGGCCATTCAATCTCTCCCCTGGGGGTCATGATTCCCAGGACAAAATGAAGCATCTCCTTTCCCCTGTTGGGAGTTTGGCCAAGTATGAGCATTGAGTTTCTTAAGACAAAGTCCCCTCTATGCTTAAAGAAGGGTAAATAATTTTTTAAATTGCTAATGGATTTGGGCTTTATTCTGGCAGACGATTATGCTTTTCCCCAAGAGTCTGATCATCCTCTCATGAAAGAAAAAAGAAGCAGATAAACACTTCATGTACTCATTTATGAGGAAGCAAAAGGGAATGATTAAAAATTCTTGGGGGCACTGAGGAAGTTGGAATGACTAGTTAGAGAAATACAGGAACCAAACACCAAATGCCTCTAAGCACAATCCTATGTGTAGCTACTTCTCAGAAGGCCTTCTTTTCTGAAGCCAGGAAGTGAGGACAAAGACCTTAGAAGAAGCTCCACTCTAATGCCCAGGAGCTGTCCTGGACAAGAAACCCCACTTCAGCCAACTGTTCAGTCATGACATAATGGGAATACAATCCCTCTCTGTTGTCAACTTAGACTTCAGGTGATCGAGAGCAATGACCTGGGCATGTCACTCCCATCTCTCAGGTAACACACTTATTCTATGCCGGGGTTATAATGTTTGTGAACACCAAAATTCACATATTGAAGACTAATCATAAATGTAGTTGCCTTCTTTCTTGTACTATCTGAAGACACAGCTGGAAGCCATCACTATGAACAAGGAACTGAGCCCTGATTAGACACTGAATCAGCTAGTGCCTTGATCTCACATTCCCAGCCTCCAGAACCCTGAGAAATTAATTTCTGATATTTATTAGCTACAGGTTATGGCATTTTGCTATAATAGTAAGAACAGACTGAGACACCTCATAAGGTTGACACCCTACAAATTCCCAGGGTATTTATATGCCAACATAATATAAATTATTTATCACTGAGAAGAAATGCAAACCTGTATTTGGGGGCAGAATAGGATATGCAAAACAAGATCTGATACCCTTAAACTTATCTCTTTTATCATTTTTTGTTAAAGTTATCTTTTTTTCACTATCAATATTTTTCTGATAAGATTGATAAGTACTTGGATAGAAATATATATTTGATGATTCTAAATGTCTTTTTTATTAACTCCTGTGGTCCGTAAATGGTTTGTGATTAGGACATAAAAGTGAGAAATAAAAGGCTAGATAGAGTGCCTATGTAATACACATGCTATTAGGCATGAAGTGGTTGCAATGCTCCTGATTAAAGTTGCCTAGGGAATATTTGATGGTTAGACAGGAAGGGTCATTATACTGCACCAGTGGGGAACTTGCTTTATATTCAGATTTCAGACAGGTCTAGACTCCACCAAGAGATTTTGTAATCCCATACAAGATTGCAGAATCAAGATAGGAAAATGAGAGCATAGAATGCATCCCCTCTGACAGCTGGCAGTCCTTAGTAATGAAGAGGCACAGAGCAAGAGATGAAGACTTTTTATGTGTTACTTTTTACCTTGGGGCTCACAAAAAGCGACTCAGAAATGTGACCAGTAAGAAGCTTTTTACATATACGTGGGCATAGCACACGAAAGGAACTAATATATAGTCCTACAAGTGTCTAATGCATAATAGTCCTTGTTAAATTTAACCTCCACCTCGCCCTCCCAGAAAAATACCAAAATAAGCCATGGATGTGATTTGTTTTGTTTGATATTATTTGGTTTTAAAACCTTTAAAAATAAATTTGGATATTTATCTTAATTCACTGGTTCTATAACCGAATTACTTAAATTATGTAAGATTCTATTTTAGACAAAAATAATGCTTTGAACTATTTTTCTCTGTACTTTTAGAGTTTATTTTTATTCTTTACTGAATCATTACTGGAAATAAAAAAGTAATCCTTTACCTCTTCTCTCTGTATTTTACTATATTATTTTGGAATGAAAGGAGTGAAAAACACAGAGAGAGAGAGAGAGAGGGAAAGAGAGAGAGAGAGAGGGAGCACACTCAATTATATTCTATTCTTTTTTCTCCACTCGTCTTTCTTGGCAATTACTTGTTCTTGAATAATGCATGTCAGTTGAATTTTCATATGTTTATATAATTTATAAACTGCCAGAACACAGTTTTGTGCAACTACCAAATTAAAATATTATGCCCATTAAAGTGCAGCATTCCTTATTTAGATTATGCAGTATTTCTTAGGGAATGGGAATGACTCAAAAGCCTTTTACAATTATTTACTGATGCCAACTTCTTTTGTAAAAACACACAGACCATAAAATACATGATAGACATTACACACTGAGGATTATTTTCTTAAAAAGAAAATAAAAATAAATTTCTTAATTGCAAAATTTCATATGAAAGTCATGGTTATCAGAGACTCTATCTAAATTAATAAATTACTGCCATCACCTCAAAAAGCCATAAATGAATACTTTGTTTTCTTTGTCTATTAGTTTTGTTATATATTTTAACTATTATTTCTTGAAGAGTGTATTAAGCAATTTAAGCATAAAATAATATGTAGGTAAATATGATTTTATATTTTAAGCTAGTACATATGCAGGAATAATATACATAAAGTGAAATTCACCACTTTGGAGGAAGATGTTTATGAATTTTGAAAAACATACAGTTGTATTACCACCATAAGACAGAATATTCCCATCATCCCTGCAAAATTGCCTCGTATCCACTTAGCTTCGGTGGCTTCCTCAACCACTAGTCTCCATCAAACACTGGTCTGTTTTTATTTTCTGGTGTTGATTTTGTTGAATGTCACAAAAATGGAATAATAAGGTACATAACAATTTGAGTTTGTTTTCTTTCACCAAGCATAATGTCTTTGATATCTGTATAAATGGTTACATGTGTCAATAATAGTTTGCTACTTTTTCTTGCTAAGTATTATTTCATTGTATGGATATACCACTATTTGCTTCTGCATTCACGAGGAGATACACACTGGGATGGTTTTCTTCCTTGGTGGTCATGAATAAAGCTGCTTTAAACATGAACATATGGGTTTTGTGTAGTGCTACATCTTCATTTTTCTTGTAGCGATATGTAAAGGTAAGATCACTAACTCATAACATCTACTATATTTAATTTCTCTCTCTGTAAGAGAATTATACATATCTCCCTTTCATATCAGGTTCTCCATGGAACTTGCTTTAGCCAATGAACTGTGAGCAAATCTACCTGTGCAGTTTCTGAGCAAAGGTTATTAAAACAACAACAACAACAACAACAAAACCAACTGCCTATTTCTGCCCCACGCTTTCCCCTCTACCACAAGAATTCCATGTCCCCATAGGCTGTTCTTTCAGCCTGAATCTGAGAATGAAGACACAGCCTGTGTGTAATCTGTCTGAGAAATGAACTTCAGCTGTTGTATGAAATGGAAGCTCTGAATTTGTTACTGAGCAAAAGCAGAACGGTAAACCTTGGTAACTCTTCTTGTACTCTGCTTGACTTTATGTAGCCTTTGTAACTCATATCCTTGAACTTCCTTCTTTATTCCCTTGAACTTGATATAGGACCTGTCTTTTGTGGTTGTTACTGTTGTTTGTTTGTTTGTTTTATTTTATCTCTTTTCCTACCTTTTTCTTGCTTCTTCATTATTGGTCTTTGCGCTACTGCCATTCTCCCCAAAACTAAGTCTATAAGTCACCACCTTCAACTCCACAGTCTACCTGCTCTAGATTAGATGTTTAACTAGTCTCACAGTGTTTAATTTTCAATCCCCTAGCCTAGACTATGTATTTGGGATACTAGATGAAACATTTTTTAAAAGCCAGTATGCTACTTTTATTAATTATGTTTCTACTCAAAACCTTCAGTAATAACTCATTACTTGTAGGGTTAGTCTGACTATATTGCCTTTGTGTTAACAAGTTCCTTTCAGTTGGTTGCTGATTCCTTCTGCCTCTTCCACCATTACAAACATCTTCCATTATTGAATGGACACTCTCTTCCAATCACATAGATATATTCCTTGTTTCACAATTTGTAGAAGATATTTCTGTATATGTACTGCATTTCTTTCTATCATTTTAATTCCTCCAAGATATATCTTAAATTTCACTCTTTTCCAAGGAACTTTTTATACTAGTTCTATGGGGCTCCTCCAAGCCACTCTTCATTAATCTTCAAAAATGGCCTTTTAAAAACACACATCTTTTCCCTCTACCCTACTTAAATCATCTCATGAGCTTAGAGTAAATACTACAGCCTTGAATGCCCTAGATGAGCTGGCCCCTTCCTGTCATTTCCACTCCTTGTTTAACCCCTGTTCCTTTCCCTCTCTAGCATTCTAGCCACAGTAGTCTCTTCTGGTTCCGTTGGATTCCAGGGTCACTTCCACCATCGACTCCTTGTGCTTGCTATTCTTTCTGCCTGGAATGCTATTATTTTCACACTCTTTTTAAAGTTAAATCCTTCTTATCCATCAGATCTCAAGTCTATTATTTCATCAGAGAAAGCTTCTCTGTACTGTACTTTTTTAGAGGATCCAAATTTTTTTTTTTTTTTTTTTTTTTTAGTACAGGGACTTCAACTCAGGGCACTTTACCACTGAGCTACATCCCCAGTCCTTTTTTATTTTGAGTCAGGGTCTTGCTAAGTTGCTGGGTCTGGCCTTGAACTTGAAATCCTCTGCCACTGCCTTTCAAGTGATCGGGATTACAGGGACGCATCACTGTCCCTGGCTAGGTCCAAACTTCCTATATGCCATTTTAACAACATTTCCCTGTCCCTCTTTCAGTGTTCTTACCCAGCTGTAGTTTTACATGCATTTGTGAGGTCATTGCATTGCCAAGCTGTTTGTTTGGGATTCAAGATTGCAGACCGCCCACCTATGCAATATTAGCTGGCATCTTATAGATCCCCCAGTAGATACTTGAGTGTTGTTCAACACCCTGTGGCCCATGGGGCCTGGACACTTCTCTCTGTATCATTCAGTTGTCATGCATTAACATGCTGATTTGTAGTCTTGTACTGATTTATAATTTAGATCTTTATCATCCAGCATTGTGCATTGCTGACTTTTTTTTTGCATCATTGCCATACAACAAACAGCCATCTAGAAGTAGAAGGTGCTTGCCATTAGTTGAATAAATGTATGTTTTCTGATTTTTCTCTAACACTGAAGGTAGTAGAACTACAACATTTACATATTTACGTGCATCAATATGGGTCTATTTGTAAAAATGTCAATCCATGCTGTCATTTATATATTCAAGCAAAAATTATTCAAACAAAAACTGAATGCCTACCACCCCCAGCACTGTGATCAAGTTTACCAGATAAAACTTTAATTATGAATAACTTTTTAGTGTATGCTTTCAGTACAGCATAGGCCATACATGTGCTAAAATTTGAGTGGCATATATGAGAACTCTTTTTTTTTTTTTTTTTACTGGCTAAATCTATCAACTGTAACACTGTTACTCACTGAAATAGAAAGGTTGTTCTTTGAGTACTGATGAATATGGGTCACACAGAGCACCAAGTGCTGTTTATTTTGTTTCATTTTTACTAACCATGTGCATAGATAAGTCCTACAAAAATTCAATTTGCACACAGGGGAGATACAGATTAAAGAACCTGATCAGAGTTATGTAACTATCGAGTGGAACTCTGATGTGTGTCTCAAGAGTATAAGAACTTAGAGCCTGCACTTCTAACAACTGTAAAACACCACCTCATCTAACACTATCTAAGCTACTATGTGCACCCAAGGCAACCTTAGAATCAACAAAAAGATTTTTGTCATTAAGTTCTTTGACTATCTTTCAACTGTAGTAATCCAGAGATCCCACTGTAAAACTCTATTGGATTTGTGAAACTGCAAATGGATTTCTGACACCCTCTAGGGGATGCTAAGTCATTCACCCTCTATATGGACTCTGAATTGGCATGGATGTGTTACGGTATCACTGTAAGTTATCTTTCTGATCCTTCTATGACATAGAAAAAAAATTCTAGACACAGTTTTCATTTCCTTAGTTCAATGGAACAGATACCTCCCTGGTGACAAAAAATATCCCCAAGATCAAGTTTTCTTTGAGGTTTTATGAAGATTTGCACTATATTTGCCATTTTATTTCAATAGTAACTTTTAGTTAACAGACCACCCACTTTCTACTATGGGCTTTCCACTATAACTTTGTAAATATTAGATGAATGGATAAAATATTATTACTCTGAATCTCTTTTGTAAGTATTATTTCTAATTTCCCTCTCTTGAACTGAATTTTTAGGTGACTTAAAATAATTCCAAAGCTCCATGCAAAGGGCATCCTGAGCACAGTGATGGATGAAGTGATTCTTGTACAAAGTTTAAGTATCATTTTCAAAGACAGTAAGGAGGAAATTTTAAGGTAGATTGTATGTCAGGAATTTGGGCCATCAGGGTGTTGTGCATTTAATCATTCCTCTACAATCTTTGTTCAATGAAAATGTGGCTCCTCAGATTTCATGCAAAATAAACTTCTGCTCCTTCATCATTGTGTAACTTTCATCAAACAGTGGGTCTCAGACAGACTTAAAATGGCTATATCCCACACTGAGTCCATCAAGCTCTCTCTCTCTGGTTCCTCCAATCTGGCCCCTTTTCTCTTTCTGACCCTCTTCACATCACTTCTCTAAAATCACTCACTCAGCCACCAGGGACAAGCTGCCCCCCTTCCTGATGTGGTGGCAATATGCAGGCTCTTAAGACAGGCTGGAGTTCAAACCCTAACTCTTCATTAGCTGTAATTAAACCCTTAATTTGTCCATCGGAAAACTCACAATGAGAATAGCACCACCTTCCTAGAGTTTTCATGAATATTAAATAAGTAATGCATGGAGAGCATAGTAGAGGGTAAGCAGTTAAAATATTGTTTTATTACTATCATCATCACCATCATCACTTGCTGACAGCAAAAAAATGTAAATTGTATGCCTTCATAACCATAAAAATTAATATCTTCTCTCCTGTTGGATTATACTCTAATTCACCTTTCCATTTACTTATTAATAAACTGCCTCTAATGCAGGTAATTTTTCTTTTGCTTTCAAAATGCATCTCAAGAAAGCTATTAAACCTCAACATATGAAAAACAGAGTGGCACATATTGCTGACTCTGCCACATTTACACATTTCTTACAATTTTTGTCAAAACCATATTCTTCTAGAATAAAATACTTCTTGATTTAGAAGAGATAATCAGAGCAAATATTTCCTATTCTGCTAAAAGTGTTATTACATATTTTTGCAAAATAGGTAGAACCTCCATACTTCCCAATTAAAAATATACTAATACATTTTTCCATGTTTAATGTCATTCTATCCCCTCTACCATATTTTTACCTTTCTTCAGACTCATGAAATATTGCCCATCCATACTCAGATTGATCCTCTCTCCCCCACCAACAGAAAGATGTCTATGAAACATCGTTATTATAGGACAGAAATATATAACTTTTCTTCCTAGAAGTATTGTAGATGTGTTATTTTATTTTTCCTCATATTTAACCTTCCACAAATTCTCCACAAATAGGTAAAATTTCATGTATCTGAATCTACAAAAAACAAAACTGCATCAATACTCTAAGTATCAGATATTTTAACACAAAATAATCTCTGGAAATTTTCATGATCTGTAAAACTGATGATAGACTCACAAGTACATTTATATAGTGATTGCAACTATATCTCCATATTGGTGCAATCTTTGTTATAAACATTGTTCTTGACAAATAATAACTAGTTAAAACTCTCTTCTTTGGGAAGATCTACAGTGTTTAAGATGGTTGCACTGTTGCTGTTGAGTTTTAAATTTTTTATTAAAATAAAGATCCCCAAAGCCCTTTATGGTAATACTATGCTGAGTGTCTTTTAAAATGAAAATATAAAAAATATTGGTATTCATCTCTTCAATAAATATTTGTTAAGAAACTAGTATGTTTCAAACTTTAGGTAAAGCACTAGGTATAGTGTTGAGCAAGATAATAAATCCAGGCCATTATATTTGTGCAGTTTGTATATTCAGTGAAAACACTCATATCAATAATTAATCATATATTTTTATTTTTACAACTCAAAATAAGCCATAGCTGTTTCTATGACAGTCTTTTATGGGCTAGGTGGAGAATTGGGTATATTTTGAAACTCTGAAGACACAGAGTTCTTCAAATAAAATAAGGATTACAGAAAATCCACATGGTCTGATATCCTGATATTCTTTATAAGTACAAATGGATTTCTCATGCATGTTTATTGAATTAACCTGCCATATAGATAATCGCAGAAGAATTGGAACAATCCATACTATTCTTGGATTAAGCCAAAATTCTTATTAAGGAAGGAAATTTCTATTCTTAAATGTGCTATTTTCATCAATTTATGGATAGGTCATAAAGTCTTTAGGATTCTAGCTGTAAAACTTAAATATTAATTAGGAGAAGATATAGTGATGCCAAGTTCCTCACTACAACTATTGACGACTGAAACTCACTTGTGATAAAGTTATATTATCATCAGAAATTGCTTATATCTGAAAGTCAAATATATAATAGAAAACAACACTAATACATGTTTACAAAATTTATTAGGTTCTTCTTTGGGGCCAGATCCGACCTTTGGGTTTGTGATAATAATAACCACATTTCTCTGGGGGAAAATCAGAAGACTTTCCCCAAAGGAATGATATTTTAGCTAGATCTTTAATTGTGAGTCAATTTTCATCAGACTGAGAGAATGGGATGTACATTCCAGGGCTATAGAACAACTTGAACAAATACAAGGACATTTAGAAAGGCATTGCATGTTCAAAGAACATTGAGAAGAGAATGGGTTATTATGAAGTCCTAGTTGCATTTTATCACCATAATAAACAGTTTAGATTTTAATGTTTTTATTGGTGATCCAACAGCTGTTTCTGGGTAGCAAAGTGACAAGATCAGATTATTGTTTTAGACAGGGTTCTCTGCTGTTCGTATGAGTACAAATTGGTAGGTCACCATGAAACAGATTGACTACAGCAATAATCTAGCTAAAAGATAACCTCACTCTACATAATCTATAATCTGAGATTATTTCATCTGGGATAAACCTATTCTCAATGTGAAATCACAGGGAGGTTTAATACCACACATCTGATAGTATAAGATAATGACTTTATGTTTAAGATCAATAAAACATATTTAGGCATAGCACCAACTTGACCATTAAAGGTTAACATCATGATTGAACAGTTTCTGACCAAACAGGAAGCCACATGGGGTACAACATGGCACATGGGGCACAACTCAGAATAAAGAGTATGAATTTTGATCTTGGTGTAAATTTTGACAAAGTCAGATCTTCAGATTATATGCAGTTTTTTAAACATCAAACAAAAACTAAATTGTTTAGACCTATTTATAATACTTTCATTATTCTCCACAGATGACTTGTATTTCTATGTTTTTAAAATGTTGTGGTCATCCTGTCAGTTTTCTCACAAGGTCAACTGTTGGGATCTCAAGTTGTTGGGCAACCTCTGTACTGTAGGTTTCTAAACAACATGTTTTGCCTATGGTCAGAGTTACAGTTTGTTGTAGTCCAGAGTGTTTGGGATGCTATGGAAAGGTTCTTTCTTTCCTTCCTTCCTCCCTTCCTCCCTTTCCTCCTTTTGTTTAAATTTCAGTTATCCTCGTTAATAGTTTATCACCTAATGTATAAAATTGTCTGCCATAAGAAAAGTTTTAGGTGTGAAAGAAAACAAAGCAATAGTACTTTTCTGAATACTGATGTCCACAAAGATTCAGATTCACTGAAACTGTACTCTGGTTTTCCTGCTTCTCTGATGTCAACAATTTTCTGCATGCCCATTTTTGCTATTTGTCAAGAAAATCAATAATACCTTCTGGACATGAGGTTGAGTGAAATACAGGATGAAATGAAGAATCCTTTCAATGGGTACCAAATTTTTTAATCCAGCTGGGATCAGACCCTGCTGAGTAAAACTAAGCCCCACTCCCCTTTTGTCATCAAGCAGGACTGCATTACAGAGGGAAACCTCCTAGGTACACATTAAGAGCACGCGTGGCTGTCGTCTGACTGTGGAATGCAGCAGAGCCTGCAAAGCCCGAAGCGTGATCTCAAGGGTGTCCATTCCCACTCTGCTGAATCCTGTTTGGGGACTGTGAGTCTGAATCTATCTTTGTTGATCTTTTGAATCATTTATTGATTCTTTTTTTTTTTTTTTT
>CM053409.1:86137166-86178998 GCA_028644305.1 Xerus rutilus | reverse complement strand
AAATTTTCTGTGCTGATGGCTGTAATCCACTGCCGAAAAGTTGGTTGGAAGAAGTTTGTGAAGCAAAATTTTGGTCTGTAGTTTAGTGAGACTGGAAGGTGCCTCTCTCTACGCCGCCATCTTGCCTCCCCAATTCCATTTATTGATTCTTCCAGGCAGTGAAACACCAGAAAATCTAGTCACAGAAGATAGATTCAGCTCCACCTTTCCTGTCCCCAGCACAGGCAAAAGACCTCTGAACACAGTCGTGATATCCTTGGGAAGAACTGTCATTAATTGACATACTGGCATTTTGAAATAGTATTGAATTGGAAGAAAGAAGACCCCCTCCCTACCAAGACATCACCCAATATACGCAAACTCCTTAGTAATTTCCTCATATTAGAGTCTTTTCTATTTTCTAGCAAACCAGAGCCTCATCTATACTAAATTATTTATGACTCAAGGAAAACACACTGCCATTTTATTCCTCTCTTTGGATTCTCTTCTTGTCACCTAAAGGTTCTTTTTTCCTCCCTTGTTTTTCTTCTGAGCCTTCATTTTTCATCCAATCTGAAATTCTGAAATTTCATCCAATTCTGAAGTCCCCTCTTCTGTGAAAATCCCCTTAGAATTTATATGTAGGTACTGCTGCTTCTCATTTTCTCACCTCATGTTGTTTTACTTGAGTTGTCAGTACGCTTCAGCTCCTTGTGAGCCTCTTGTTCCCTTGAGCTTCCAAGATCCTAAGTAGAGCCATCACACAGGAATTAATTAATATACATCTTAAGGGTAAATAAACGAAACTTTGGTAATGAACATTATTTCATATTAATTACTTGTGTGGTTTTGTGTAGACTTATTCTTTTTGCTAGGAATTAGTTTCTACCTTTTAAAAATAGGTATGAACTAGATGACTCCAAAGATTCTCCCTGTGATAATCATTAAAGCTGTTCAAATGTATTCTGGTTCTCCCCCATCAGACCCATATTAAGTTGAAGTATGGTATAATCATGGAACCTTAGTGGAACTGATGTGCGTGCCCCTTTTCAGTGTAAGATTCTGCAGAGCCCACCCTTCCTTCAACTTCCATTTCTCCCTTATGTGACAGGATTGAAGCATTAAGTGTGGCATGTTGGCCTGTGCTGGACAAAACATGAGTGAAAAACTTTTGTTTCTCAGATTTGGGAAACAAATTGTTGTTTTGTTACCACAGTCTAGTATAGCCTTTCCTAAGTTCAACACATATTTCATGATTCTATTTTATTTAAGAGAAGATACATATTTCAATTACAAGGGTAATGCTAGACCATAAAAAATGGTTTCAAAAAATCGATTATATTAATGTTTTATATAAGAGTTATTTTAAAACTATCACCAACACTTAAAGCATAAATGTGCTTCTATTTAATGTCAGTAAGCAAGTACAGTAAAATAAAAAGACTTTAAAATTAGGTCTATACAAACCATAAAGAGAATTGGGTAAAATAGAAACTATTTTCCTCTTCTGCATTTAATTTGTATCCAGAAAAGATGGTTCAGTTGCCATATTTTGGAAAACAAGATTGCACATGGACTTAATTTTACTAAAAATGCAGTGTTTGTGTATATTATTTTTCAAATCATTCTTCTTTCCATGAAATATGGCTAAATTTTTTATTGTGGCTATAATACATTCTCACAATTTAATGAGTTATATGGTAATGTTTTAAATATTAGCAAAAATTAAAAAAAATATTTTTAATGTTGAAACTATCACCAGAAAAGACTGATGTAAAGACATCCAAACAAAAGTTTAAAATATTCTAGCATCCATATGTTTCTAATTTTAAAGATAAATTATTGAATAAACTAAACAATAAAAGATTGCTTACATTTTCCAATTTTATTCAGAAATTTAATACCAAATTGATTCTTAATTTATTTAAATTTTGTTTGAAAATAAATTCATTTTTTCTCAGGAAAATTCTTTATTGCTTTATCAATGAATCAGATCCTTGCTTATCAGTGGTGATAAAACTTTTACTTATTCTGAGCTAGATGATGTAGAGTCAAGAATGAAATGACTAGTTTTTAACTGTCAATACTTACCTAAGATCCTTCAAATCCCTGCTTTTCTTTAAGCTAAGCACTCCTATTTTCTTTATAAACTTGGAATCACATAAGTCTCATTTACTTAGCTTTAAAGAGTCTAAGACCATAAGGACAGCCTTTTGATCTGATAAGCTGAGTACAAAATCCTGAGAGTCAGCCAATCAGTTGGGTATCCTTGGAAAATTGGGTATCCTTTCTCAAAGCTTCAGGTTCTACGTTTCCAAACATTAAGTACTGACAATTACCTGGCTCATACATTTGTTATGAGAGATAAGTGGGATATGACATTTAATTCCAGAGCTACTAATTGCATAAATGCATTTTCCTCTGCTTCCCTTGTAGCCTCAGTTCTTTCTCTGCCTTACACAGAGAAAGACTTGAATAATATTTGTATTATTCAATGATTACACAGGAACTAATTAATATACATCCTGTGTGATGGTCAATGATTGAATAAATGTTTAATAAATCAAATGGGTCAATGATAGAATAAAGAACTCTACATGGCATACTGGGTAAGTTTGACAAACAATAGCTATTATTAATTCTATTTCAAGATACACTATTTTACTCTTAAAGTCTTTCAATATTTTATGATTTAACTCTTTTAATAAAATAATTTGATCAATTCCCATAATTTTGATAGATCAAATTGCTACGACCTAAGATCCTACATCATTATGAAAAAATTCATATATACCTCTAATGGAAAGCCACTTATTCCTTTTCCTTTATTTCCTTTTAACTAGATTTTTATAGTTATACATATATAAGTTCATCCAGACAAACTCATCCATGCATGGTATTCAATTTCAGTTCATGATAGTATACTTTTCCCTCACTTTTTGCTACTGGCCTCCCCCAACCCTTCTTCTACTCTATTAGACTTCCTTTCATTCATCTGTTTATTTATATTTGATTGGTCATTTTATCTATGCATAAAGGTTTAATTCCCTGTGGTATATTTATATATGCACATAACAAATTTTAAATAATTCATTCTGCATAGCCTCCCCTTACCCATCCCTTCTCTCTGCCTCTGGATCTCCTTCTTCTACATTACTGATCTTCCTTTCATCTTTATGATATCCTACCTTCCCTCTTCCTTTCCTTTCATTCTTTTTAGTATTCCATGTCAGTTTACAAAGATTATATTCATTTTACTTTCAAGCTTTAAGTCACTTAAGATATGTCTGATATGCCCAATTACTTAAGATATGGTTGGTTTTAAAGAAAATGTAAGGATTCATTATGATTTATTCTGTATACAATGTTTTTAGACACATATTCTTCAGATGTCTTTTCTCTTTGAGAGCCATTTCCTTAAAACACCCCTCTTTCCCTGCCAAAACTCTTACAGCATCTTTGTGGAGACCACGGGACAGTTTGAACAGATCATGCTATGGGAAAAGAATCAGCACACAGCCACATGTATTCTTCACCTCCTGATGTTGGCCATTGCGCTTGTGGACTATAAATACTTGAACGCCAAGTACCACACCTCTCCTGGAGCTGACCTTCTCTGTAGGCTAGGCTTCTTGGCGCAAGAATTTTGCTATTGCCTATAAAGCTCTGTGATGAGCCAAAAAAGTAACAAGCAAAACTTTGAAATCCCTCCTGGGTAACACTAAATGAGGATAGCAGAGCAAAGGCAACTCTTCGGATGCAAGACAATCCAGAAACCTGTGGCTGGACTAAATTCCCTCCTAAGCCTAAAATGATTAGCAAAACTAGGCTTACAGAGCTTGAACAAAAGGGTAAAAGCCAGACAATATGTGCATTTATTGTCATCATGCATATCTCCTCAAAAAATACAGAGCTGTGTGCTATTATTTTATCTTTTCATGGTGTTCCAGGAGTATTTACCAGTGTGACAGTACCTGTGTATCTTTGTAACCCTGTTAGACACATAAAGTATAGCTTCCTTTTAAAATGGGACCCAATTCCAGGTTGAATGCACCAGCTATCAAAACTAGGGCTCTAACAACTTCCACAAGTCATGTAAATAAGCACATTTCTTTGCTGTAAATAAACTAGCAAAAATCCACAGCAACATGCTGAAAATTAATTGCACGTAAGAAAAATGAAGAATCTCAGGTGATTTTAGTGCAGAATTTCTTTAGAAAAAGTATACAAATGGTTTTAATAGGTCCATATTTTTAAATTACTGTAACATTTATTGTTCTTGTTTACCTGGCCCACAAATATTTAAGTAGCTCCTCAAGATGAGAATGGTGTCTTTAGTTGGGCAACCTAAATTAGGACTGCAGAGATGTTACCTACAGAATGTTGCAAAACCCTCTTCTCAGAGGTCTTATCAAACTATATTAATGCAATGAAAACTCTTTCTAGTAAATGACAGGAGCTTTCTGTTTAGGGGGGCATTGTTATATCTCCACTGCTATTAAAATGTTTTACACATAGTAGGTGTTTAGTGAATATCTGAAGAACCAATTACTGAATGATTGAAAGAACATATATCCTCTGACTAACTAATAAGTAGGATTTCATGATTCATTGATATGTATTCCTATTCCTATCAAGCACTTTGTGGACAGCTTTAGACTACATCTGTTTTCATTTTTTTTTTAAATTTTGATAATGGAGAATTTGATTCCCATTGATTGGCAGTGCTACTTTTTCTCAAAGACCTAGGCATTGTGAGGGGCTTGCAGTTGCTTTTGCAAAGAAACTGATCTACAGGTAGGATTGTAAAGAGTAAGAGCTACATGCAATGATGGTGAAGAAATTTACTCTAGGTTGTAACTCGTCCAGTTTCAGATCTGTTAACATCCAGTTCTCTTGATGCTCAAGTTCAGTTCTTTCTTTTTAGTGCCAGTTGTGGGCCAGTTTTGCAATGAGAAATTCCTCTCATTTAAAATAAAACAAAACAAAACCTCAAATCTTCCTACTGCTCTCCTCCCACTTAGAGCATAAATCCAGAACCCATCTGAGATTTCACTCTGCTCTGAGCAGTCAACTTTCCAACAGTTCCCAGGGTTTCCTCCCTAACTCTACTCCTCCAAGTTTTTCCCAAGAGCACATTTTCAATGCCACTTATTGCTCCACTCAGGAACTCAGTCCACAGCGTTTAACAAGAATCTGGGCACACAGGCATTAATTTTCCATGCCCACAGCTGTTTTGCTCACACATCTTGATGTGGACATGTTGGGTAAGGAAGTTAATGAAAGGCTAGGAGCGCCCAGGCCACCTTTTTAGTAAAATTAGATATCCAGATTAGGTTTTGTTGTCTCCTAGAAGCAGAGCAAGAACTAAGACAGTTGTATCTGCCAATCTCAGTAGTCAACAATGTGCCTTTTTCTTTAAATCCAGAGTCAATAGGTATCTAGAACATTCTTCCTTTTAAAGCACAGTAACTTAAAAGATGTTCCTGAAGTGGATTTAAGATTTATCTTTAAACCACAGAAGTTTGGAGAAACAGAAAGGATATTTTTTTCTGTTTCCCAATGGTTTCATACCTAAGGGAAGTTTAGAAAGTTGGCCCTCTTTAAGTTAACAGGCACTGCATGTTTTCCCCATAAATATGTAAAACTGGCTGCAGCACAGCAATATAGCCCTTTAAAATGTGATGTTTTGTTTTTTCAAGTGTTTAGCAAATGAATAGGTACAAAAAGTGTCAATCATTAAAAAAAGAATAATTTTCTAAATATTTCAAAATAGATAAGTAGATTCTGAGAAGGGCAGTTAAAAATAACATGGAATTGTACCAATTTGCCAGATTAATGAACATCCGCAAGATACATTTATTTACAACAACTCCCTATTTTTATTCAAATAGTACTGGGAGCCATGAAAAAAAGAACAGAGGTTGTTTCCAATTATTTCAGGACTCTGTAAGTAGTGTGTATATCAGAGAAATGAAAAGGACAAAGAGAGCCTTCAACCAAAATAATGCATCAAAGGTAAATTCGTTTCCTCTTTTTTATGTAAGGAAGATCAAAGGATCTAGCACTTAAATTTTCTGTCAATATTCCCCTCAAAAGCAGTATTTAAAACAAGCCTTATTAAAACATCCAACATTTATCAATTTATTTAAGTGTATAATTATATGCTGTGTTCTATCTAGACATGTAGTAATACAATGAAGGATTTATTAAAGGAAATTATTACTATGTACTATCTATTATGAAACAAAAGGCCATGGAATCCAAGACCTTGCTCTCTTGCCAACAATTTCTCAACTAGACACAACTACATGCCACCTGTAGAGATTATGGGGATGATTCTTGTTATATCTTAACCTTGACTCAAGCATAGGGATTCTGGAATGAAACATGGTCAACTCCAGCCATTCGTCATTTGGAATCTTCCTACATCTTTGGTGAGACCATATGACATCAGAAGAACTTAACATTGTCATTCTGACAAATATCAATGCAAATCCATCACTTTAAAATTTTTGAACAGCACAATAGTGCCAAATAAATAGATAAACTTAAAGCATCTAATAGGAATCTGGAGTCATAAATATATGCAGATAAACAACTCAAGAAGTTGTTCCTTCACACTGGTTGCTGACTGAATTTTCTCATGCTCTTTGGGTTTCTAGGCAAGATCATAAGTCTTGAACATCATGGGGTACTAGGTCTCATTATTTCATGTGTTTATTGCAATCTTCTTTTTTCCACATTGGAAACTTATGGTGGATGGTAGACAAATGTCTGTGTGTGTGTAACAAGGTATAAATGTGGATAATGATGTTATTTTTAAAGGATAACTGCACAAAAGTAGAAGACTAAAATTCAAGCCTCCTAAAGAGAAAATATCTCCACCACCTATGAAAATATCAAGAATATGGTAGAACAGAATAATAATCCCCTCAAAATTCCCTTCATTAATCCATGAATCCTATGAATGTGTTACCTTATAAAGAAAAAGGAACTTTGTAGACAGGATTAATTTCAGGATCTTAATGTGGAGAGATTATCTTCAATTATCTGGGTGAGCCCGATTTAATCACAAATATCCTTCTAAGAGTACTTCGGGATGATCAGAGTCAAAAGACAATGTGGTGATGTAAGCACAATCACAGAGATTTGAAGATACCACCCTGATAACTTCAAAGACGGAGGAAGAGGCTACAAGCCAAGGAAGGCAGATTGCCTCTAGAAACATTATTCTGAAGAGACTCCAGAATGAATATAGCCTTTCTTTCTTTTAGCCCCATAAGACCCTTTTAGGCTTTTTTAAAAAATGTGTTTTTTAGTTGTGTGCATACAATACCTTTATTTTATTTATTCATTTTTATATGATGCTGAGGATCAAACCCAGTGCCTCACATGTTCCAGGCAAATGCTATACCACTGAGCCACAACCCCAGCTCCCTATCAGGATTTTACCACCAGAACTGTGAGATAATGAATTTTCATTATTGTATGACATTAAATTTATGGTGAATTTTTTACAACAGCAACAGGAAAATAAGCAAATTGGTTTTCCCTACTGAATAAGAGATGTCTGGAGATTGACTACTTAGGTTTGAATTCATATGTCTGTATGACATTGAGCAATTTGAATTTTCTTTGTGGAATAGGTATAAATAATTGTAACTACATCATAAGGTTGAGGCAAAAATTAAAGTATATATTTTTTTGCACAAGGTGAGCCTAGAAAATAATTCCCTGTATCCTATATATAAATTATCCATTATTATAAAAATTAGAGCAGTTGGCATATCTGGTAGTTAAATGATAACACATGTATAGCTAGTGCCTCCATAGCTGCCACCTGCTCAGTTGATTAATGAATGCCTGCTTGGTCTATTAGCAAGGTGTGTGGACATACATTGCCCACTACTCTATAATTTTCTGTTTTATTGAAATGTTTCCTGGCCTATTTCCTATCAGAAAGCAGGACAACTTCATTTTAAGTCATTCTTGGGGAGGAATTGGGGAATTATTCTTAAAATTCCAAACTTTTATCAATAGAAGGACAGAGGAATACAAGGCAGATTAAGGGCAAATGTAGAGTCATAATCAAAGCTGAAGTCAAACCTAAGAAGCACTGAAAATTTTGGATTTTGTTGCTTGATTTAAGGGTGAAGAAGGACTATGACAGAGAAGGAAGCTAGGCATGGAAAAGACTGAAAATATTGGAAAGTCTGAAAAATTTACTCAAACTATGTTTTCAGGTTATGGAATTTTCCCTAATCTACTTTTGGTCCACAAATCTCTCCAGAGACCAAGCACATCTTTTCAATCGCCAACAGGCCATAGTCTTTATCTTGCTTGATTAATGACACTAACATTCCACTCAGAAACTGGAAACTATCACCAACCTCTCCCTCATACCTAATGTTTGATTGGCCAAATCCCACCCATTGTGCATGCCAAGGAAATCACAATCTGCCTTCCATTTTCACCCCCATGCTTTAAACCCTGATAATTCCTCATAAACTTCCTGACAAGTCCATCTGCTTCAATCACCCCCACCTTGCAAATAATCCTACACACTCTGCTCTGCCTGAATTATACTATATAATTCACATTTGTTCCTGTCAGTCCCTTATAAAATATTTTGATAGATCCTTTGTCAACTATAAGACAAAACCAACATCTCCTAGTAAGAACTTTAATGTTCCAGTTAGCTCTCTTTCCTAACATAATGGTTCTCTGTTCCTGCATCCTTAGGTGCCTGCCCACTGTGTATTATCTCTTGATCTTACCCAGTTTTCTTTCACCCTTTTATAACTTCTTCTTCCTTATTCTAAATGCACCCTCCCATTATTCACCTAGTACATTCGTATGCCATCTTTCATATTTACTCAAGTGTTAACCCCTTTACAAATAGTATAAAGCTTTCTATACTGCAATGTGTTCGTTACATGGGTGTTAATAGCAGGTATGAACCCAGAAAATGTACAAGAACTTGATGTGAAAGAAGCATACTTTCCTTTTTGTAACACAAATTAACTTTATTTTGAGTTCTCATCTTGTCAGTGGAGAAAAAAAAAATTGTATTTCAATTTAGGCTTCCTACCCCTTTTCCTAATGCTGGGTTTAAGTGTGGGAAACTTAAATAATTACCAAGTGGTTATAGATAGGGAATCTCATCATTGATTCTTCCATTTCAGCATTGTTCTGTGTGGTCCTTAATCATCAGATCACTTAGCTCAGCACTGAAAATCCTACCCTTTTGAACTCTTGAAGTGAGTTGGTTATTTGCTGTTAGTATGATACTTTCGTGGCATGATTGGGCTACAAGAATTACTACAACGACATCTATGACGTCTATACTTAAAGTTAAACTTTCCAGAACTATAACTCGAAACAGGAGGTTCACATCTCCCTCTCTTTTCCATCCCTACACTCCTCCCAACATCTCTGCTCTCATATTATCTTCTCTGTCTCTATTCCCTCCAATCATGAAGATTGATGAGAAAGGTAATTTTTCATGAATTTTTATCTATACCTCAAAACCCTAAAGGCCCTAAGTATCTGAAAATCAAGCCATAGTAAAATTCTAGCTATTTTTTCATTGTTGAAAATTGTTATAGTTCTGATCGTGTATCTTTTCGGATGCTCCCACCAGAACTGAAGAACATAGCATATCTATGTGCTGAAGCAGGGAGGAAGGAGAAGAGTGAGTCTAGGTAGGGAGGAGAGAAGGAAACAGTTGATGTCCTCACTACATTATCTTGCCCACTCCATAACTGAGATATAAGGCAGAGACAGGTGGTGAAGTCCAAAGCTGCCAATTTTCCACCAAGGCTGCTGAAAGCCAAATTGAGAAGTGGAATAATTTGATTTGGGGGCATCCCATCTCCTCATTCATCTCCTTAACTTTTTCTCACTTCTTGTTTTAGTTTGTCTATCTCTTCCCAAATCCACCAAAACATATTTCTAGGAAAGATTGACATGGTAGTAGTTTCTTACCATTAAATAAAACAATTTTAATAGCAGTAATTTTGTAATAGTTGATTTTTGCATGTTAATCTCATATACATTTCAGATCTTAGTCATAAACTAACATGGGACAGGAGCAAGGAGATTTTTAAAAATGGACACATGTCCTGATTCTAAAGAAACACATTGAACCTGTTTTTTCTCCCCTATGGTGCTTTTGGGGATAAGAAGAAGAAGCTATCTAAGAAAATAGATGTAAATGAGAATATACCAAGTACATATTTTGTCATCTTCTTGCAGGCAATCAGAAAACATGATTGATAGTAATTGAATCTTTGACTTGCTATCCAGTTGTACCAGTATCACTGTGGGTTCAGCTCATTGCAGTTTGCAAGAAAAACTTTGTGGATCTTCTCCAATTGCCAAGTGTCAGCTGCCAGGATTCATTTATATGCTTAAATAATCCCATTTTAAAATTATTACCATATGAATAATTATGCATAAACACTATTTTAAACTATCTTGATGCAAAAGAAACATGTTAAATATATAAAACCATTTCTTTAAACACATGGAGAAATATTAAACTGCACATTATCAACTTTCAGAAAAAATCATGTGCTTAAAGATGTGATTGTAAGTAATATACAGGTTTGGAAAAAATTTAACTTTCATAAGAAAGTAACTAAATAGTTTTGTATTCAGCAATGTAAATATTTCTAGTCCTCTATTAAAGTTGCTAAATATTAAATATTTTTGAATGAATAAGGTCTATATTTAATATAAATCAATGAAACACTTTAAGTCTTTGAAATTATCATTACTAAATTTAGAGACCAAGGGCAACTTTTTGGTCCATGCAAAATAAAGCCAAGAACAAAACCTTGAAATAGGCCCAAACCATTTGAGCTGTTTTTCCAGCTGTGCATTCTAAAAGATCCTACAGATATCTAACAGTTTACATTTTGAAGATTGCATTGAAATGGAAAAAAAAAAGATTTTTTCATGACAGAAAACTACTTTTTGTAAATATAGATGTAAATGAAACCAGAAGGTACATTTCATAGTTTAGCTGATGGGGAAATTTTATCTATCCATAAAATTCTTTTTTTTTCCCCTCCTGTCTCTGAGTTTGACTTGAATGACTTCCAGTGCTATTTGCCTTTTGTCTGTGCTTCATGATTCTTTTCTCTTAATCCATAGTTCAGGTGCTGTGTCTATTGAATAACTTCTGAATGTAAAATTCACTCCAGTGTTCTTGGAATCAACGGTTCCTTTCCCTCTTGGATCACCACTTGTTTGCCAAAAAGTATTCCATTCAAAAGAAGGAAATACACCATAGCTCTTGTAGAATTTTCACACTTAGGAAAAGGGTTGACTTGATCAAACATATGAGGAGGCTCTATTTCTTTCAGGAAGCTGATTATCTGGAACAAACACAAGTTGAATTTCTCTGGTCGCTTCCCTTCATGGTTAGGCACTGGCCAGCAGGCAGAGAGAGTACCGTTGAAGCAGAAGGAAACTGCCAGGCCCCTTAATCAGTTTAATTTTCAAATTCCTGAATATTCATCCTCTGGAAGACACAAGGAACACATTGATAAGTAAATATTAGATTTAAATTTAGAAAAGAATTGAGACAAATATTTTCAAGACAAGTTGAGGGTTTTCTGGATGTGTGCTTGGCTTGACAAGACAGCTAAACTGGATTACATGTGGCTATGATGACTTTATTTCAGGAGAAAATGCAAGAAAATACACCATTGCATATTTTAAATTACGTATGTATATATCTATATATTTCTATGAACATGTACAACAGTAGCATTTGGTTGTTGTGTGATACAATATTTTGTCCACTAGATGGATCTCACTTTCGTATTTCTCAAATTCAGATACCTGTTTCTCTGTATTCATTCTGATTGACTTCACAGAGTTACTTGATGGCGTTAAGAAAAATAGTTAACCAGTAATTTCAAACGTGGCAAATTCATAGAGAACAACAACAACAAAAAAAGATTAAGGAACTATTGCAACCACTACTAGCTAAAATAAGCTAAGGAGAAATCATGACTGTATGACATGTGGGAGCTAGAGTCCAACCTTGGAACAAAACACAGACATTAGTAGGATAACTGGGGAAATCCTTTATGTGTAGTTTAGTTAATAGTAAGCATGAATTTCTGTATTTTGATCATTGTACCACATTTATATAAGGTGTTACATCTTTGATAAAGGGAGAGAGAGTAGTATGTAGAAACTACTATTTTTACAAGATTTTTTTAACTGTAAGTGTACTTTAAAATGAAAATTGTTTAACTGAGTCAAAATGAATTACAGATTAGAAAAAATCAAAAGTATTACAGACTGCTTAGTAAAATAGATATTGTTAAATAAATGAATGTTAGAATATCTTTCAATTGTATATTAACAGCATATAAGATATAACTATTAAAATGTAGCTCTGGTAAGGCATAAAGATAGAACTGTTGGCTTGTTTATCAAAAAAATTATTAATTGAGAAAACTAGAGTCATATGGGAATGAATCACATTGTCCTTTTATCTAATTTTATATTCTTTTATTTTGAATTATTGCTCACTTAGGATATATATCTGAGCACCTCCTTTAACTGACAGTGAAAATACACATGGATACCACATTTTCTTAAGTAAATGGCTGAATCGATGCACAATTTTCAAGTCAAAGCATTCTGTTTGAAAATATGAACTTATCCTGACTTTTCTGCCATTTAATTACTTGTTTTGTTTCATGCCTAGACTCTTTCAGAGTTCTTTTTGTTTCAGAGATGAAAAAAAAATGTTACTAGTATATATCTACATGTAGGTCTTTTATTATTATCATGCCCACTGGGGCATACTATTAATAATGAATACAGTCTGTAGATACATGCTTCATTTGTCACAGGAAAGTGTCATTCTATACAATATTTTGTTGTTTATATTTTAGTTGTTCTGTTTTATCATTTGGGCAAATTACTTACATGTCATATCTATGATATCTGTTCTTCTTTCTATTAACACGACATCTCTTTTTCTTTTATTTTTTTCTTCCTCTTCCTTTCTGCTCCCCTTCCGCCTCTACCTCTCACAGTTCTCCCCCACCTCTACCCCTCTCCCTCTCCATTCCTCTTCTCTTTCTCTGTCCAGGCTCCTTCTACATCTGGGGTGTGTGTGTGTGTGTGTGTGCGTGCGCGCACGTGCACGCACGCACGCAAGTGTGTGTCCATATATCAATATCCTTCCTTCTGAATTCTGAGTAATCATTTTATTTCTCTACTTTATTACTGATTCGGATTGTTTGCATTCTGCCTTTTAGTGCACTAGATGCAGGTTTTAACTAGGCTACTGCAGTTCGACTACTGCATTACTCTTCAATTTTGCTGTGACACATCATAATTGTTTGTCCCTAAATAAGACCATAATGCTTTTTGAGGGTGCCCGAGTTACATGTTTCCTGTCTTACTTTAAACTCATTTAATAATAATTTCTAAATCTTTTTGGAGATTGTAGCTTCCTGTATATAACATAACTAGGAGTAGAAATGGACACTTTCAAAAGAGAGATGAATAAACTGCTAAGTTATCAAAACTGAAAAAGGAGAACAGAAATCTTCAAACCCATACCTAAGGAGAATGAATAAAAGAATGTAAAGGTTTAGGAATAAAAAAGAAGAATCTGTTGGAATTTTAACTGTGATGGTAGATTCATAGATATATAAAAGCATTAAAATCAGTATAGAACTCACACATATGCACATGCGAGTGTACACACACAGTGAGTACAAGTAAAACTGTGGAAATCTTAGCAAGGTTGATGGGTAGTATCATTGTTAATGTCTTGGCTGTCATGTTATGCTTTTATTTAGTTTTGCCGTAGGTTATCACTTGGGGAAAGGAGGCAGGTCATACATGAAAATCACATTATTTCTTATAACTGTGTGTGAATCTATAATTATCTCAATTAAGAAAAAATGTGAAGACAAAATAAAGACTAATCTCCAATTTAAAAAGAAAAAGAATGAAAACCTGAAAATACTTGTGTTTTCAAAGGAAATGGAAATAAATTTTGTATGGTTTCTAAGTAATCTGCTAGCATTTTCTATAAAGGGGCAAACAGTAAATATTTTTGAATTTTGGAGGCATACCAGCTCTTGAAACTAATCCCCTTCGCTCTTATAGCACAAGAGGACCTATAGTTCATACACAAATACTGACTCTGGCTGTGACAGAATAAAACTTAATTCACAGACACTAAAAACTTGAATCTTGGGGCTGGGGTTATGGCTCAGCGGTTGAGCGCTTGCCTCGCATACGTGAGGCACTGGGTTCGATCCTCAGCACCACATAAAAAAAATAAATAAAGATATAAAAAAATAATAGCACATCATTTAAAAAAAAACTTGAATCTTATATAATTCTCATGTGTTTTGAAATATAATACTTTCTTTGATACTTTTCAACAATTTAAAAATGTTAAAGTTATTTTTTAGCTTGTAAGTGATAGAAAAATAAGAAGCTGGCCAGAAATTTGGCAGAGTGATGATTTGCTGACCCCTTACAATAAAGAGACAGATTTTTGCTGTAAACACTGATAATGTTTAAAGCTATTGAAGCTAGGTGATCATTATGGTAATTTGATGAGAAAGAGCTTTACAAATGGATGAGAAACTAAACTGGTCACCCACAATGACTTTCATTTTGAATTGGAAGATTATATGGCTTTTTTGGTCTTGTTTTATCTGGAAATGCAGGAATTTAAAAGATCAAGAGATTTTATTAGGTGTGTCAAAATGTTTTTTCATTTTTCTCAAAATATCAGTTATTTTTCCACTATGTAAAAAAAACTATATTCTTACATTTCTTGAACCTGAAAGATAGCTTCCAAACCTGAATTCTTCTTTATGTTCTGTCTTATATCTGACTTTCAAATCACATCTTCAGTAAGTGTTCTTAAATTTTGTTTAGGAAGCCACAATTTTTCAAAGATCTTGTGGATCATTAACTTGTCAATCAATCTAACTGTTCTTAGCATTGTGGTCATTTTTATTTGCCAACTTTGTGCAAATATAATGTCTGGCCATGCCATGGCAAATAAGAGACAGAAACTCAGAGGATCCCCCATATGGTCCATTGAAATATTTGATTTTAGACTTTGGAAAGGTTTTTTGCTCCTCATTGCCATGTGTCTGAATATCAGTCAAATTCCATCTCTTTATCTTTAGGCCATAGGCCCTGTATAAATGCAGTGCTGTGAGTAGGTTCTGATTTTGGTTTTGTGGGATATGAAACTCTTCTTGCAAAAACTAATGCACAATTTGGCATACAAATTTGTACAAGGTTTTGGAGGGGGCCATGTAAGAGAGGAAATTTACGACTAAATTTTATGAGCTTGACAGTAAATTCAGCTCAGTTTTAAAAAAAAGATGAATTTCAGATGCTTTACTAAAAGCATTTATGAAACAAAATATGGAAGACCCCTAGCCTTTAAAAATTGAATTTCTATAATAAGATTTTCAGCAAACCATGTTAAATGGGCAAACATTGGGAACTAGGGCACCAGAGTGGGAGAGTACCAAAGACAAACCCCCTGTGATTAAACCATGAGCAGTTTAATCTTTTTACTCCTTTCCTTTGACGACCTCTTTTTTATAGGCCCCTGGAGAAAGTAATATTATTCAGTCACCTGCCAACTGGCATCCACAGCCCCAACTAGTAAATAGGCAAATAATCTATTGAAGTATGTCTCAAGAAAAAAATAAGTATGATTTTTAATAAACATGAAATATGGATTTGCTTCATGAGAACATCTTTTGGAAAGGAACTGTCTTCTTCTATAATTGATCAGAATTTTAAGACCCAGGGAATGTGGATCTTTGAGCCAGTAGCCTCCTGTTCTCTGAGCCAGTTCTGGCTTACTTTCTTTTGTCATTAAGCACACACATTGAAGCATGTAATTATGGCAGCATGCTGAGAGTTGAACTGCTGCTATATGAGCATATGTCTTTTCCTAAATGCCCTCTGAGCAATAGCTGATCAATGAGCATGTCTTTGTAGTTCCTGCTGATGTTTTTAGCTTAAGTCAATTAGATGCAACTGAATCTTTTGACTCCTAGTTGTGTATTAAAAATTTATACCTATATTTAGGAAAAGCCATCTCTGTATTTTGCTTGACAGAATTACATCAGGTTCATAGAAGTTTTAGGAAATTTGTGGTCCAACTTTGTCCACAAATTGGTCCAGGCTCCATACATCTGACCTTGTTGATTATATTATCTGATTCATCAATAGCTTATTAATGGTTTTCAAATGAGATGTAGCCATTGATGTGAGGTAGGTTTCAGGTCACTTTTTAAAAAAAGAAAAAGGATAAAATATATGCTTACCTCTTAAAATTAAAGCAGATGCAAGATGCTACAAAAATGTTAGTTTTAAATGTCACATTATTATATTCTTTCTTAGCTGAAAATTGCACATAGCCTACAATATTGGTGAAGTAAATAACTGTTATTGATGTAATCATTAATTGCTGTTATAATGAAACATAAAACAACTCTGTGCTATTTTATGTCTAATATTCTATAGCATATAGCAAAAAAAAAAAACCTAATCTATTGAGTAGGTTGTAGTGTGGAAAGATTGGGAATTACTGGCTTAAAGAATCTGAAGATTAGGCATCCCTGATACCTTCAAATTTATAAATGCACCAAAAGTTGCCTAGAGATAAACTAGTCTTACACATATATCTCACACACATACCTAAAGTATTTTAGTATGTAAATACTACTTTGATTTAAAATGCCTTTTTAAGAGTTTCTGAATTTACAGTATTTTTGACTGTGTGTTTTCTCAATTAAGGGACATTCAAAAATGCAAAAACTACTATATTAGGGTTTATTAAATATTTTGAGATTTTAAAAAGGTACTTGAAAAATTTAGCAATGACTGTAACTCTCCAAAGATAGATTTAGTAATGTGATAACACTATTTCTTTCTCCAGAACTCATTATTGTTTCCCTTGTGCTCCCAGGTTTCTAAGCAAGAGAACTGGACCTTGTAAAGCATATGCAAACAATAGAAGCACAGTGATGGGACCTATATTTTGCTCCAGATTGTGTATTCTCCTTCTATCAATGTAGAATCATTCTCTTTTACTGTTGCAAGTGGAATTACTTTTTCCCAACATGATTTATGATCCAAATCTTTACCTACCAAAAGCAATGAGTCTTTAAAGTACCTAAGCGTGTCTTCCCTAAATCTGCCCAAGGTTGCTCTTTTTAAACCAAATAATCCTCTTTTAAGCTAAATAATCCCTCAGTGGCAACTAGCTCATTTTAATGTTCTTTGATTAAAAACAATTGTGATTTATAGAGCGGAGGTAATAGCTCCGTTTAAGATCCTACTGTTATTAACAACACAGCATGAGCGCTCTCAAGGCAGCAGCTTTTCAGCAGAGAACGTTATAGAGCAACTGTAGGGATGTCAATAGCTGCAGCCCATCTTATAAAATGTCCCAAGAACAAATGCTGCACTAATATGCAGACTGAATGTACATATATTCAAATAAATGTAATGAAAACAGTTCCATGCATTCTGCTAACTTAGGCTTTTTTTTTTTTTTTTTAATCATATTGTCCGCATTTCAGCTACATTACTACCTGGATGTATCTTACATAATATTAGCATGTTACATGAGAAATTCATCCATTCTAGATGTTACAAAAATCTTTCCTATACCTCACATGTATACTTAATAAAATTTTTAAAAGCATTTTAGTTGTTCATTTATTTACTATTTATCATTTTTTTAAAAAGTATTTTTTTCCTTCTTAATATTAAAATTCGATGACATTTGGTGGAAAGGTAATGACATTTCAGGGGAAAGTAAGTGTCCTTTGCCCTATAAATATTAGATATTTATATCAAGTGGTTGAAAATATTATATCAGAAGGTAAAGCAAATTATCTAATCTTACTGCTTGTCTAAGTAAACATTCAATAAGAAAATAGTTGAGGTCAAGAGTGTAACAGTGCATTGAATCACTATGGAGAGTTATTTTTGAAACTATTCTTTAACTGAGCCATCAAAATTATTTTAAGTAATATTCTCAACAAACAGATATTCAGATCTCACCTCTAAGGTTGTCTAAAGGATTGAAATGAATATTGGAGTATCTGAACTGAATGTGTCCTCTGAAATCATTTAGCAGAACCTTCTCATTTTACTGATGATGAAAGCTCACATCAGAGACGTGTACAAGGTCACACCAAGTACAAGGTCACAGAGAATTCAGACTGAGTTTATGTTCCTTTCATTATGTCTTGCTTCTCCTGCTCTTCTACCATCATCCCCTTCCTTTTAGCATAAGTTTAATAAAGATCTAGAAGCCTCTGGGAAGTAGTCATAGCTGGTCTAACCCCATTAAAATTTTCTGTTCTTCCAACTAACCTTTATATAGAAAAATTACCTGCTGTTCAATTTTTTAGTCAGGTCTCAGCATAATTTTAGTAGTGTCTCTCTTCTTTTTCCAAGGTCCTTTTGCTTATTATCTACTGAAGTGGCAAAGCCTGAATCAGCAATGGTCAAATAAGGACCCTGCATAGATGGCTGGCCTTTCGACCCCTCTGAATTGGCTGAAGGGACTGTATGAAACATCTGCAGGGATTCACCACATAGAATAGGATGCCAGGCCTTTCAAACTCTTAAGAAGGGCACAAAAGATGAGGATGACACTTGGTGGCACTTACCCTTGCCATAGGACTCTATCTAGAGTGTGTAGGAGGAAATATGGTAGTGAAACAAGAGAGAAGGGGTTGAGATGACTTCCCTGAGCTCAGAAAGGCATTTGCTAGCTTTGTTCTAAATGTAAAGCTGTAAATCAACCTTAAGACCAATGCTGTTTGAATTGATAGTCACTGAAAGCGACTCAAGAGTTTCAGAAATATTACAACAACCAGGTTGCTAAGCATCCCTCTAATGTACACAGGGGGAGTCTAAAGACTTTTAACACAGGCCAGGACTATTCAAATAGAAGGGTCTCAAATGACCCTGAAAGCAACGTGACCTGAATACTTCCAGATCTAACTGGAGTATGTTCTGCCTTGTGAGTTTACAAATGAAAATGTTATGCCGTGGCCTTTCCCAATTCAAAAAAATAAATCCACTGAATTTTCCTCTAATTCCATTCATTAAGACATTTTAATTTTGTATTTATAGATGTATTTAACATGTAAAACTAGAAAATTGAAGGTTAAAGATCTTGCATAAAGAAGAAACTTAATAAATAATAAGAAACTACAGCTTAAGTAATACTGTTTTTTTGTTATACCAAATTTTATTGTTCTATAATTCTAAAACTAAAATTGTATTTACTGTTTTATATTCAATATCACACTACAAATTGAACACTTCTTAGCAAGCTGCAAGAGAAGTAAACTTACAATATAGAAAAAAAATGCAGCTATTTATCTGCCTTTTAAAAATATTTCATGTAGTAACTGGCCACCAGGTTTATTTGTATCTGTGCATATTTAAATAAAAGCACAGATTAATTTATTTATCTTCAATTTATAAAAATCAAAACTCAAATGTAAGAGTTATCACTTCTTATTTTAAACTAAATATTCATAATAACCTCTGCACATGCCCAGATTTGACTATCATGCAGACTTCAAATGTCCAAAAATATATTGAGAAAACAGAGTCCATCAAAATAACTCTAGATCTCACCAATATTTATTTCACCCTAGTGAGTTTGCATGAGAAAACTTTCAATTAACATAATTTTTTCAAGTCTAATGTATTTTCTTAGTGATTCACATTAAAAACAGTCTCCCCATCAACTTTACAAATAGTTGGATTCTCCTTCCTACAAACTCTCTCAACTTGGCTTCAGTGACAGTAAGTCTTTTCTTCTCTTTCTTTGATCACCATTTCTCCTCAGTCACTCTGATCCTCCTTTTTTTCTTCTCCTCAATCCAAAATTTAAGTGTTAAGAGTCTTTCTCAGGATTTGTTATCAATGTGAATTCTCATGCTGGGTTAATTCATGTCTTTTCTGTCATTTAATAGAGCATTTAACATAGAGAGTACCCACTCTCCCACTAGGAAAGCATCTTTCTTTATATCCTTGCCACTGGTGGAAAGAGAAAGTAGTAAAAATCTTAGTTTCTGCAGGATGAAGAGATTTCAAAATCTTATGTATTCCTGTAGAGCAGGCAGTAAGAGTGCATTATAACATCACCAAGAATCTATACTTTGAGAACTTCCAAACAATAGAAGCCTGGAGAAGAGGCCAGAGGTTGAGAAAAACCAGGTAGAATGTGAGTAGGGGAGAGAAAAGGAAGGGAAAACGTATGCCAAAGGAAATGCAAAGATGGTTTTTTTTCTAGTGTTCCTGGTAGTTGGCCCTCTGTGTGTACCCAGAATGCTGAAGTCAAGATTCATGAGTTATATCTATGCCCACAATTCCTGATTTTTATTTTCCTTTGAGTTTCAGAGCCTTCAACAATTAGTACTCAGTTTATCCATGTCCTCTCCAGCTAAGCATTTATGAAAAAGAATCTGTATGCCCCTTCTTCTTGTTCTTCCTTTAGTAGTTTTCCTCCTCATACTGTTCATAAAGAAATCTTAAAGCTATCCTTAAATTCTCAACAACTCAATATTCCTCATCCTCCATGTCCAGTACATGCATTCTGCCTCATCTCTGCTATTAACATCTTAGTCCAAGACACCAGGACCTCTTTTTTGGTTTGTTTGTTTAGGTTCTGAGGATCAATTTCAGGGCCAGTGCGTGCTAGGCAAGCACTTTACCACTGAGCTACCCCAGCAACCCAGCTAGGTTTTTCTCCCTGGATAATTTCAGTAGCCACAGCAGGACTTCGTTTTGAAATTTTAATCAGAGTCATACATACATGCTTCAATTCTAGATGAATTAAAGAATAAAATAAATCTACAAGTTGTTAAAGGCCTGCTACCTAAATACACACATACACACACAAACCCCTACTAACTAGTATTCTCGTCCTCATTTCTCATCTCCAAGTTAGCCATTTTCAATTCTATTAGCAGCTAATTCTGTCACATTTGCTTCTAGAACTCTACACAATAAATAAAAATTGCTACTTCTTGGTTCAGAATGGAGTGTTAATTTCCTGCACATTTTGTGTTCTCTGGAGGTGCAAATTATCCCATTAAAATCTTTTTGGCTTACTTTTTATCACAAATTTTTTTCCAGTTGTCTAAATAAACTCCCATTTGTCTTATGTATCAAATGCTCTTTTCGTTCTTCCTTGGAGCATCCCTCCCACATTCAACTGACTTGATGTGCTCTGATTGATGGGCTTCTATACCCGATTTCCACCTCCCTTCTAAATGATCTTGGGAATTCTTTTGACCTCTCTCTTGCAATTTCTGATTTCTGTGACTTTCTGATTCTAATGCATTGTTCCATGACTCACTCCCTTGTTTGATAGAACACTGCTGTAGCAGTCCTTTAAAAAACTATAACCATAGTGGCAGGTATATTTCGTAGTAGATGATGGATAAGAAAACTTATTTTTTAAAATTAATGAATTAGTCTACGAAAATAAGAAAATAGAAAATTATTAAAATGCTCAAGGCATGACCTGTGACCTATGACTCTCTCTTAAAAATTTTTTATTTTTTATTTTTAGTTATACATGACAATAGAATGTATTTCAACATATCATACATACCTGGAGTATACCATTCTTGTGGTTGTACTTGATGTGGAGTTCTACTGGTTGTGTGAATTCTTATATGAACATAGGAAAGTTATGTCTGATTCATTCTACTGTCTTTCTCATTACCATTCCCCCTCCATTTCTTCCATTCCCTCCTGTCCAATCCAGTGAACCTCTACTCCCCGCCACTAATGTGTTGTGAGTCAGCATCCACATATCAGACAAAATATTCAGACTTTGGTTCTTGGGATTGGTTTATTTCACTGAGTATGATGATAGTCTCCAGTTCTATCAAATGCCATGATTTTATTCCTCTTTATGGCTGAGTAATATTCCACTGGGTGTGCTACCACATTTTCTTTATTTATTCATTTGTTTAAGTGCACCTATGTTGGTACCATAGCTTAGCTGTTGTGAATAGAGCTGCTATAAACAGTGATGTGGCTGCATCACTGTGGTATGATGCTTTTAGGTCCTTTAGGTATATACGCAGGAGTGGGATAACTGGGTCAAATTGTGATTCCATTCCAAGTTTTCTCAGAAATCTGCATACTACTTTCTGTAATGTTTATACCAATTTGCAGTCCCACCAGCAATGTATAAATGTATCTTTTTCCCCACATCCTCACCAACATTTATTGTTATTTATATTCTTGATAATTGCCATTCTGACTGGAGTGAGATGAAATCTGAGGATAGTTTTAATTTGCATTTGTCTAATTGCTATTGATGTCAAACATTTTTTCATATATTGTTTAAACATTCATACTTCTTTTTCTGTGAAGTGTCTGTTTAGTTCCTTTGACCATTTATTGATTTTTGTTTGTTTGTTTGTTTTGTTGGGGGTTTTTTGGTGTTAAGTTTTTTGAATTTGTTATACACTCTAGAGATTAATGCTCTTTTTGAGGTGCAGGTGGTAAAGATTGTCTTGCATTCTGTAGGTTCACTCTTCATGTTCTTGATTGTTGCCTTTGCTGTGAAGAAGCTTTTTAATTTGATAAAATCCCACTTATTGATTCTTGATTTTACTTCTTTTGCTTTAGGAGTCTTATTGAGGAATTTGGTTCCTAAGCCAAAATGATGGAGATTTGGACCTACTTTTTCTTCTAGTTGATGCAGAGTCTCTGGTCTAATGCCTAGGTCCTTGATCCACTTTGAGTTGAATTTTGTACAGGGTGAGAAACAGGGCTCTAAGTTCATTTTATTACATATGAATTTCCAGTTTTCCTAGCACCATTTGTTGAAGAGGCTATCTTTTCTCCAATATATGTTTATGGTGCCTTTGTCTAGTATGAGATAAGTGTATTTATGTAGGTTCGTCTCTGTTCTTCTATTCTGTACCATTGGTCTTCATGACTGTTTTGGTGCCAATACCATGCTGTTTTTGTTACTATAGCTCTTTGGTATGATTTAAGATTTGGTATTGTGATGCCTCCTGCTTCACTTTTCTTGCTGAGGATTGCTTTGACTATTCTGGGCTTCTTATTTTTCCAAATGAATTTCATGACTGCTTTTTCTATTTTTATGTAGATCATCATCAGAACTTTAATAGGAATTGCAATGAATCTGTATAGTGCTTTTGGTAGTATGGCCATTTTGACAATATTAATTCTGCCTATCCAAGAACATGAGAGATCTTTCTATCTTCTAAGGTCAAAATCAAAGATCATTGTTCCATCTTATGAAAAGACTTATAATACATAAAGCCTACATCATTCTATCTAAACATAAATCATTGCCCTGTAATAAAAGTTAATATTGGGTGTTCAGTAAGCGATGATGGAAGTACATTGATAAATAGATGCAGCGATACATATATAATACGTATATACATACATAAAAGCAGGTACACTTTAAGATATTAACACCTTTAAACATCAAATTAACTCTTACAAAGCAAGGTTTAATTTGTCCCTATTTTATAGCGGAGAAAACTGAGGAACAAAGATGGTAAACAATTGCTCTGAAATTGTGGGAATAAGGGGCAGACCTTCAATTCACCCAAATACTTGAGTCAAAGCTATATTACAGAACATGAATCAAGTCTGTATGGTGTCACAATTGTCTCTTAGTTATTCTTCTGTCCAGCATCTTTCACAAACCCACTTCTTATTTTATTAGTCAAGTCAGCTAAATAACAATTTTTGTGATTCATTTTTCCTTCTGCCACATATACACAAAATCTTGATCATAACCCTTTCTCCTTTGTTCTAAGCCTAGTCCTATATAGTACCAAGAACTCCACCAATTGCGAATATTGAACATAAACTTCTTTGGATTCTCCTCCTGAAACAAACATCAACTGATAGGAGTTTGAACATAATATTTGACTCAACATTTTAACATTATTTCCCTTTCATATTCACAACTAACTCTATTTTCCAATGATTTAATGAATACTTTTTAATACAGGTAGTGAAACTAAGACTTTGTGATACATTAGTCTTGTCAGTATCTTTGCTTACTTATATTTCTACAGAATAATTATCATGAGAAATTATCAAGCCAAGATTAAAAAAATTTCAGAAAACTTTAATAGTAACTCGCTGGATAATTACACAGACTGTCCAAGTTTTAGAAAGAGAAAATGGATACAGAAAATGTTATTTAAAAGTAAGAGTATTTTTTACAGAACATTATATTTAAGATAATTCTAGCTCTATTCCCATTTCTATTTCTAATGTACATTAATTTAGGCTAAATTTCTCACATTGTTCATCTATTAAATAGGAATGTTGTTTAAATTGTCAAAGAGACCATTCCTATGCTCAAATTTTATTTCAAATCATTACAAAGCAAAGGAAGTGATAAGTTGGTAGAAAATGGCCTCTATTCTAGAACTGATGTCTGAGATCAGTTGATTGTGACTCCCTCCAAAACTAAGCCAAAAGTAGTGATAGGATATGTATTCAAATGCTTTTATGTAGCTGACATTGTTCAGAAAGAGAATCAATTAACAATGAACTACTTTGCCACCCCATTCTTCCCACTCCACTTCCAAACCTCCACTATCTATCTTTTGATGGCTTGCTTAATGCATATTTATACCACAAACTGCATAGAAGAGTATATATTCATCAAGAAATAATTTCTACCCTTTCTAAAGAACATGAGTGGACAAAGCCCTCTAACTGCCTCATCCTTCCCTTACTTTGGAAATAATTTTTAAGGTCATATTGACAAGATCACTCTTGGCCACCAGCTAGCTCTGTGTGTACAAATCCCAGTTTTCTCATGGCCAGTTATTCTCAATTGCACATTGGCTGCACATTGGAATCACCTGGGGAGCTTTTAAAACTACTGATGCTGAGGTTCCAGCCTCAAAGATTCTGATTTATAGGTCTGGCATTGGGCCTAAGTATTGGGGGGTTTTAATAGCTCCTCAGGTGATTCTAACGAGCAGACATTGCTAAGAATTCCTCTGAGTTCTGAGAAAGTGTGAAGGAATCCAGACACTGGCTCACTTAAAACGCCGCGTTCATCTCTGTGTCTGTCCATCTGCCTCACTCCTGGTATATTCTGAGTTGAAATAAAGAGCATACACTATTTGTTGGTGGCTGCAAAGAATTATTGTGACTTTTAAAGAGACTTTTGGGCATTTTTATATTTCAGAGACTGCATATTTCCTCCTAGGTAGAAAATGGCTATTTTCATTAAAAAATGTTATTCTTTTATTATGAAAAACAATAGAGAGATTTCAAATGAGGCAACACAGATAAACATAATTAACTGTTTTGTGTAATAAAGTTCATATTTTTTCTTATTGGTGTAGAAAGATTTTAATGTAAAGTTAACTTGCTTTGAACAAGTAATTCCAGAACTAAAACGTTTTTTGTATCTTTTTTGGTTTGTGTTATAATTTTTTTTACTTATTTTATTTTACTTTTTTGTTTTTTGTTTTTGTTTTTGTTTTTCCTGGAGAAGGAGTTGGTAGATAAGAAAGAAAAGATGGAGTGGCCAGGGATAGAAGGTATTGAGAAAGAAATAAGAGAAAAATTCTTGCAAACACAGAGTGAGTGTCAGCAACTTATGTATTCAAATTAAGTCCAAAAGAAAACACGGTTATTTTTAACTTTCTAGACACTATATGATTAGTATATTTAGAAAAATGTTTTTTATTCTGTGCTATAATTTCCCTTACTCCAAATCTTTAATACAGTTTTATCAACTACTATTAGTAATGGTTCTCTTTTCCCCTCCTTTGAGGAATAAAGTCTGCATTTACATTTTGAGGTGAACTGGACCAGAAAACCTGGAGGAATGTGAGGGGGTAGTGGAGAGATGGCCAGAGTGGTGGAGAAGAAGCCAGCTAGTACCAGGAATTTGACATGAGAGCTGGCGAGTAACAAGCAAGGCATAAGCACAATCTCCAGGAATCCTCAGAAATATTTGGTAAGAATATGAATTTCTTAGACTCTGAAGCATGATCAGAATTCTAATTTGTTCATTTAGAAATTAATGAAAAAATTTGTTCCACTAAAGGCCAGAGGGTACAAGAGGGTTACACAGTGGAATATTCACAGATGAGACAGAACTTCTTGTACGAAACAGTTATTGGCTGATTCTTCATCAGTTCCATTGTCCCTTTTAGGGTGAGTACATCAAAAGTTCCAGAAAGGGTGCTCAGAGCTTTCATCCTGTAATGTAAAGAGCTCACAGGAGCCCTTTACTGAAGAGCTGAGACCTTGAGGGGACTCCAGATTTCTAGATTATAGTCCTGACTGACTTGACCCTCATGAAAAGTCCTGTGGAGTTGAATTTTTAAAAATCTAAAGTTATAGTTGTTTCTTCTTGTTGCTTTTGTGAAAGGGAACTCCATTCAAAAGGATCAAGTAAGCCACAAATTTACCTACATTAGGTCAATTACAGAATGCTGAACAGTTTCTAAGTTTGTAAACAAAGTATATTATATTGAATTATCAACAGGTTTTATTTAGATATTTTTTCTTTCCTTGAAAACCTAAAAATAAGAGTCTTAAATTCTTGGTAATGGTCAATTTACTAGACTCATGAGAAACTCTTGGTGATAGATCAGTATTTCTTTTCCTTTTTTCTAGAAATGCTCCTTTTTTATAGAAATGTTGTGGCAATTTTTAGTCCATTGCTTCCAAAAGTACATAAAAAAATAAGTATACATAAAAAATACTTAGTCAGTTGCTTTTGTAATAATCGTTTTGATGACTTTGTGTTGGAAATGTTTTGGAAATGTGTTGGAAATGTCCCGACTGCAATAGGTCAGGGATGAGGAACAAAAATGCATTTTCCTAGGGAAACTGTGGAGGAATCAGGTTTGAGACACAGCAGGTTACAGGACACATCCCTCAAGCAATCGACAATTCTGAACACTTGTGGAATCTACAATCTGAAGTTTAAATAACCTTAGCTACTAAATGCAAATGCACAGATTCTGCTTACATTGTCTGATAATGTTGCATGTTTGTTGTGTAGTTTTAAATTTTCTCTTTTTAATTCCTTGTCTCCTTCTTCCTGTTTCTCCTCCTAATCATCTGTTTTTCTCATCCACTATCCCATCTCCACATCTCCTCATTAACTGCATTTTTCCTTCTTATTGGTTTCCTAGGCTCCTTATGTGATTAACCACAGGATACTTTTTTCTTGCTTTAAGGAAATACAATAATTTCTGATGGAGACTCTGAAAACAAACTTTGATAAACAATAAGCTAAGGTTCAAGTATTTGTACAAAAAAGAAAAATATTCTGAAGCACTCTGCCAAGAAATACTTGCTATGTGTCTGTTCCTACCCTGTACTCAGTTTCTAGAATATGGCACATATCAGTTGCTTATTTTATATTTGTAGAATTAACAAATGAATGAATAAGCAATATTAGGAAAGCAATATATCATAGAAGCTATTAAAAAGTCTCTGGCATCAGCTCACATACTTATCAGAGATTTATACCTAGTAAATTATTGAATTTTTTTTCCTTAGCCAAATGTACATTTCAGATGTATTATCAGGACTTTACAGAATCCTAAGAGAGTAAAATTATAAGGCGATTGCCTAAAGAAGGCATTGTGACACAAAAATTAATTTTAAGAGTAACATTATTTCAAAATCAAGAAAGGTAAAGTTGATGGAAAGATATGTCACCAAATGATCTATGACATGTCCCATTATATTCTAGGCCATTCTCTAATATCTCCAAGTAGATTTTAAAGCATTTTTAAAATAAATTTACTATTTATTAGAAGTATTTTATTTTATTCATGTCCTTCTTTTCATATCATGATCAATTTATCCTTATTGACATTAAGTTTAAATTTATATTTAAGCCATTATAATTATGACTTATTCAAAATTCATAATCAGAAAAAATGAGTTTAATTCTTGTTATTTTCATCACTTTAGAAAATAACACTTTAGGGCTGGGATTGTAGCTCAGCGGTAGAGCGCTTGCCTTGCATGTGTGAGGCCCTGGGTTCGATCCTCAGCACCACGTACAAAGCAATAAAATAAAGACATTGTGTCCATCTACAACTAAAAAAAATATATATATTAAAAAAAAAGAAAATAACACTTTAATGGAAGAATAATTACACTTGAAAAAGAGGGAGGTGATGATTATTTAATTAGTGAGCCACCATTACTGACCTAGGATAATACAATTTAAAAAAAACTATATTTAGTGTCTTCTTATTTCTTAAAAAAATACATTAATGTTATTGGATAGGGCAGAAAGGCTTTTCTTTGAAGGTAATGTGGAAAAATTGTATGTTCTAGAATGAAAAAAAAGGTGATTTTAACCAATGATGTTGTTTCCTTTCTACATATAACACAGAAGAGTCATAAGATCTTAAATGTGGCCTCCACTTGAAATCTAAATGATGACCAGAAAACAAATAAAGGAAGATCTGAGGAAAGTTGATTTCAAGCTGAAGAACAGCAAGTACAAAGTAATGGGCAGAACTAAGCTCTGTGTGCTGCCCAGTATGAGGAAGCCATCCTTGGTGAATGAGAAGTCCCCTGGTTGAGGCACAAATCCACAGATCTGCAGGTGAGAGGCACAGGCAAACTCAGGTATGAGTGGTTTTGCAGGCACGGGAAGGCTTTGTATTGTATTCCAAATGCAATGAAAGGTTTTCAGAATGTTTCATAAAAGGATAAAAAGCAGGGCTGTTTTATATTTTAAAAAAATACTGCAGGTTAAGTTACAGGTAAGAGAAGCTCTGCTAAGAAGCTACAAAAGGAGTTCAAGAGTGAGATGATATGGTGGGACTTGGACAGCCATGAAGAGTGTGGGCTGGCTATGGTCTTTGGTGTGTTTTCCTTTCCTACTTCTACCATCTTCCCTGCACTGTGGTACTGCAAACCGAGAGCTGCTTTTCCCTCTCACTGCTTATGCACTGCTTATTGCAAGCTTGAAGTTTGGACTCTGCCTGTTGTGGACAGGCTGAAGAAGAAGAAGACAGGGTTCATTCTCTCTCCAGCAGTGGTGCTAGCAGTTTGGCCTCCTGGACTGGATAGCAACCATTTTCATGCAGGTTCTTAAAACCCAGAGTGTCCTACCTCCCAAAAGCAGTGTCAGTTTTGGCTTCTTGCAGTATGATAATTTCTATACGACATCCAAATCCTCCATTTACTCTTCTGTTCTCTCCAACACTATTGTAGGCAGCTGATCTTGCATTAAGTCTTCCTATTTGAAATACATAGACTGCTTTCTGTTTCCCTCACTGAACTCTGACTGATGCCATATTTCTTTTTGCGCAGAAGAAATTCCATGAAGTAGTCCCCCAGAGATAGGAAAATGAGAGTGCTTTTCTGTCCTGGGTGGGTTTGAACAAAGCTACGACCTCCTGTCCAGAAGAAAATAGGATGCTGTCACACATGGCATGTAGAAAAAGTAGCCAATAGGGACTGAGTGAAGGGCTGCAAGAGCTGTGAGGTGGACTCTGGCTGCATCAGAAATTGCCGTAGAGACAATTAGGAGTTTGAGGCTGGAAATTCTTCTCAAGCTATAAACAGGTAGCTGAAGTATTTAAATTACTGTCCTAAAATAATCTCTAATCTCTTATCTAAAAGAGATAAGATGATTGACATAGCAAAAAAAAAATCAGATCAAAAATTAAATTCTGGGTTCAAAAAGTTACCCTGTAAGTCAAATTCAGGTTGTTATTAGTAGAATACTATTTTGAAATGTTGACATTAACAAATGGGAAATAGGAACTAGAACAAGATGGAAGTCGAGGAAGTACCTCTGACAAACATCTCCCCACTAACACACATTGAAATAGTTATTCAAACAACAAATTTCCTCCACAAGAACAAAATAAATAAATAGATAGATATCAGGTAAGGGACCATAGTGCCTGGTTTCAATGTACTGAAAAGACACATTGAAGAAGACAGGAAGGAAAGAGATGAGATGCCTTCATCGGCACCCCTCTAATTCCAAGCAGGGTAGTGGGGAAGACTACAGGCCTTTGACTTGCCAGCATCAGCTGTACCATGGTGAAACTTGGTACTGGGCAGAACCCACAATCCCGGTCCCCAGTATCCACGCACTAAACCTCTGGAGCTGTGTTAGTCAGGCAGCCAAGGCTGTGCCTCTATCATCCCTTTCCCAATCTGGGGCAATAGAGCAGAGAGCAAGGCTGCAGTTTTGGGGAAGCACGGCATGAAAGCTAGCACAGAGCTTCATCTTGGAGCTCAGTGCTAGTACCACCATGGTGAGACTCAACCCCAAGCTCAAAAACCAAAGACCCCATAACCAGGCCAAAGCTCACAGAGCCTCCAGAACTAGCCTGGCATCGGACAGACTCTTGTTGCATGCTACTAGGACAGACTTGAATTTTGGCCTGAATCATTGCCAGCCTGCAGCACCCCTAAGGTTCCTGAAGCTCTGAGACTCAGGTTAGACTTAGCTTAGCATCAGCCTTAGTAGCCAAGGAGCTGTCTATACCATCCTATATCAGAGGGCATAGCTCCCTGGGCCAGTGCTCACAGATGGAGCCAGAAGACATGCTCTGACTCCAAGCTGAGACCTGTGCCCCAGTAGGACAGATATCTGTTTTAGCGTGTTACCACCAGTATAGCCTGTTTCTCAGTGCATTCCAGAGACTTGTTGCATGCAGGACCCCACGGCTCGGAGACTCAGGTGCAACCCAGATTAATGTTAGCTTTAGTGGCCAAAGGAATTTCTTCACCAACACTACCTCAACCTTGGGCAGTATAGTGTGTGTTAAGGTTTAGATATGAGGTATCCTTCAAAAGCTCATGTGTAAGACAATGCAAGAAAGTTTAGAGGTGAAATGATTGGGTTATGAGAGCTTTAACCTACTCAGTACATTAATCCTCTGATATGGATTAATCGGGAAATAACTGTAGGCAGGTAAGTTATGACTGAAGGAGGTGGGTTGGGAGGGCTGTGCCTTTGAAGTTTGTATTTTGTCCCTAGTTAGCAAGTGTTCTCTCTCTCTGCTTCCTGACTGCCATGTCCTAAGCTGCTTTTTTCTACCACACACTTCTGCCAGGCTGTTCTGCCTCACTTCTGGCCCAGAGCAATGTAATATGGACTGAGACCTCTGAAACCATGAGCCCCAAATAAATAATACTTTTCTTTCTCTAAAATTTTTTCAGTCAGGTCTTTCGGCCATAGCAGGAAAAAAGCTGACTAAAGTAGTGTAGCAAGACTCAATTCTATGGGAGCAAGACAAGGTAATTAGCACAGGACTTGACCTTGGAATACAGTGCCATTCTGATGAAACCAAACACTTGGCAGATCCTAATAGCCTCCAAATGCAGGCCTGTGCTTGTAGACAGAGCCTCTGGAACAGCTCTGTTTCCTGGCAGAGACAAATGACCTCAGTCAACCAGACTTCATTCCACTCAATATATACCTGTTGATGATTGTAGTAATCTTGAGCCACGAGTCCACTACAGCAGTAGGCAGCCCATAATAGGGTAAAACATGGTTCTACCTCAGATGCTGTGCTCGTCTTAGCAGTTCGTAGTTCTGTGGCTCTGGATATGACCCCGCTTAGTACCATTAGTGGCTACAAGTGTGGTCTTTTCTTAGCTCCAGGGAGACCCTTGGGAGAACAGGCTACCCTTTTAAGTACTCCTTCAGTGAATGCTGAACAACACACCTATGGGAAGTTTAGGACAAACCTGGAGTTGGATTGCTCTCTAGTGCTGAAACAGTGACAACATGCAAACTATGGGCTTGCTGTAAACCTAGTCATACGTTGCCATCTAGTGGTGATATAGCAGAAGTGTTCACAGCTTCAGAGAAAATAAGCAAACTACTTAGAATTTTTGGAAGGTCAGTAATAGATTATTAAGACTGGAATAAGTAACTATCCTTCAATACAAAACAAATGCCACACACCAAGCATCCAGAGCTTTCAATAACCTCATCTCATCATCAACATAAGGTTACATAACCTCACCTCATCATCAACATAAGGTACCAGAAATGAAAGAAACAGTAACCAATATGGGTGAACTCTAAAATGAAGAATTTAAAATAGATATTTAAAAGAAACTTCAAGAAAACACAGAGGAAAATTTGATACTCTGGCAGAGAAACTTAACAGTGAGATGGAAGCACTTTTTAAAAAAATTAAACAAATCCTTAAACCAAAAAAATATACTCACCAAAATTAAAAATGCAATAGAAGGCATCCATAATAGGATTGGTCAAACAGAAGAAAGAATTAGCTCAAAAGGGTCATTGGAAAATATAAAATCATACAACAACAATGAAAATAATGCAGAGTATTGATTGGAGGAGCAAATATTCAGGTTGTTGGGGTTTAAGAGGAACTGGAGAATGCCAAAGGGATAGTTTATCTGAAGAGGTATTAACAGAAAAAATGAAATCCTAGAGAAAGATACAAACATCCACATATAGGTGAGTCAAAGGTTGTTAATCAGATTTTACTCAACAAGGTCCACCCCAAGATATATTATAATCAAGTTCCTAAAGGCTAAATATAGGGAGAAGATTCTTAAGAATGAAAAAAAAATACACACTCACACATGCACACATGTGTGTGTACACACACACACACACACACACACCCCAAACAAACAAAGCTGAAGAAACAGGAAAGCTGAACAAATAGTAAGCAAAAAGATTGAACAGTAATCAACAATTTGCCATCAAAGAAAAGCACAGAACCTGGGAACTTCACTGCCAAATTCTACTAAACATTTAAAGAAGAATTATTAGAAATTTTTCTTAAGTTATTCCAAACTTTGAAGAGGAAAGAGTTCTTTCAAACTTGTTCTACCAGGGAACCACTATCCCAATATCCAAACCAGATAAGAGCACAAAAATGACACAAAACCCCTACAGACCAGGATCTTTAATGAACATACATCCAAAATCCTCAACAAAATGCTAACAAACTGAATAAAACAACACGTTAAAAAATCATTCTCCATGACCCAAGGATGAAAGGATGGTTCCACATATGCAAATCAATAAACATAAAACACCAGGTCAACCGAATGACAGAGAAAAGCCACATAATTATCCTCATTTGGTAGAATTCAATATCCCATCATGATGAAAATTTTGAAAAAAAAATAGATATAGAAAGAATGTTACTCAACATACTGAAGGTGAATAAAAAGCCAGCAGCTAGCATTATACTAAATGGGGGAAAGCTGAAAGCTTTCTCTTCAAGATCTGGAACAAGACAAGAATTCCCACTTTTGCCACTTTTATTCAATATAGTACTAAAAGTTCTTCCCAGAATAATTAGGAAAAAGAAATAAAAGGCATCCAAATTGAAAAACAGGAAGTTAAATTGTCACTGTATGCAAATCAAATGATCTTATAAATAACATCTCCATGAAAAAGTTTTATAATAAGTTTATTCAGTAAATTTCCAGAATATAAAATCAACATCCAAAATCAATTTTGTTGCTAAATGCCAGTAGTGAATGATCTGAAATAGAAACAAAGAAAGCAATCTCATTTATAATAACTGCAAAATACCTAGGAATAAATTTAACCCAAAAGGTGAAAGATCTCTATGATGAAAAATATAAAACATTGTGGAAATAAATTAAAGAGGACGCACATGCAATAAATGGAGAGACATCTGTGTTCAGGCACAGAAAGAATCATGTTATTAAAATGTACACGCTACCCCAGTGAATATAAGAATTCAATCTAATCCCTATCAAAATCCCAATAACATTCTTCACATATCTATGAAAATCAGTCCTAAAATTTGTACAGAATCACACACAGACACACAAATAGCACCAAGGTCATCTTGAGAAAAATAAACGAACAAATAAATAAATACAAAGCAGAAGGGCCAGGCGCAGTGGTGTACACTTGTAATCCCAGAGCCTCTGAGGCTGAAACAGGAGAATCAAGAATTGAAAACCAGCTTCAGCAACTTAGCAAGGCCTTCAGCAACTTAGCAAGACCCTATCTCTAAATAAAAATTTAAAATGGGCTGGGGATGTGGCTCAATGGTTAAATATCCCTGGGTTCAATTCCTGGTACCCTCCCCGAAAAAAAAAAAAAAGAAAAACAAGCAGAAGGCATTACACTACCTGACTTGAAAACACACAAAGTCATAGTCATGAAACAGCATGATGTTGGCATGAAAACAGACACATAGACCAATGCAGCAGGAAACAGCATCTACAGCTAGTTGATCTACAACACAGCTGTTAAGGGCACACATGGGGAAAGGACACTCTTTTCAATAAACATTGTTGGGGAAATTAAATATCCACATGCAAAGGATGAAACTAGACTCCAATTTCTCACCATTTACAAAAATCAACTCAAAGTGAGCCGGGCCCGGTGGCTCAAGCCTGTAATCCCAGCACTTAGGGAGGCTCAGACAGGAGAATTGCGAGTTCAAAGCCAGCCTCAGCAATGGCGAGGTGCTAAGCAAGCAACTTAGTGAGACCCTGTCTCTACATAAAACACAAAATAGGGCTGGGGATGTTGCCCAGTGGTTGAGTACCCCTGAGTTCAATCCCCAGTACCAAAAAAAAAAATCAACTCAAAGTGGATAAAGACCTACATGTAAAACCTCAAGCCATGAAACAGCTAGAACAAAATGTAGAGAAAACATTTCAGGACTTTAAAATGCAAAAGGATTTTCTGGACAAGAACCCCAAAATACAAAAACAAAAGTAGACAAACAGGATTACATGAAACTAAAAACTCCTGCACAGCAAAAGAAATAATCATCACAGTAAAGACATAACCTATAGAATAAGGGAAATATTTGTAAACCATACATCTGATAAGGGCTTAATGTCCACAATATATAAAGAGCTCAAACAATTCAATGGCAAAAAAAATTTCAAATGGGCAATAGACCTAAATAAACATTTCTCCAAATAAGACATAAAAATGGCAGAAAGATGTATGAACAAATATTAAAAGTTACTAATCACCAGGAAAATTCAAATCACAACCACAATGAGTCATCACCTCATCCTGGTAAGAATGGTTACTATCCACAGGACAAAAAATAACAAGTGTTTTCTGTTGAAGATACTTAGCAAAGAAAACACTTGGGCCCTGTAGGTGAGAATGCAAATTAATATATCCATTATGGAAAACAGAGTGGAAGTTCCTCACAAAATTAAAAATAAAGCTACCATATGATGAAGCAATCTTATTACTGGGTATATATCCAAAGAAAATGAAATCAGTGTGTTAAAGACACATCTGCACTGCCATGTTCAATGCATCTCTATTCACAATGGCCAAGAAATGTAAACAACTTAAAAATTTATCACCTGATGCATGGATAAAGAATATGTGATACATATACACATTGGGATACTATTCAGCCATACTGAGGAATGAAAGAAATCCTGTCATTCGCAGCAACATGAATGGAACTGAAGATCATTATGTTAAGTGACATAAACCAGGAACAGAAACACAAGTACCCCATGATCTCACTTATATGTAGAACTTTTAAAAAATCTGTCTTACAGAAGTTGAGAGAGGCTGGGAAATATAAAAGAATGGATATGGATAGAGAAAGTTCACCAGTAGCTACTAATTTACAGTTTGATATAGTTAAGAAGTTATGGTGTGCTAGAGCTTAACAGTATTAGTATAAATAACAATTATGTACCACAGATCTCACAAAGCTAGAGGAAAGAATTTTGAATGTTTTCAACCTAAAGAAATTGCAAATGCTTGAAGGGATAGATGTGTTTACCATGATTTAAACATCAAACACTGTACACAGTGTCAAAACATCACATGGTGCACTATTAATATGTATAGCGTTTATGTTTTATATATCAGTTGAAATTTTAATTATAAAAAAAAAAGAGAATACAACACAGAAACTTAGATGGGGATATTTCAGCTGACAGAGATGAATCTGTGTATCTATAAATTGCACTATACTTTTTGGTAGAAACACTCCCTTATTCCTTGAGATGAAAAATTCTTTCTTATCTCATTTGAAGTAGTTATTTTGCAAAGAATGACTCACCTCTTCAAGATCCACCCATATTTTGCATTTTCTCTAAAACCATAATTAGAACATGGCTTGGAATCGTGGTTTGCCCATAAGGAAACACAATGCACACAACCCAAGTCATCAAAATCTAAGTTCTCTCTTAAGTCTTGTATCTTAACCAGTTCCTGTACCTTAAGGCCTCTGGAGGAAGAAACTTTCGAATCTGCCAGAAATTTTTATTATAAATCATCCTTTAAACCTTCCCCAAAGTGACCTGTAGACATTATCTAGGGTCATTGAGAACAGAGGAAAGGAAAATACTAAAGCTTTAGGGAGATTATAAAACACTGAACATGAGCTGTTGCTATTTTCGAAGGACTCTTAAGTTCCTCTATGGTCCTTCAGTCAGAAAGAGAATTTCCAGAAGTCATGTGATAAAGATTAACATAAGTCCATCAGCGTTGGACCCAGATCATCTGTTAAACTGTCTTTCCCATCTTTAAAGGTAGCATTAATCTGTGTTCCCCCAGAGATATCCTATTATATTTGTTCTTGTAATTTTGATAGGGACAGAAAATTCTAGATCCTTATGCTTGGTCCTATCCATCATAGGTATTTTTTACTTTGTTTCAAATCAGGGTAATAATATCAGATTATTGAATGAAGCATCTACATATTCTAGCCTGTATGGTTTGAAAAGCGATCACACGATAACAAACTCCTTTAAATGTAAGTAGGCAGTGATACTAATGTTTAATGTTAAGCTTAATGTTTCAGGTGTGATCTTTTGGTAACATAGTAACATAAACATTCTCATTAAGTGTGCAGATTTTGATATGGCAAGTGTCCTCTTAACACAAGTTCAACTATTAAACCAACTTGGCCGAGGTCAATCATTATTCATTTACTCTACGAGTGTGTAAAGTTTCTGATTATCTGCCATACTCTAATATTATGGCCCTTGATTGTTATAAAATCATACAGGATGTTATACTGGCCCAATATATTCATGACCTCATCCTAATCAGACCTAGTGACTGAGAAACATCAAATATCCCAAATGTGTTGATATGACACATGCCTGAAGGAAGAGAGAAACTTCATGAAATTTCAGAGACATGTCATCTTCATGAGGTTTGAGAAATCCTGTAAACTGAGGAATGCCCAGATACATCTTTCAAGTGAAAGACAAGGTGTTTTGCCTTGCAGTACTACGACATAGAAAAAGATTCAATATTTAATAAACTTCTTTAGATTTTAAAGGCCATGTGCACTTCATAGAATATGCTGCTCGGAATTATTTAACAGGTAGTTTTGATATTGGCCACAGTAATGGCCCAATGATATCCATGTTGGTGTCTGAATATGTCCATTACTTGAAAAAAGGGTCTTTTTAGATATAAGTTAAAGACCTTGAGTTAGGGAGATTATTATGGATTATACACATAGACCCTATGTCATCCATGGATTCTTAAAATAGAATATTCTCCAAGGTTGCTATAGAGAGAGCTGTGACTCTGGGAGAAAGGTAGGAGAGATGCGGCATGGCTGTATTTGAAGACAGAGGAACAAAGATTTGTCACAAGACAAGGAATGAGGGAAGCCTCTATTGAATGAAAAGGCAAGAAATCGATCCTCAATGAGAACCTCTTGGGAAAAAAACACATACAGCTCAAACAGCACCATGGTTTTAGCTCAGTAATACCCATCTTAGATCTCTGACTTACAGAACTATACTGTGATAATGTTTGGGGATTTAGGCCTCTTTTTAAATTTTTAGTCATTTATAACACAAAAATAGAAAATTAACATAAGACCAGAGCAAGAAAAATTTCTGAAGATGGAGCAACTATGGTGTAAGATGTTTTCCTTCTTGGGCCTTAAGGCCCAGCAGATTCAACAGTGCTCCAAATGTTTATTGCAGATAGAAATGCTGATAGACCATCTGTGAATCCCTGATAAGAGAAACATGAAATGGGTTACTAAAGTTTTTGAAAGCAACTAGGCCTCTCTACAGAAATAACTTGTGCCTATCTTAAAAATCAGCTCCTGGGCATGCTCCTAGGCACTGATAGAGGCCAAATGCCTGACCTGTAACCTTATGTGCACATGAAACCTCATTTACCCATCTATGACTTCTTATCTGTTCTACCAAATCATAAAATTGGGTGTGCACAGTGGCACAGCAATCTCAAGTGGAGTTAAATGAGGCTTTAGCATTCTCTGAGAACAAGGGAAGTTTTTTACAAATTTGTTTCAGAGTCTGATTGCACTTGCTCTTTCTGCATTGTCCTGTCTCTCTTAACCTGAACCTCATGTTAAGTTGCCATAACAATTAATGGGTTAAAAACTTCAGGTGGATGTACTAATACCCAGCACAAGCTATTGCAAAGGAGGGTCTTAATCAAGTGGACAATATAATCTGTTCTGTGGCAAGATTATTAAAGTTATGCCCAGGCTCTGAAATATGGTACATTCCTTAACAATCATTATCTGATCACTGCCCCTGCTGTGTTTCTAATTTTCCAGAAACAGAAGTTAGGTTATTCTGGATACCTGCCAGGTTCACAGTGCTTCTTTTATTATCACTACCCATTGACTTATTTGTGATTATGGTCTTCCATACAGTACCATTTCTGTCTGAGGAGCTCAGTTTTCTGCAAAGTAAGTGAGGCGAATATGCTTCCTAACTCTATCATGAATCTCATCATCCAGAAATTGCTTGCTTTATCCAATGTCCAGACCTGTTCAGGACTCAGTTATGGGACAGTTGGGAGAACGCTTGTGAGTTTGGGGTGCCATCCTATAAGATGCAAAGTAATCTTTGAACATTATTTTGTCTATATAAATAATGAATGGAGCTATTTGTTCCAAAGCCAGAATAAAAGGTTCTGGGAACCAAAGAGTGAAAGATGACAAGGGGGTTTCTATCACTGTGGTCCTAATAAACCACTCAAATATTTCCTTCTTGTCCCCAGGACTTTATATGCTGAATTTAATGTTCCCAATTACCAAGAAAAGAATGTTTCAACTGATAAATATAGCAATGTTTTAATTGAAATACAGTTGACATTTTTAAGGATGAAAATTATTTTATTTTTAAATTTCTAAAATTTGAAAACAAGAAGCCTAGGTTAAATAATATCATTTTTCAAAGCTGAGTATGCTCATTCAGAGCTCCATTTTTCTGCTTGAAATACAACTCCTAAAACTACTAGGTGGAACACAACTGTTCTGATGACCTGTGATTAGATGACCTGATCAGTTTCAGTTGGTGACATCCCTTTTTTCCCTTGGTAAGGGTTTAAAAACCTCAGATGCATCATTCTAGTCTTCCACTGATGACTTCATTGTGAGTGTCTCCTATAAGGCATACACAGCAACCCATCTTCACCCTTCTCACTCTCAGAAACTTTATTTGTGTGTGAATACAATAATACAATTCATCCAGAAGGGTGGTTCCAAGATGGCGGCCTAGACAGACTCCTCCATGCTAGTCTCTCCAGAACCAAAGCTGGAAGTAGTGGAAATACCACCTTCCAGCCAGCTTCTTGACATCATCCTATAGCTCATCAACCCCCGCAGGAATTTCACTCGTATGTGTGTACGCAGGGCCACCAGGCGGCAGCGATTGCCACAAACAGCGTGACTTCAGCAGTGAGCAGCACAGCTGCAGCAGCGTGGGGCCCCAGCCCAGGGCTCCAGCCCTGGATTCGCCCTGGGTGGGCGGGGCCTGCTTCTATACGGGTACCTGGCTCCAGCGCCCACCGAACCACACAGGACTCCTAACAGTTGCTCCTGTGCACAAACCATCTCCTGAGTGGGCCCCCTGGCTACTGTTCTTTGTGGATCTCCATCTAACATGGTAGAACTTCCTACACCGGGGGGCGTCAGACAGCACCTGGGAACAAACTCTGACCTCAACACAGCACACCGTGAAACAGCGTCTCCACCAGTGGCCCAGAGCTTCACCCTGCTGTGAAACCCACACCCAGGACACCAGCAGGAAAAGTCCAGCAAGCAATAGACAACGCCACCTATTGGAAGTGAAAGGAACCATACCTGTTTATTTACATTGAGACTTTTTTATTTTTATTTATTTATTTTATTTTTTTATTCTTATTTTTATTTTATCCTTTATCTTTTTCTCCTAATATTTCTATTGTTTAATCTTTTTGTTTTATTTCTCTGATCTTTTCTTCTTTCCTTTCTTTCTTTTTCCTTCCCCCTTTTCTCTCTCACTCTTTTCCTACCCTCTAATCCCCAACACTTGTGAAACCAGATATTTGTTATACAGTGGGATATGGTAGATTGGGATTTCTGAACTTTATACTAGAGTGGTATTATATAGTCTTGTAACTCCTGCTTGCATATGTTTTATTTTTCTTGCTATCATCTCTCCTCGCTGTACTCTCTTTTCTTCCTCCTTACTGGTCTTCCCCAACTCTCTGTCGCCCTTTCTAGTAATAGCCAACTTCTCTTGGATTCCTTTTTCATGTGTTTTAAGATCTAATAACCAATTCCTCACTTCCTACTACCCCAACATTCTCTCCTACACTCCACCTTCAAGTTTCCCTAGCCCACCAACAGAAACTATAGATTCTTGTGCAAACATATTGTTTACATAATAGATTGTACAGGAACTCATAATTGCTGTATATCATGACCAAACTGTAAATGTATTTGGGAGCTATTAGGAGCTACTTGGTTTGAAACTATATATTGCTTGTATTGAGATCAATCAATATTGGTCTCCCCTTTAAAGGAGAGGTATTGAAATCCTGCAGGGAAACTATACCCATATAGGAGTTAAAACTGTAACAACTTCGATCAGCAGAGCTAGAAGGAAAGACACACAAACATCATGAAAAAACAAGGGAAGAAAGTGCCTCAAACAAACCAAGATATTACACTATTAGAATCCATGGTCAGCACAGCAGAAGAAATGATAAAACAGGAATTCAGGATGTACATAATTAAAATGTTCTGTGACTTAAAGAATGATACAGGAGAGCAAGCCCAGTCAGCAAAAAATCATTTAGATAAAGAGATACATAGGCAAATATAGGAAGTAAAAGATCACTTCAATATGAAGATAGAGAATCTGAAAAGGAACCAAACAGAAATCCTTGAAATGAAAGAAACAATAAACCAAATTAAAAACTCAATAGAAAGCACCACCAACAGATTAGACCACTTGGAAGACAGAACCTCAGATACTGAAGACAAAATATTTAACCTTGAGAATAGAGTTGACCACACAGTGAAGATGGTAAGAAATCATGAACAGAACATCCAAGAACTATGGGATAACATCAAAAGACCAAACATAATAATTATTGGGATAGAGGAAGGCATAGAACTCCAAACCAAAGGAATGAGCAATCTATTCAATGAAATACTATCAGAAAACTTTCCAAATATGAAGAATGAATTGGATAATCAAATTCAAGAGGCTTACAGGACACCAAATGTACAAAATCACAACAGACCTACACCAAGGCACATCATAATGAAAATGCCTAACATTCAGAATAAGGAGAGAATCTTAAAAGCCACAAGAGAAAGGAATCAGATTACATATAGGGGGAAGCCAATTAGGATCACTGCAGACTTCTCAACCCAGACTCTGAGAGCAAGAAGATCATGGCAAAGCATATACCAAGTGCTAAAAGACAGCGGATGCCAACCAAGAATCTTATATCCAGCAAAATTAATTCATGACATTCATGAGTTAAAC
>CM053409.1:85977587-86136666 GCA_028644305.1 Xerus rutilus | reverse complement strand
AATGGCAGCTATCCAAAACACCAGCAACAATAAGTGCTGGCGAGGATGTGGTGAAAAAGGTACACTCAAACACTGCTGGTGGGATTGCAAATTGGTGCAACCAATCTGGAAAGCAGTATGGAGATTCCTTAAAAAACTTGGAATATTCATTTCAATATTACTTTTTGTTTAGGTTTAACATCTTCCCTTCCTCTATATTTCTAATGAGCAAATATCTTACATTATTATTGTTTTTCCTTGAGATGATATAATTTGTCAATGGTTCTTTTTACATATGGCAGCTGGAGGCAACACCCATCCTGATATGATCTTTGTGCTGTTTAGGGTGGGACCATTGCCAATATTATTTAAACTTTGGACACATTTACTAATGCATTTTATTATCCAGTTTGCTTTACCATCAATCATGATAGTTTGTATGTGAGTGTGCTGGATGCTATTGCTTTTTTGGTGGAATAGCCCTTAATATTAGGTTAATTTCCTTGATGTCAATGCTTTTATTTTAGTCAGATTATATACTTCAGAAGTACACAGATTAGTATATAACAATAAATTACATATTAAACAAGTTAAAGTAAGTTAATATTTTATTAAATTATGAAAATTTTATATTAAATATACATCATTAATATATAGCAATAGATACATATATTAACAATCAAATATTTATTAGGTTAACAATAATGTATTTATTAAGATTTATATATTATTAGGCATATATGAATATATATACAAAAAATATCCAAGTATGGCGGTTCCTCAAAGACTAGGAATGGAACCATCATGTGACCAAGCAATACCACTCCTCATAATTTATCCTAAAGAATCAATGTCAGCATACTATAGTGATACATGCATACCCATGTTTATAGCAGCACAGTTCACAACAGCCAAACTATGGAACCAACCTTGGTGTCTGTCAATGGATGAACTGATAAAGGAAATGTAGTATACATAACACAAATGAAGTTTTACTTAGCCATAAAGAAAAATAAAATTATGTCATTTGCAGAAAAATAGATAGAACTTGAGAATATTTTTAAACGAAATAAGCCAAACTCAGAAGGTCAAGGGTTGTATGTTTTCTCCCACATATAGAGGCTAGAGGAAAAAAGGAAAAGAAAAGTGAGGCAATTTCATGAAAATCAAAGGTAAATCAGTAGAATAGAGGAAAGAGTCTAGGAGGGAGAACAGCAGGGAAAGGGTAATACTGGGAATAATATTGATCAACTTATCTTGCTATATTGTGTGCATGTATGAATATGTAACAACAAATCCCACTGTTACATACAACTATAATGCACCAATAAAATATGTGAAAAAAATACATCAGAGAAAATATTCTCAAGTTACATAATATTGTACCATGTTTATTAAAATGTAAATGATAAATAATAATAAAGTACATGCAACTTTGATTTGGAAAAAAATAAAGATGTTTTCAAATAAAAGGACTTTAATATAAATTAACATAATAGCAAGTGTATTTGGAGAAACTAACAATAATAAATGTTGTATTTTATTTGGATATAGTGATACCAAAGAAATTTATTTGCTGAAGCTGGTTAGTCTGTCACAATATAATCAGGTTCTTCTCCTTATAATTCATACAATCAACTTCTAGTCATAAAACATCCCAATGTACTCCCCACAGTTAGCTAGGTTTTATTACTACCACTGTATAATAGCTTGTGCAGAGATGTCTTTGTCATTGCTTCACATTAAGATATATTTGAGTGCTACATGGGAGTGTCTGAGAATCGAGTAGATAAATCATCCCTGAGAGGATTTACCACATAGCAACTCATTGTTTGCAGTGCCACAAAGGAATCCTGGCTAAAGAAAAACAAAATAATTTTTTTTTGAAAAAGAATAAGAGTCCATTTAACTAAAAATAAATTAACATGCTATATATGATATAAATTGATTATTTATAGAATCAGAAAAAGTATATTGTGTATGTATAAAGTATAATGGATTATAATCCCATGTCTCTTAAAATATTTTAGTAGCACATTTACATGTTTTTTTGGTGTAATATTTTCATATAGCCAGGCAGAGTGATCTTCAGAAATAACTTCCTCAGCATTGAGGACAAGGAAAAAATAACCATGTGAGAGGCCTGGCAAGTGTGAGCCTGAGTACTTAAGCAAGATTTCTTGAAAATCAACTCCTTGAAACAAGTCAGATTTAAGTCTAAACCTTGATCCATCACAACTGATCATACCACTTGACTAGTGTTTAAATTAAAATGCTCAAGTGAAAATTGGGGGAAAAGAAATGGTTAGTGTGAAACTCTCTTTGATAATTGTGAAAAACGCAAGACTCTTATAGCATGACCAGGTGATTCAAACTGAAACACTGAACTTTTAGAAAAAGAATTGGCAGATCAGTTGTCTGAAAGTCAGAAGATGGAGGTTCTATTACCATTCATTCCTGTGCTTCTAGAAAAGTAACTTGATTTTTCGGAGAATTGAGTCTGTCATTACAATGATAAAGTTCAGTCAAGTAATTAATAAAGCTGCTTTAAAGTCCAAGGTTTGATAAAAATGCATGATTCAGATATATATGTATAAAATAAGCCTTCAATTTTTATTGTAAGTAAAATTGGTGTAGAAAACAATAAAGAAAAACAGATTATAATCAAAACATTGAGGTAAAAAGAATGTGCCCAGGAGATACAGAAGGAATGGTCAGACTAATGAGAGGAGAAAACCAGTATTAACCAAAAGAAAGTAATAGTTCAATATGTATTGCACACCTTGTCTCTAGCAGATACCTGAGAGATCCTGTGTGTGCTGTATCTGGTTTCACTCTTGCATTTTTACTGTTGTTCATCTACATATGAGGTAATGTAGGTCCAGAAGACTAGGCCAGAAAGGGTGAAGCTACAGTTAATATGAACGTCAGTTTTCTAGATTATGCCTTGAATGTGCTAGGAAATATGTGGAAACCAAGTTATAAGTTATTAGGGAAGAAGAGGTGAAAAAAAAATTGGGAAAATACTTGGTTAAAATTTAAAAAAAACCCAAACGAACAAACAACACCAATAGTGCTAAAGGAATAACAATGACAGAACATGGGGAGAGGAATAAGGGGCTTGAGTAAAGTGGACTAATTTGGCAAGCCTTAATTTGGGTAATAGATTGTAGTTAAGCAGAAATTAAGGGGCACTGCTGACAAGAGTGAGAAAACCATTGTATCTAGAGAATGTGAAGTTCAAGTGGTTCCATTTGTGAAGCTAAAGTAAAATGCTCTGGTAATATTTCTTATCTAAAGAAGAGAAATAGAGCATGGTAGCAATCCAGACTTGGTATTTACAAGATGTTCCCAGGAAAATCAAAGGGAAAGAATAAGCAGCCTTGCAGTAGCTGACCTTGGATTCCCAGCAGGGTAGGAGCTGAGTAAAGCTATGATGGAGTGAAAGCTTACAGAAACAGTGAAGCAAACATCTTCATGAATGAGATTATTTCTTAAAAAAATATTTTACATTATTTTTGTCTTAGCTCCACCATCAGGCACTTAGGGTGTAAACAAGTATTTGACATCTGTCACCACCAACAATTTTCCTCCATAGATTTTTCATGTAATCCATTAGAATTCAGAATAGAATGTATGTAATTTATTATATTACCCTATTATTCAGCAAATGCTCACTTCGCTAGCCTAACTAACAAACAAGTATATCCATTGAAAATAAACACAATCTGATGGGCATGATGGCATACCTGTAATACTAGTGGCTCAAGAGGCTGAGGCAGGAGGATCGCAAGTTCAAAGCCAGCCTCAGCAAAAGCAAGGTTCTAAGTAACTCAGTGAGACTGAGTAACTAAGTAACTGAGTAACTAAGTAACTCAGTGAGACCAAATAAAATACAAAATAGAACTGGGGATGTGGCTCAGTGGTCAAGTACCCCTGAGTTCAATCCCTGGTATCAAAAAAAAAAAAAAAAAACAGACAATCTGAGCTCTTTTTTGTCCTTATTAACCATTGAGTGAAAAGAGCTCTAATTTTTAAAAGACCTATTTTTTCTATTTTCTTCTTTTACCAAAATCACGAGTTTGACTTCTATTATAAGAATATATTGTGTCCTTTTCTACAAGGTAATTTACAAAAGTAGAGAAAGCAACTTTATAACTGATTTTAAAAGTCTAAGAGTATTCTAGAAGTCTGGTCGTACCTGCTGTTTGTCATCATTTGAGGAAGTTTGGGAGGCTCACTTCCACCTTCTCTTTCACCTCCACTAAGCTCTGACCTGGAACCCAGACACTGGTATGGTCCAAGCACTGGGTTATCTGGCCTGGCAATATGATGGAGCTCAGCTCTGACCTCACATGGTGGGCCCACTGATAACCCTGATGCTCTTCATCACTGTAGTCTCTTAGTGGCAGCACTAATGGGACTGCACACTAAACCCAGATAACTACGGAATGCTGTAGGAGATGGTTATATTTTTAGATATAGAAGTTTTTAATCACTGCACTGTACTTGTGCAGTTAAGAATAAAGAACTGACAATAGAAATTCCTTCTTTTCCAAAGGAAAGAGAATACATCTTTGAGATGCTTAATGAGGAATTTGCAGGAAATGAATCAATTCTAATGGAAGCCAGACTTTAGAACACTAAGTGAAATACAAAACTAGACACCACTAATAAGGACCTGAAAATCTGTTCATGTAATTTTTTAAAAACACACTTAGTAAAGAACTTAAAGCAAAAATATGAATGTTTAGAACTAACTGGCTGACTACAAATACAAAAACTTATTGTTTAAATGGCAAATGATGTATTAAAATGCTTAAAATTTCAAGTAGCTGCAAATAAAAACACCTTTGCTACCTTCTTCAGCAAAAGGAACCATGACTTCAGACAATACTAAAAAGTACTTTGAACCGATTACAAACCTATCTTTTTTTTTTTTCTTGCAGTGCTAGAGGTCAAACCCACAACCTTGCATATACTAGGCAAGTGCTCTACCACTGAGCTACAACCCCAGCCAGAAAATGCTAATCTTCAAAGCATAAATATGGAAAAGAAGGTTGAGTGAACATTAGACATGATGCAATGCTACAAAACTCTAAAACTGGAATGAGTTCTAAAAGCTAAAGACAGAACACCTGTCTAGTTGAACACTTGCTAAGGTTAGCAAACTTGCTGCTGTTCTTTGAGATGGCAACATGGTTTTTGTAAACTTGCAATACCATAAAACAAATACAACAAAAAATGGAGACCTGAAAAGTTCTGAAGTAACACATAGATGTGGCTGAGTAAAACTTACTGTGGTAGGTTAAATAATGGTCCTCCAAATATGTCCCTCTCCTGACACCCAGGACCTCTGAACATATTACATTTTCTAGCAAAAGGGAATTTGTAGATATGATTAATTAAAAATTTTTGAGATTGTGAAGTATATCCTGGATTGTTTGGTGGCTCGACATCATCACACAGGTCCTAATAAGAGAGAAACAGGAGAGTCAAAGTCAGGAAATGATACAATGGAAGTAAAGACTGAAGTGATATAGAGAACCAAAAAAATGAAGGAAGCCCCCAGAGCTGTAAAAGAGAAGGAATGGAAAATATAGCCCTGTTGATTCTTTGAATTTACTCCAGTGACACTGATTTCAGACTTAAGATAATCATACTATACAATCATAAATTTTTGTTGTTTAAAGCTACTAAGTATATAATAATTTGTTATAGCAGCCATAGGAAATTTATTTTAAAAACTCCTTAAGAATAAGATACCAAACATACACTCAATTAATTGAAGATGAAATAATCAATGTAATTAAAAGAGTAAAAGTTCTGCCACTAGAAAACCACAGTCAGAAGAAACTTTATGTCTTTCTTCAACTGCATCAACAAAAGAAAATGTATTTTCATGAAAAATGCAATTTAGAATAAGCTGACCACCAAAAATAAATAAATAAATAAGTAAACAAAAACCATAAAGGAGAAACTTTCTAAAGCAATTGAAAAGACCAGCTATGCAGGCAAAGAGATGGACACCTACAAAACATAAGCAAAATCTTTCAGAAAAATTTTAAAAATCACTGTAATCCCAGTGGCTTGGGAGGCTGAGGCAAGATTGCAAGTTCAAAACCAGCCTCAGCAATTTAGTGAGGCCCTAAGCAACTCAATGAGACCCTGTCTCTAAATAAAATACGAAAAAAAAAAAAAGGGCTGGGGATGTGGATCAGTTGTTAAGCACCCCTACATTCAATCCCCAGTACCAAAATAAATAAATAAATAAAAAGCATCACCTGCAAGTATAAATGTCAGTATTTCCCTTGAGAGAAAGGCTCAAAGAGTAACTAATGACTTAAGAAGGAAAAAAATGGGAGCTCCAGACATAAAGTTTTTGAGTAAGAGTATAATGTGGATATTTTGAAAAGTATCCTTATGTCCTTGATATTTTAAATTGAACATAGGAATGTTCTTGATGGCCATATTCCCATACCCTGGTAGAAGGCATACAAAGTGGTACAGCACAGGAACTGAAGGTTGAGTAACTGGTCAGGACTAGATTCCAGCTCCAAAGAGTCAGGACCCCAGGAGAAGGAGATGCTCTCCAAGGGGGAGGCAGAGCATGTCTTTTTGTACTGGCATGCTGATGGGGGAGAGGCCTTCTTCTAATTTATGTGTCCCAATGATTGGGGAGTCTGATTCTTAACCAGTCCCTAAAATAAAATGGCAAGGCTTTTATTTTTTTCTTTGTCTTTTAAAATAATTTCAACCATTTTCTGTTTAGGTATTATCACTACTATTTAAATGATTATGCAAGTGCTGAAAAGGAAATTGAATAGATTACAATACTTGGGATAGTTTTATTAAGGTATAAATATGTATTTCATATTTATATTCATAAATAGAAATATATAAATAATCACAAATGTGAATCTGTCTGTAAATTGTTTTTATTTTACTTTCTTGTTAAATTGTGTAATTATAATATTCTCTTGCTAGAATTTAACAATACTTTTCTAAGGCTAGAAATGAGATGATATTTTTGTTTAACCTCTAAGGAAGAATTTTCTTGTTTTCTTTCTCTGCTATAGCTAAGTGACTATACAACCAAATGGAAGTGACAGATATTTGAAATTTTTGAAGTGTATTTCATAGATATCACTTTTTAAATTAAATTTCATTGGTAAATTATTTCCTGTTCTTATATTTTTAGATAACTTATGAATAGTGTCTCAATTGATGGTGTTTAAGAAGACACTCATGCATGAACTGTGGTAAGGGTTTCACAGTCTCACAGTTGAAGACATTCCAAATTCAAAGTCCTTTTGTATATACCAAATGTTGAATTTGTTCTAGTGATAACACTACTATGTTTACAAAAATAAATTTTAGTATAAAAGAAATACTCACTCATGGCCTCCATTGTATTTTTTTTTATAAACCCCGAAATCTTCACTCTGGACTTGAGGCCCTGTGTGAGCTGGACATTGCTGGGGTCCTAGTCTTGTGTTGTACTCAGTGTGCTCCAGGCACCTAGTCTTCCACAGTGCCTCAAGCACCCAGGCTCCTCTTTTGCTCATTCTGCTCCTTCATACTAAATTGCTGTTCTTCTTATTCTTCACGTTTCAATTAAAATTAACTTCAATCAAAATTTCCAATTGTAATCAATTCCTTTTGTATTATTCATACCCTATGGTTTTCCGATTTTCTTGATCAACACTTACAACAACTCATATGAAATGTTTATGTGATTATGTGTTGAATGCACATATCCATCCCACATCTCCATGTAGTCAGGAATTAGAACTATTTTTATACATTTACTATATATGGTGTTTTAATGGCATGGCATGGAGAGTGCTTACTGCATTTAGCTGGGACATTTCTTCCCTTTGAATGTGTAGGAGGCAGGTTTTGTTGTACTAACATCTAACAAAACACCTGCAACATTTAGGGGCGTATGGTAACTAAGTTTAACTATTTAATTGCAGTTCTGTTGATTGGCATGCTTTCTCCTGGGCTAGTTTGGTCTGCTTGTTATTGAATAGCTCAGGCTAAAATTTTGAACAGGGGCTACAAAGACATACTCTTCTCATGGGGCAAGTTATAAGCATAATAGGGCAAGCAGAACACAGCTCACTTTGTGTGTGTGTGTGTGTGTGTGTGTGTGTGTGTTGGGAATCAAACTCAGGGCCTCATGGAGTGCTAAGCAAGTGCTTGACCACTAAGCTACACCTCTAGCTCTCATAGCACACTATTTGAAGCTTAGAATTGAATCATCATACTTCATATTTGCCCATACCCCTCTAGTCAGAGCAACACAGATGGCTCACATTAGTGGAGAAAGTAGGCAAATTCTGTCCACTTGTGAAAACTCCAAATGCAGATAATATCTTCTTAGAGAACTGATAGCAACACCCTTCACCTCTTGCCCTGTGCCTATAATGCACCCTCCTCAGTGCCAAGCAGACAATAAATGTTAACTAGTTATTTAATGTGCATAGTGTTTGGCAGTGCTATTGGCATTAATATAGTGGCTTATTGATATTAACAATCTGATCTGTATAAACAAGAACCTAATTTAATTTTTATGGAATGTACTTTTCTTTATGTATACTCAAAAAATTCTTGAGGAATCTCTATTCATTTTTTTGACATTTTACACATTGTCTTTCATTTTTTTAACCTGTGATACACTTGTCATATATAAATTGACCTTTTTTCAAAGCTTTCTTAAAAGAATTTTTCCATGGAAATGAGGATCTTTATGTAGTTTTCTCACTTGCCCTTTTCTTTGATGCATGACTCAACAATTTAATGACAACTTATGTTTGATCAGAGGGATGTAACACAATTAACCAGTTCCAGTTGTTTTTCATTTCTTTTATAAAATAATATTGTGATGAAGATATTTCTGAGTAAATATTTCATACATTTGTGCAGAGATCTTAAAAATAGATGAATCAAAACCAAGAGTATTTTTTAAATTGTTGACATATTTAGTCAAATTATTATCCAGAGAAGTTGTACTGCTTTTCACACTCTTATACACAAGAGCTGGCAAGAGCCACCAACAATCCTGGACCTAAATATTAACATTAAAGATATTTTGAACTAATTTAATGATTAATATATCACCTATTTTAATGGCACAAAAGATATATAATAGACTATATTTTGAAGAAATTCGTTTCAAGAATGGCTCCTAGGGATGGGAAGAATAAGCCACAAAGAAGGTTGCTGCAGTCCTCACACCCACATCCCAGGGTCCCACACGCCAGCTTTAAACCCCAGGATTCCACACAATCCTCTGGTTTCTGCCAGCTGGTCCTTTAACGGAAGACAAGTGGAGCCGCCGCCGATCTTTCATAGGAGAAAACCTCTCTGAAGATCGCCCTGCAGAATCTTGGAAGTGTAATCCCCACACTGTTTCCTGGGAGTCCCCACAGCTCAGATCCTACTGGAGGGCTAAGCAGAGGAATCTGATTAATTTGTCTCTCCGTGGGGCGCTATAGAACAAGTTCTCAGAGCTGCTAAACCCACGCAACTTGGGAGCAGCTACGCAACAAGCACCCATCGCCCTGAAGATGCCGGCTTTCCGCTTGGCGCAGCCATCCCTAGATCCCCTCGCATAAGCCCTGGGACCCCTGGGTCCGCAACAGCTGAGATGTCCCCTAGCCAGCGTGCGTTCCCGCTAGGAAACGCAGGAAAAAGAGCGCTCCTCTGAACAAAGGCCTGGAAGTAAAACTGCAGGAGGCACTTGATCTCATAGGAGTGATCCCGCTACGGGTCCGCTCGGTAGGAGGTGAGGCCGAATCCCACGCGGCTGAAAGGAGGGCGAAGGAGAGTAAGGCAAAGGTCTTCAGGGGATCTGACCCCCTCAGATTCCCTAGCTTTCCCTCGTCGCGGAGATCCCATGCCACACTCCACCAGGCCTCACTGTGGACACTCACAGGGTCAAAGGCGAATTCGAACTTGTACTTAACATGCAGCCTATCTCAGTGTACAGAATGACATAAATGACAGCCTGTCTCTGCAGGAAGGAGGAGCAACACCCCCCCCGGGAGGCGGGGCCAAAAAACCGACCCTGTTACGCATTTATCACTCTGAAGTTGAATTCTTTTTTTTTTTTAATATTTTTTTTAGCTGTCCATGGATCTTTATTTTATTCATTTATTATTCATATGTGGTGCTGAGGATCGAACTCAGTGCCTCATGCATGCCAAGTTAGCGCTCTACCACTGAGCTACGGCCCCAGCCCTGAGGTTGAATTCTTAGTGCCACATTCTGTAAGGTGGAATTTACGGAGGACCACCGCGTTCTGAGTGTGGCACACATAAGAGGTCAGGAAGACTCTTGCTTTGTACTTTCCCATTTCTCCCCCCTGAGTAGTTTCTTTATTTAAGACCAAAGTCACGCTGACGCCAAGCCCAGGGTGATCTGGCAAAGCCCACTCAGGCAGCTTCAGGGACTGAGATAGGATAGGGAATGATCTGCAGAAACTTTAGAGTGTATTAACAAGCAAGAGAAATTGAAACACACAGATGAAAATCAGGGCTTCATTCTATGATTTGAGTTGCTTCTGTGCTGATTTACACAAAAATGCTCAAATATTATCTGTTAAGGTTACAGGTATGGCTCTAACATGCATTTACATCTAATCTGCATTATTAGCATTTACTCCATGAATTTCACAAGTCTAGATCATCAACAAAACTATAACTCAAGGCTGGGATTGTAGCTCAGCAGTAGAGCGCTTGCCTCACATGCGTGAGGCCCTGGGTTCAATCCTCAGCACCACATACAAAGCAATAAAATAGACATTGTGTCCATCTACAACTAAAACAAAAAATTTAAAAAAAACTATAACTCAAGTCCTTATTAGTAGCAATTGCCTATTTCAGTGTTTAAATATCCATCATAGTCAATTTTAGCTACAACATGTAGTCTTTAAATTCAGATTCGGGAAGATATTTATAATTACACATCTTTTTAAATTTCCAAAGAAATTTTACAAAGATAGACATAACCTCAAGAATTACAGATAAGAACAAAATGTAGCAGTTAAGAAGAAATGAATGTTGACTATTACCTTTTGAATCAGAATTTATTTAAAAAGTATATTACTTTCAAATGTATGTAATATTTGGCTCAAAATGTTCATGATTTTAGTAATTGATTTGTTAGCTGGTGTGTTAGTTATAGTGAATAATCCTATTCCATTAAGAGAAGTTTCTTGATTTATAGTTTCATGTGTATCCATGTTTATTGGAACTCAAACACAAAATAAAACAAAGCAAGACAATAAATTATACAAAAATGAACAGGCATATATATATATACAGTATATACACAGTATATATGTGTGTATATATTTTTATATATTTTAATTAACCCATTTTAGTGAGAGCCCACTCTGTGCCAGAACAGTGTGTCCTTCAGAATCATAAGCATATAGTATAAGTGTCAGCAAATTATTGCCAGCAGACTAGATCTAACTTGCTGGGTTTTTTTTTTTTTCCTGCCAGAGAGCTATGTATGGATTTTACACTCTTATCTTATAAAGATGATCACCCTTTCCACAAGAAGAGTTTCTTGGAGGTGAGGACATTAAGGGTGCAACAATAGCCAACTAAAGAACAAGACAAATCATTTCCAATGTTTATAGATAATTTGAATGATATTACTAGTGACACTCACCTGAGGTGTCAATGTTGAGTATGAAGTGACTAGAGAAAAATCTTCTATGAACAGTCTGCTTGGAACAATTATAGGAAAGAATATTTTTTTAAAAAAAAATTGAGAAAACATTCATGTAGAACAAACTGAAATAGAATTTGCCAAGATGTGTTTAAACTGATGCTGGAAAACTCTGTGGAGAAAAATTTTTAAAAAGAGGATAATTTGGAAAAATTTACAAACTTGTGAAAATGTAAGGTGTTTAAATACTACTTAATTCATTTTATTATCCATTGGCAGGTGCTTTGTATAATCTGTTATTTGTTATGAAACCAACTTGCCATTGGTAAACTCCATTCACTCAGGTGGACATTTCCGTGTGTGTGTGTGTGTGTGTGTGTGTGTGTGTGTGTGCGTGTGTGTGTGTGTGTGTGTGTGTGTATGAGAGAGAGAGAGAGAGAAAGAAACTGAAACTAAATATCCTGAAGTCATCCTACAACTAACATAGCACTTTAATAGGTTAGGATAAATCATGCTTTATTAAAGTTCTTGAGCTTAAAGGTGAGAACAAAATATTTTTCTGAATGAAGAAAACTTGGCTATGGCCTATGTTAGCAACCACTGAATGGGTTGGAACATTAGTTTTTACTACAGATTTGATAATGTTTCTTTGTGAATTCAACCTATAATCAGAAGGCAAAACAGTGCTGATATGCAGAAGTTATACTGTAATTCATCATTTAAGCAACTAGTGTTATATAAATCACTGGTGATGTCAATTTGCTCTATTCATTTCTTGTGTTGTCAAAGTTAAAATAAGAAGATCTCTGTGTCAACAAATATTTGAAACATGTATATTTTGCAAAATCAAGCTGTAGATTTGACAGCATTTTTCTCATCTTAATGGAAGGACAAGGAAATTTTCCATATTTCAGAACTCACTGAACTTTCCAATTGAGAAGCTGCCACACAAACTTTAAATTTGGAAATGATTACTTTGCAATGCAATGACATTATAAAAGACAAATACCAAGAGAAAATAGAATTCTATAAATGTCTTCTAAAGGATAAATATGTGCAAATAAAATTTTATGCTCGTAGATTAATAACAGTATCGCTAGTACCTCTATATATTAACATCATCTTCAAAGATGTACTCTGTAAAAGCTCACTTCAGATGTAAATTAACAGACTAGATTTTGCAATAATTTATGATGAGGAAGACTAACCTTGAACTCTGATTAAATGAAATCTTACTAAAAATAATTCTCTGATTGTACTCATTCTTACACATTGACTTTCATCTATAAAAAGAGCAAATATTTTTCTTGTGATATATGTACCTACATACTATCCTCAATTTTGTATTCTGGTCTAAAGAACATCTGGTTCTTTACAGAAAAAAATTACTGACCCTCAATCTAATTGAAAACAACAGTATTTATGGATTGACACTGGAATTATCTGTTGATGCACTTTGCTTACTAGACTGCTGCTGGTAATCATGAGTAAAATATTTTATAAGTTGAATTTAAAAACCCACTACAATAGTAATATGTGATATAGATTCAGTTGTTATTTAAGTATTTGGCATGATCACTTACAATAAAATCACGAAATAAATAAATTACTTGAAATAAAATATCAATGAATATAAAATTACTTGCTGTTGACATATATTACAGTAAGTTTCTATGCCATGTGAAAATATTCTGTAAAAATTAGCTTTATCTTACTAGTTCAGTTTCTTCCAATTAAAGTTTAATATAATTAATATGTATCAATAGGCCATGCATCAAAAGAGACATTTTAATCTACAATTATTGTATTGAACAAGATGCCTTCATTTTCCCTGTAAAGGTGTGACACATATATTCTTGCAATAAAACCACTTTGCAAAGGTAATTCTTGCCCAAGATAAAATGATAATTTTTTAAAAGAATCTACTATTTTGCATTCAAAATCTGTTACTAGTAAAGGATTGTATAAGATAATGTAAATAATTGCTGCTTTTAGCAAAATAAACCATATGTCCTGGGATTAGTGTGACTGCATGTGTGTGTGTGTGTGTGTGTGTGTATCTTGCCCTACCCAAGAGGACAGGAATTCTTTTTCCTGCAACAATTTGTTTCATTTGTCTTTTTAGGATATAAAGATTATCTTGAGACCCAGTTTCCCCCCCAAAATCCAGAATTTATAATTGTGAAATGTGCAGCATGCTGAACATAAACCTAAAGTTTTCTAACACATGATATTTATCATGAAATGAAAATTCCCTGTTTGATAATAAACAATAAATTACTTTTATACTTTGTCAATTCCACACTTAAAAACTGTATCATTATTATTTTGAGTAGGTATGCTCATCTGAAATCTTTAAACTTTGAAAATCAATTTTAGATCCGTGTTATTTAAACTTTGAAAATCAACTTTAGATCCATGTTACACGCATACTCACAGAAATAATATCAGACAAGCGAGAGACTCAAGGATTCATTTGCCTGTGTCATTCATCCATTAAACATATATTTAGTAAATGCCAATTAAGTACCCGGCAATGAATCAAATGCTAAATTTAACTAATAGTCATTGCACCCCCCATTTTTATTCAACAATGTGTTTATTTTATAAATTCCAAAATATGGAGCTAAATGGGTTATTTTTATAATGAGTATTTCAAATACATAATTTATTTAAAATATTTAGTATTATTTTATTTATATCCCTAATATAGAAAAATTACTCAATAAGAAAATGCCAGTATTTATATTCTTTCCCAAGTTTAACTTCTAGTCATCTTTCAAAATGAGAATGTAAAGTCAAATTTTATTCTAAAGATAAATTTCTCAGACGGGCCTTCGCATTAAGCTTACATTTTGCAGTGTGTTTTCTTATTCCAGGAAGATGAATATATTTAATATACTTTAAATTGCATCATATTTTATGAGATCTCAAGGGATCCATTCTTACATGAGCCAAACATTATTGCATAATTATTGCTTCAGATGTCTCAAATGATGACTAATTAAATATACATAAAATATATTTATCAGTGAAAAAATTGCAATGTCTCAATTTCTATTCCCTCTTGAACATGTCTATATCCTCTGTAGAAGAGGAAGCTTTAAGGAGCAAGTGCCCTGGCAACTCAGAACATAATTTGGTATTAATATTTCATACTGCAACTGAAGTACAAGGCAAACTAGAAAAATACCAAAATGTTCCAAGTTAGCATGATTCTTGGCTTCACTACCAAGGTGAAATATTAGTCTACATGGAAGACTTTGGTCTATCTTTGTATTTATGGTAAAATATAATTTCATTATTAATTTAGAATAGTATTACAAAGAGATCTATATTTTTAAAAAGGAATTTAAAAAGGTATTGTTCATTTACTCACTAACTGTACAAATTTTACAACAAATTGTATTGAATTCTTGTTTTCCAGACATGCGCAGCTTAGTTCCAAAATGACTCACAAATCTTAGCCATTTACGCACTTGTAACAAGGGAGTATTGCTTTTTGTGTTATTCCTATACTATTGTATAATACAGTTTTCATCAGCTTGTAGTTAGTTATAGTCTATTTGAAAAACAGAATATAAAAATGAACAAAAACAGACAAAGAAACAGATCCTTTATATCATCTGAGAATGAGAGCAATTTAGAGATAGGTGACAGCCACCAGGCTAGTTGATTTTTAACACTGTATCTATCCTATCAGCAACTTTTCCCTACCTACATTTCTGTGTTAACAGGTCATTTTTTGTAGGAGTAACACTTATTCTTTTTAGAAATGAAAGTGAGTAATCGATTTATTTAATGCAAACATTTCAGTTGAATTAGTTGTAGCATATGTTTATTCCTCTTTCATTTTTTTTTCTGCTTATTCTTTCTTTGCTTTGCCATTTGCTCATCTTTGAAGTACAAAGGTCCAGGAGCTATGGCTGTGTCAGAGGCAAATACACACCACTCTTCACACATAATTTCACACAGAATTGCAGGCAATATTCTCCCCTAACCAAACACAAGTTTAATATTCAAAGCACATTGGGATGTGGTTGCCATCAATGATGATGCTGTGATGTTCCTGTGTCTTTGTCATTTTTGAAAGTTATTGTTAATTTGCTTTCCTTCAAAATGTTCCCATAGAAAAGAATGGAGTGGCAACTTTCTTTAAATTGTACTAGAAAGAGATGTATGCAATGATCTCATGCAAAACAAAGCTTGTGGTTAGCAAGTCTTTGATTTTACAAACACATAAACCTCTGAGTTCCTAATTATCTAAAATGTTTGGTTGATTCAAACTCTGTTCAATTTTGGCTTCTTTTCAATAATTTCTTTTGAAAAAAAATATACACACACACACATACATACAGCACTGCCTAATGGAAAGCTTTGTAGCATACTGATGTCTACAATTTTAAAATAATTTCTTATCATTTCCAGACAATTGCCCACAAATAACAAGAAATTCTGGAAAAACAATGCAAAATAGAATACCAACAAAAATATAAGAAATGCATGAAACAGCAAGAGCATTAGGGGCTGTCAAATTTTCTTGTGCTTTAGTTTTCACTAGAGGAAAGAAAACTCCCTCTCTCACCAATAGTAAACTACTTTTCAATTTTCCCTTTGTTACAATTCTTTCTTCCAGTTAAGAGGGGTGACAAAAAAACCCAAATCAAACTGTTACCAAGAGAATTAGGCATACTGTCCTCACTTCAGTTGGGATGCCTCTACCATACAAAGGGATACATGCAGGACTAGAAGTGACATTAGGATATTAATTGAATCAATAAATGGTTAAAAATTAATAAAATGCTTTGCGATAGAGAAAAAACTACTTATTGGTATACTTCCTTAAGCAAGGGAAATTGCACATACTAAAATATCTTGTGTGCTATTTTAGCAGTACTGTATCCTCTTCCTCTTTAGTAATAAGACTCCTGGAGTTGCAGTCACAGGATCTGGCCACTGGCAATAATACTGTAGTTATCAAGCACTTTAAACCCCATGCATATAGGTTATGTGACATCTTGTGACTTGCAGTACCTATTCATAACCAATTAGAAAAGTTCTGTTCAAGTGAATCTGGATCATTGTTGATATCCTGGGAATAAAGGCAATATTGAATTTTTGTGCCACCTTCTTTTATAATGTCTGCCCTCACTAGGGCAAAATAAGAATTTTAAAAGTTTACATGTCAAAGGGAAAATAAAAAATGAATAAACGTTATCCAGTAATATAGTACTTATTATCAGAGATCCATACTCCCCATAAAAAAGTACAGGATACTTGAGAATAGACAACAGTATCTAACCTAAAGGGGAAAACAAATCATAATAACATAAAACGGTAAGTAACAAGACTGTTTTGCTATGATAAGCATGATTTCTAAAACAACAATATCCATACTACCTGAGAGCCTGTTAGAAAATGAAGAATTTCAGACCCCAAGAAAACATACTGAATCACAATGTGCCCTTGAACAAGATCTCCAGGTGATTTTCATACACATTTTCAAATTAATATCATCCCACTTGAGAATGTTGCTAAATTGTGAGAAAAAAATCCTTCAGTTTGTCAACTTTAATGTGTGGATATAGAGCAATATTCTGATATTGCCAATGGGTTTAATAGTGAAATCCACTGGCTTCATCAATTCTGTATTATTTCAATATTTTACAACAAGCACACTTAAAATAAACTTAATAGACATTTTCAATAAGATAACAAATCTTATTTCATTGTGCAAATTTTGAAGTCAATACTGCTTAATAAAACTAGAACATGTCAACATCACTTAGGGGTGATACCATATATTTATACCATGAGGACCTTGTGCAATTTTAAAAAACAAACCAAACTTAATTTTGAAATAATTTTAAAATAAATATACATTATATAACAGTTTTAGAAAGAAAGAAGATTGCAACCCCCTATCCCCACATACAACCATAAAATACATGCACAAAAGTTAGTTTGAAATAACCGCTCCATTGTTAGTGGATAACAAGACGTAAGAACATCGAGTCATTTTCTACTATGTATTCAAGTATAAAAACCAAGGTATTACCAAGAGACATCATTATAATTAGCCATGTACATGTTATTTCTTAGGTATGATGATTTTAATGGATTCCTTTTCCATGGTTTACTTCTTTGCTATTGCCAAAAGAGATTAACTAAAGAAAAGCTATTTTAGGTGAATTCGAATAATAGCCCTTACTTCTGTGCAAAGATGGAATAAGAGCTGGAATAAGCTCTTATAAGAGCATAGATGGATATTCAACAATGAAAATAAACCCTTGATATGGTTTATGCAAGAGGCTTTCAACTAATTTAGTTAGGCAAGTGAGTCTGTGGAAGAAAACAGAAGATAAAGTGAAAGTTTTTTGTTGTATAATGTCTCACAGAGAAGAAATCAAAATACCATAAGATGGCTATGTCAAGTGTTTTATAGAATTATATAGAAAAATGGATAGAAGAAAATTTTGATATGTAAACTGTATGCACAAACGTTCATGTAATAATTTGTTACAAGTAGCTAAGTTTTAATAAAGAAAATCTAATCAGGCAGAATCATTTTGTATTATTTAGCTATTAATTAGCACACCAAGTCATGGTTAAAGTACTTCTTCATGATTCTCTTCTGTTTCAGTACATTCAGAGGCAGAATCCCATTGACTTGGTTAAACTCCACATATCTGGCTTGTGTAGAGGTTCTCTGTAGAGATGCAGGGGGTCTATTTATCCAAATTAAGCAAGAGGCAAATACAGATCACTTCCTCCTATGTTGAGACATATACAATCAAAAGAAAACATTGTCTAAATCTCTGCAAATTTGTTTTATAAATTGCCAGTTTTGATATTGAATGATATTTGAGAAAAATGAATTGCTTTATTTTTGAAGTTCATCTTAATGAATTTACAGAAATGTGGGAAAAGAAAGAACTTTTTAATTAATTAGTTTACTTATTGTTTTCTGTATTTCATGTACTCTACTAAATGGTTTGCATCTGTCATCTCACATAGTATTTACAAAAATTCTTTGATCTAGCAACTATTTTTTATGTCCACTTTACAAACCAGGAAAACAGATCTGAGAGACTGGTAAACTGAATTCATATACTTGAAATAAGGTAGAATTCAAATAAAAAAAGAGAGTTAACTACAAATCCCTTTCACATATAAAGATACCCAGTTCAATTATATATGGATGCTCAATTCTGAGCATTTTTCTGCAGTCATTTAGCCTCATACATTTTTCTATATAATTATTTTTTCAAAGATATGATAAAATATTCTGCTTCTAAAAATATGACTTATTTACTGTTTCTCTGTGACTAAAATGGTTACGATTTCCTTGTGATATTATTATCCAGACATAATTGGTGGGCAAAAATGCCATGCATTTCAGAATGGTAAATAAAATGAACAGAAAGAGGTCACCAGTAGAGGCAACTGCTGGTTGCTTAGGACAGTTGTAAGGGCATTTTTAGAATAACAAAAGCAGAATCTTGGTTGCCTCTATTTGGCAGGAGAAGGCAGCAAATCTAGAACATTTTTCAAGAAGCACAGCAGTGATGGGAGCAGCAGGCAGTTATTCAGAGGAGTCCGAGATTAGTCCCTTTTTAAAATTAGATAGAAATTAAGAAAAGAATATGGATCATTCAAAAGGAGGTTTTGGCAATACTAAAAAATAAGCAAACATAATTGTAGGAAAAGGATATAGGCAGAGTAAGGAAAAAGTTTAAGATGAAGACCAGAGTTAGAGGTTTTAGGTTTAACTGGAATTAAAAAATATAAAATGTAATAATGAGAAAAAGCTTCAGAATCATTATCCTTTATATATCAATTTTGAGAAATTATTGTAAGTTGGACAAATTTGAATATATAAAGAAATCACACAACTTATTAAAAAGCAAACAATTCAATTGAAAAACAAGCAAAAGATTTGAATAAATATTTCAAAGATGACTCACCTCATGGCACTAGGAATGATGTTTAATATCATAAGCTTTTTGGGAAATAAAAATTAAAACCATGATGGGATTCTACTATATATCTATTAGAATGGTTAAAAAATATATCCTAACAGTACCAAGTGCTGTTGAAGATGTGGAACAACTGAAACTTTTCTACATTGTTGGTGGGAATAGAAAAAACAATGAAGACACTTTGAAAAATATTTTAGCAGTGTTTCAAAAAACAAAGGTAACTACATACTATATGATTCAATGATCCCACTACTAGGTATTTACCTTAGAAAAGTAAAAGCCCACGTTAGTATAGAAACAAATTTTTATAGTGGCTCTATTTAAAATTACACTAAACTGGAACCAGCTCAAATGGCCTTAGCAAATCAACTGAAAAAGTATATTACATCCATACAATCAGGTATCAATCAATAATAAAAAGGCTCAAAATAAGATATGTGCAACAACTTGGATGAATTTCAAGGCACTGTGCTGAGTGAAGACATATAGTCTCGAGAAATTATGTAATCTATGATTTCATTTCAATGACATTGGTAAAAAGCTCTAGTGATAGAGAACAGATAAATGTTGACAGGGCTTGGGAAAGGGGAAGCGTACCTATAAAGAAATAATACAACAGAGTTTTTTGGGTCACAGAACTGTTCTGTATCCTGATTATGGTGGTAGTCCCCAAAGATATGTATGTGTGTGCATGTGCATATATGTATATGCGTGTACATATATATACACATATTTGTGTGTGTATACCATACACTTCATAAAACTATACATCAAAAAAGTAATTAAAAAGTAGTTTTACTATATATTAAAAATGTGGTTTTAGACTGATCTGAATGAAAAAATATAAAGTGAGAACAACATTGCAATATACAATAAAATAATTAGAATTTGGACAGTATCTTCTGGCTACATTTGCAAAACACTGGGAGACTTGAAAAAGTGATGGAAGAGAGAAAGTGGGGGACATAAAAAGCCAGCAATGTGGAGCAGACCAGCGCCTAGGAAGCATTTTGCTCAATGAAAATGTCCTATAGCAAGAGTGACTAACAGAATAGTATCAGATCTCAAGTTTCTTTTTCTTTGGCTGGTGATATCTCTTCTCTACTACTTCTAAATATTTCATGAAAATTCTGTTTTGAACAGAAGTTTTGTATTAGAGTTGCTTTGAGGAAAAGAAATGATCACGGCTCACTTAACAGAAACTGCAGCACCAGGGGCAAAGAGAACGCCAGTTGAAGGAAGTGAGAAAGTGAGAGAACTGAGGATGCACAGTAGCAGGAAAGGCATGGAAAAAACAAGCACCCTTAAGGAACCCTCCACAATATGGTGAAATGAGATTTATGTCAAATGAATCCCAGAAGGTCAGGAGGCTTAGTTGCGGATGTCTGGACTACACATACGGAACTAGGCAATCTAATGCTGAAGTATGTTCTGTGAATTATGCCAATGGTAATCACTAGAACTTCATAAGCATCATTGCCATGATATAAATCAATTGATACCTAAACTCCTTTAAGAAGAAAAAAAATTTCCATGAAGTCAAATAAGTAGTATTGGAAATATACATATGTGTGTGTGTGTACATATATACATATATGTGCGTGTATTATATATAATATATACATATTGCACATATAATATGCACATATATGAATATATTGAAATATATTATATATGTATTTATTCAAATATATATGACGATTCTAGTAATGATAATATTTACTTTTCTGGGCTTTTACTATTCTCACACTCATTTTCTAATTATAACACTTTCTTATTCTCCATAAAAATCCACTTGAGTATCTGATAAGAGATTGAAGATAGCTCCTTTCCATGTAACATCATGAACTGGAAATATTGTCCTCAAGTGGCTTGTGACCTCCCAGGTACCAAGCCATCTTCAAACTAGCAATAACTTCAGTATATACTGGGAACTTTTATATCATTCTCACACTGTGGCAGCATATCATTAAAAATACATTAAGAAAAAGAGAGTATCATGTGTCAGCATCTAGAACTGAAGTGAAATACGTTGGACTCTGAAAAGCCCTGTGACATGAGACCAGCCTACATGTCACCTTTTGGTTTTATTGCTGACTTTAAGGAAACATATAGTAATACAGAATGCTCTATTTTTATTATGTTCCTGACAAGATAATAAACTATACAAACAATTTTGCCTCGTACTTCACTTCTTGGAACTTATTTTGAAATTATTTGAAAATTTTTCAAGTAATTTGAATAATTTAAAATATTTTCTTTTATCTCTTTCTCTCTATTTCTTTTTGCTTGAGAAAACATCCTTGTTCTCCTGTGGAATAATCTATTTTGGAGATAGTTGTGGTATGTGTCTTCCAGTCCTGTCATAATCAAACACCACAGGCTGAATGACTTAAATAATCACAATTTATTTTCTCACTGTTCTGGAGGCCAGAAGTCCAAGATCAGGGTGCTGTTAGTGTTTTCTCTGGTGCTGACATATTTTTGTTCTACATGTGCTCCACATTTTCTTCCCACTGTGTCCTGACATGTAGGCAAAAAAGCAGGGAGGGTCCTGGGGTCCTTTCAGTTCTGATGAGCACACCAATCCTATCTGATTAAGGTGTCACCTGTAGGACCTCATTAACTTTAACTGCCTTCTTGAAGACCAAATCTCCAAATACAGTCACATTGGGGGTTACAGATCCAATATATGAATTGGGGAAGTGGGAGTGAAGACAAAGTTAATTCAATCACTTGCCTTCTGATAAATCCTCTTTGTTTTTGTTTATTTGTTTGTTTTTATTTTAGAATGTTGTACTCTATTATTTTAAGGAGAAGCTTGTGCAGACAGAAACACATCTTCAGAAAATTGCATTTTTTAAATATGTCAACATCTTTTACTGAAGATGTGTTTGTTTCTTTTATTAGTATAATTATATCCAGAAAGACCTTCGAATCTTCACCACTGATTTAGGGATGCTCTGGTAGTCAAATGCAGCTGAGTTGCTGAATTGGATCACATTGCTCATTAATGTCTTGTATTTAAAATCAATAAATGACAAAATTTAAAAGAAAGAATACGCACAATTTAGTTCCCTCACTTGCATAGTGATACAAGAAAAGGAATATCTTAGCGATGTGATTTGAATGTTTCACTAGCAGAGCAAACATGAGACAAGCAAACTGTTAGAGAAAAGGAAAATATATACTATAAAGGCAAAAAACACAGAAAGAAAACATGAAAGGAAAGAAATCTCAATGTATGGGTTAACTAATTAGTAGAAAATACTGTAACAGCTCATTGGGCAATTTTGTAATCAGATGAGCCCAAGGGATGAATATGATCAAGTTTATAACAGTTCATTTTCTTTGAATGCAGCTGTATACAATGCCCCAGGAGATTGTTGAAGCCATGAAACTACAGCAACTGTTTTGATTAATAACATATTCAATCTCTAAAATCCAAGAACAAGAAAGGCATGTTGTTATACTTAGAAAGGTATCAGTAGATGCTATGGAGCCCCTTCTGGAGAAAAAGTGAAGTAGCCGAAAACCTCTTATGAATGGCCATCTTAATTGTATCCCTTCTTAAAGATAGTCTTTTAAAAGTTTTTTTTATCGTTTTTTTTTTTCTGTGTGTCTAAGTTCCTAGGGTTAAACTATGCTGTGATTGCTGTAATTGTAATTTCTCCCCCAGTGATTTTATAGCCAGCAAGGGAACATTAGCACCCACTGATTCCTTGTGGAAAATTATCTATTTAAAGATACTTGCTTCCATTGACTCTTCTTGGTTTTTTGTTGTTGTTGTTGTCTGTTTGTTTCTTAGTGCTTCACTCCATTATTTTATTAGGGAGGAATCTGCACAAAGGCAGAATTGGAGCTTCTAAAGGATTCACTTGTCTCTCTATTTATTCTTCCCTTGAAGTCATAAGCCTTTGTTGATAACAGCCCAGATGGGTGCTAGGAAAGCAATTATGATTTTTAAAAAATGGGAATTTAGAGAGCTACAGGACATCTACAAATATCAAGGACTTTTGTTATGGGCCTAATCTCCTCTTATTTTTGACTTCTCTCTTAAGGTTGTCCATTTCTCAGTAATTGTTGGGTTATTAAATACATATATTTAGCCAGCTCTTTGTGTGGCATGCTGATTCAACTATGTGAACCTTGTTTGATATATTTTGGCTATACATAAAAACATCTGATATTATCAAACAACCCCTTTTCATTTTTCAAAAAATTCACATTAAAACAATGCAGTAGAGCTGGAACTGTAGCTCACTTGCCTAGCCTGCAGAAGGTCCTGGGTTTGATCTCCAGCACTGCAATGAAAAAAGATAAAGGACTTCAGTAAATCAATGAAGTAAGTGTAGTAATGTGCTTTTGCTCAGCAGTGTCTGGGATGTACAGTAAATACAAATTTTCTCCTCTTCTATCCTTGGTCCCTGAAGTCATTGTTGGTCAGTTAGTGAAGGGAAGGAGAAAAGACAGGGTGGTTAACTTCAGGATAAGCATTTGTAAATTAACTGATCTCTGTCCCTTTGAATATTTTTGAAAGAGAATAAATAATATCTAAAATGTAGTAAAATTCAGAGTTTAAACCATAATGTGTACATCAGAGAGTTCTTTGGGGCCTAGATGTTCCTGCTTTACAGTGTTTCTATTGTGTGAAAAGTTGACAATAGTTATTTCATTGACATGGGGTGGTGTAAGGAAAAATCAACTGTTGCTCTAATTCTAGGGAATCCTTGGGAGAATGACAACTAAAGGACACAATAGGGAGCTGAGATCAATGGTGGCCAAAGAAGTAATTAACAATTAGTAGATGATAAAAGAAATAATTGGTGTGGCAAGCAATCAGGATATCCAAGAAAATGTAAAAGGACAAAGGAAGTCCCTTGGTAATAGTTGAGGGAGAGAGTTTGGGTTTCCCTAAGTATTACAGTTACTAAATAACTTTTCAAGGCTAGAAAACCTCAGTACCACAACTGTAATTTAAAACAATATTTTGCTATGAACAAGACATAGACTACCTACAAAGAGCCCTTTCTTTAAGGTGGCATATAAGATAATGTGTAAGCTGTCTTAGAACAAGAATAAATGAATGAACTATCAAAGTGAAGTTAAAAAATTCCATCAGGATTCTCTCTATCATAAATATATTCACAAAGAAAAGGAATTGAGGCTCTTCATGGAGAGGCACTTTAAAGATAAATTTGGGAAATGAGAGCTATAACACAATACTTAAGTTTTCTTACCTTATGTTTTTTTCTTAATTTGAATTATTCTGCTTACATTTCTACATAACAAGTAAATCCAAAATTTAGTAATAGCTTAAAAGAACCATTATGGTTCTTAAAAGAACATTATGGTTACAAATTTTGTAGCTTGGAAATTCAGACAGAGCACAAAGGGAGGGGTTACTTCTGTTCCAAGCTATCTGGGGCCTCATTCAAGAGGACTCAAAGTTAGTACATACCTGGAGATGAAATCACCTGAAAGTTTGTCTACTCACAATTCTAGTTCCTTTACTGGGATAACTTTAAGAAAAGGTTGTGAGTGGGGCCATGTGTCAAAACTTCCACATGACTTGGCCTCCTTAAAGCATGGTAACCTTTGGTTGTTGAACTTCTTATGTGGCAGTTTAGGGGTCCGTGGGTACCTGCTTCAGCAAACAAGTTGGAAGCTACATGCCTTTTCATGATGCAGTCTCATAAATCATATGGTGTCCTTTTTACATTATTGTTTAAAGTTTGGATTCAAAAGATGGAGAATAGACCTGTGTCTTGATAGCAGTGGTATCAAGAAAATTGGGGATACTTTTCATTTTGGGTTTATGGAAGGATGTTGCATCCAACCCACACCTCCCCCCAAGAAGTGCAGCCCAGACAACTCTGCAGAAGCAGCAAAGTTTATTGAGGAAATAGGCACACAGGCCAATCGACTGGGGTCAGCTCTCCTTTCCTTCAGAGAGTGAACCTGAAATGAGGGTTTCAGAGGTTATTATAGGATGGGCTAGCTACATGACTCAGGAAAACAGGATTTGGCAAATATTCAGTCTATAGTTATTTACAGTTCAACCGTGACGGCACCTCCTACATCCCTTTTCAGTTTCTGGAACTTTAGGTAACTGGCCAGGGGGTCTGGCAGCCTGTAGTTTGGCCCCATCTGTGAGAAACAAGCATAGCAAAGCATTAATCACAAAAGCACAAAAAGCAGGTTAGCAGATCCGTGCAGGCCTGAGCCAGAGTGACTCCATTTTGAGTGTGGATTTTATAAGGACACTTTTAAAATTTGTATGGAAATGAATGCTCAATAAGTGCTAAATGAATGAATGAATGGTGATTAAAGTGTGTTTCTCAGAAATGCACATTGAGAACTGGTATAAGGATAAAGGATTGCTAGAATTTAGGAGAGAGTTAAAATTTAGGTCTCAGGATAATCTTCTTAAACTAAAAAGAGTCATTGTACTAATTTTCAAATCATATATCTAATTCTTTGATAACTCTGTAAGGTAAGCTTTATTCTTCCTAGCTTAAATAGGAATACTAAAATAGGCATTCAAAAAGTTAATTGACTGTTGAAATTATCAGTCAGTTGACAGAGACCAAGTTTTAATCCAAGTCTGAGTTTTTTTAGTGTTTTCTTCCTATTGAATATGGTGGGAAAGGAAAATGGGCATTCATTATAAGATGCCTGATAGCATTAAAATTGATATGGTTTTGGGCTGAGGTGGTAGCTCAGTGGTAGAGCACTTGCCTAGCACATATGAGGCACTGGGTTCAATCCTCAGCACCATATAAAAATAAATGAAATAAAGGTATTGTGTCCATCTACATTTAAAAAAAAAAGTTTTAAATAGATACGATTTTGCAAACAATTGCATGTGGGAGTAATCAGGGGAAGGTAAAGTTGAGAGTACATCTTTATTCTCAACATCACATAAGAGGCCAATAGAGGTGCTATCTTTCAAAAAGAGAGGAGATTAAAAAAAGAACAGAATTTCATTGATGTGCAGGAGGAGAGTGAAGAAGCGAGACTAGCAAGTTGTGACCCCCCAGTGCAAAATGAAATTTTATTGAAACAGAATAAAATGTTATGGTAATCTGAGGCTCCTTGATCCCCTGAAGCCCATGGGGGCAGGTTGAGAACACTATAGGAATCCAAATACACATTTTTTTAGTACAAAATGCTAAAATACTTAATTTTTAATTTGAAATTTATAAATGCAAAGAAGTTACAGAACTTGATAATCATCTTTGACCATTGCAAATATCACAAAGGGAAAATTTTGAATTGATTTTATTTCACACACAGGTCATGTGTGAATATTGATTTCATCTCTGACACATCTGCCATTCTGCAGAGCAGGGAAGAAACTATTCTGCCAGCATCTCAAGGCGAGGCCCATCTACTCTAGAGATAAACAGTGAAAACAAGCCACAGGGGATCTGGCTGTCTCAAACCAAATCAGACTTACTCCTATGTGTCCAAAAGATTAGTCAAATGGTATTGATATTTTTGTATGTGGCGATGATTCCATGACTTGAACTAGAAGTTATTTGAAGTTTCCAAATCTATGTCAAAAGATGGATGATTTTGAAAGTCTCATGATTTTGTTTCACTGCAGGAAAAGTCCTTATGTCTCAGAGATTGCTTATTTTGCATGTGTAAAATACTTTGAAAAGCCTGTACATTGACAAAGCAAAAATTATTTTTTCTTTTTATTTATGTAATGTATCAGCCCTGTTAAGGCTTTCATTTCCTGAGCATATATATGAAACATCTTTTTAGAATTAGTTCACATTGAGAATGCTAAAACAGACTATTTTTACTAAATATAATGCATAATCTTTCACTTACATGGTTACAAGTAATTTCTATAGCACAGCCATGATTTCCTAATCTAGCCTAAATGTATTCTCTTAAAAGGTCTAAAAATGCACAAAATAATATATAAGATAAAATATTTTAAATATATTGTCAGTGTTTAAATAACCTTTAAATTAGTTTAAATTAATGTTTAAATTAGTAATGAATACTAATTATCTTCAATAGTGTATTGTTTTGGGATATTATATTTTAAAGCATATTAAATCCAGACAATCTAGTTCAATATTTTATAAGATTTTAGTTTGGATCCCTGGTATATGAAACAACACATAAAAGTTGTCTTCCACATCACCCCTTACAGAAATTATTAAGAATCCTTTCTAAGGATTGATATTTCATTGAGATAAAAACCATCAGCTTTACTGGAAAGTCTACCTTAAAATTCAAAAAAAGATTACAGATATAGCGAGGCACAGTGGTGCACTCCTATAATCCCAGTGGCTCAGGAGGCTGAGACAGGAGGATGGTGAGTTCAAAGCCAGCCTCAGTAAAGTCGAGGCACTAAGCAACTCAGTGAGACCTTGTCTCTAAATGAAATATAAAATAGGGCTAGGGATGTGGTTTAGTGGTTGAGTGCCCCTGAGTTCAATCCATGGTAACCCTCCAACCCCCCAAAAAGGATTACAGATATGGTATAGCTGTAATATTTAAGTCCCCTGATTTCAGGAGTCTGAGTTTGTATGTTCAAGAGCATAGCTTCACAACTCATTGGAAACAATCTGCTTTTTGCTCTTCTGATAAATATTTGTTGGAAGTCTCTTAAATTTACAAGTGTAGAATTGTTACTGTGATACAATAATGTGTAGAATAGTTAAGTGTAAAATAGTTATTGTGATACACCAGAATTAATTATATATTTCACTGAATTCCAAAATCAAATTAAAAATTAAATGGTGATTTTGTTAACACATCGTTTTCAGAAATATAAACCTCAATATTTCAATAAAAAAGTTAAAACTCATTAATTCTGTTTAAATGGAGACTACTGGTCTATCACACTATGTGTTCTTTAGACACTAGATCTTGGCTTTAAAACAATATCGGTTCATATATATTGAAAGCACACCATATGTCCACTGTCAGTCATATGCATTACAAGTGTAAATTCAGTTAGTCCTCTAAATGGCACCAAGAGAAGAGTAATGTCACCTCAGATGGAGGAGGTGAGATTTCTGAGGCTGAGCTGAGTACCTCACACCACTGGTATGAGGGAGATTTGAGCTGCAGTCTTCCTGACTCCAAGTTCTGAGCCCTCCTCATATGTCCCTTACAGACATCATAGTTTTGAGCAGCTTCCCCAGTCCTACAATTTGTGGAATGTAGCACAAAATGTAAAAACATTGGCATTTTTCTGAATGAAGACCATATACCATTATAGTTACAAGTGTGGGCTGTGGAACTAGACTGCTTGTATTGATTCCTGATCTTGCCACTCAGTGGTCTAGATGACCTGAGCCCTCAGTTTATCAGTAAAAGCCAAATTATCACAATGCTAATGTCACAGACTGATGATAGGTGTGAAATGAAAACACCAACATGTGGAAATCACTAAAAAAGCAGCCTTGTCACCTAATAAATATTCAATATATGTTAATGATCAATGTAGCTACTATTACTGAATTACATTTGCTTCATACATGTCATATTTCTTGGCTAAAAATGAACATTTTTACGAGATGCTAATAATATTTCATGGTTTTTCAACTTCTCTATAATGCAATTGGTTCTTGATACATGAAAATAATTATTGTCTTCCACATCACCCTCCAAAGCAATAAAATATATTTGTTTTTCTTTGAAAACAGAGATTTTATTTTTTAAAAATCTCATTCTGCGAAAAATTGACATACACTCACATCTTAATGAAAAATAAACAAAAGGGAAAAAGCAAGTGAAGGAAGGAAAGAAAACCCTAGAAGCTGGACATTTGCATCACCTCTGTGAGTGAACATAACAATGCCTCCTTCACAGATTCCCTGCCAGCACCTTTTCCTTTATGCTGGGCGTACCAAGCTGCTTACCATATGTGTGTTATTTAGCCATTTCAGTTGCCCAGGATTGGACTGAATGGCACCCCCACACACACAAATGTCCACACATTTTGTAACTTGAAAAATTAAATAATAGTTATTACTATTCCGGATGAAAGACAGATGCTCTACCTTTTCATTTTACTTAATATTCTAGCAACCTAACCAAGAAACCTCTTTTCAATGCTCTGTCTTAAACTACTTGAAATTTTGATGACATTTGAAGTTAATATTGCTATTTGCATTGCTACTTGCATTGTTATAATAAACTAAGCTAAATGATTATCAGAGTGATCTAAGCTCACTTTCCTAAGCAATGAAATTTGTATTATTTTAATGTTATATGATCATGCTCCAGGCTACACCCTTCTTTAGAATTGAAAGACTATCTTATCAAAATAGGTCTTTGAACAGAGTTCTGTTTACTAAACAGAACTCTAAACCTTCAATAAGCTCAGAATAATAGTGTATAAAAAAGAATGGTAATAAAGCAATCAGAAACATGGTTATTTCAAAGGTATTAACTTTTTCTGGAGAGAAATCATATTTTCTAAAATTTTATCTTGAATGTATCAAAATAGAAAATGTTCTTTAAAAGAACTTTAGACTGTTAGACTAGGAAAGAACCACAGAAGGCATATAGAATTCATATAAAGCATTTGTCTTTCATCCTCAATAGTAATAACTATTATTTAATTTTTCAAGTTACAAAATGTGTGTATGTGTTTGGCCCATTCCCAAAGACAAAAACTGTTATTAATCCTGTACATTGTGTGGTCAAGTGAAAAGAAAAAGATCACTCTCTGATTTGGGGTGGTTTTTGCAAAACCTAAGGTTTCTACCAATCTCTAGGTTAACTTCTAGTATTGGGAATCTCACTACATTTATTAGTGTGCTGTAAAACTCAAGTTTTAAGAATATTCTTGGCTTCCTTTATTTTATGTTCATCAACTCAGTTCCTATGGATGTCTTAGGGAATACTAGGTTGACTCTCTGTCCCAGAGCCTTTTAAAATTTCAGGTTTTCCAGTATGTTTTTTCTCCCCATTCTTCTTTTTCTTAGCTAGGTGGAAATACATTAAATACTTTGAAGTGTAACATATCTATGTTAATGACAACACATGGATTACATCAAGTGAAATATTTAATTTTAGATGTTTTATTGGGATTATTATGTTTGGGCCCAGAAAAAAAAAAAAGACTATCTATTCATTTACTCAAATACCTCATTTTCCTTAAAAACATATTTATTCCATGAAACCTTTGGAATAATTACTCAAAAATATACAACTGACCAATTGTTCTCTTTGTATATTCTTTTTATACTTCTTCAAATGCTTTAGAAAAATTCAAAGTTTCTAATATTTCACAGGTGGTTCGGGGACCTGACTTCAGCTCACTGCTTTGCTGTCCCCCTCCCCATAGTTTTTGATCAAGCACAGAATTACCTCTGGCTTCTTAGCCCAGAGTTGTTGTTTCTTACTTCCATTCACAAGTTCAAGATACTGATTTTTCACCAGATTAATTTTTTTCATTGCTGCAATTCAAGCATTGCCCCTTACAAATTCTTCTCTGGCTTCCGTAATGCCTCTATGTGAGATTAGGATCTCTTTATATTCCCCTATTATCTAGTGCAAATATCATACATTCCATTTACAAATGCTACTTCTGATAGATTCTTCTCTCCTAGATTTGGAGTTACGTGAGAGTAAGAATTCTGCCTTGCTCATCTCTACATCCCTCATGGTCAGCACAATGGATGGCATACAGCAAGCTGTTAATAATAATCCATGATAAATCAACATTTGAACAAGTGTATATTAAAAAGGGCAAATTGCTAGTTTGTGATAGATTTTTATTAATAGGAAATTTTAATCAGTACAGGATCTGTGATAATGGCATTGAAACAATAAAAATAGGCGCCTATTTATATTGCCAGATAATTTGACACTTAACTTGAGGAAACACTGTGACACATGGCGGATGTTTATCACAATCATGTACAATGTTCCAGTTTCAAAGAGCATCACAAGTGAGGCAACTTGAAAGTGGGAGGAAAGCCGCACATCCTTGAAGCCCCCTCCTGGGCTCTGCTGTTGGAAGAGGGTGGAAAATGAGGAGAAACTGTATAGAGGGCTGTGCACACTTGCCAGAGTAGCTATGCTCAGCCACTCTTCAGTCCTGCCAAAGTGGAGGTGGTGCACGGAGCATGGGTTGCAAAACAGCAGATGAGGTTGGTTTGGTCCCCATGGAAACCAGATCTCCCATTGAGAAGTAAACAGATTTGGTACTTTTGTCATCAGAACCCATGAAAAATTGGAAAACAATCCATTTTTATTGTATTTGTGTTGTCTTAACAGAATTATTCTAAGACAGAATCACTGGAATATACTTCCAATTCTACCATAGACTTTTTCAAGTCATGCCTCACATGACTTGACATGGAATAAATATGTTAGCTGTGGACACAAGAGATTTAAAAAGTTTCTCAGTCAGCATCATGATTCAGAACTCTATAGAAGTCTGGAAAAGTAGCTGTGTTCTATCACTTGTTGGGAATGATATATTAATCTCCCTCTAGAGTCAAAGACATCACTGTATCACAAGACTTTTTCAGTGAAAATAATGCTGACTGAAATTAAATGAACAGGGTCCCAGCCTAGGTCACATCATTTCAGTGAACCTTTAGAATGTGTATTATACTTCTAGGAAACTGGAAAAGATGGTGTTTCATCTTAATACATTGACTAAGAAGTCTTTAAGAACTGTAGTGAACGTATTTAATTTTGCCTCTTGACATTCTCCTTCTGAGCATTAAATTCTCATCTGTACAAGTGAAATAATCCTGTATCTATTGATTAGAGTTGAAGTATTTGATTATTTCTGGAGAAATAATTGAAATAATTGTCTACTCATTTTAATATACATCTTTTAGTATCATGTAACTAAAAGTAAAATAATAATACAGCTTCCCTGTATATTAATTCACCCCTTATTATACACTGACATGTGATCTCCCTAAAATTACTGCCTAAAACAGCATATTTTTCTAATTCATCCCAGCACTCTTTCCAATCTTATATAAGATTGTTTTTTGACATCATTTCTGGAAACCAGCATCCATGTGTTTCCAATAGCTTATAAACACCAAGAACTCCTGTGTTGTCTATTTATTCAATGTTTAAAGAGATGTATTCCAATAAACAGTGCTGTTGTTATGACTGATGGTCATAACATACTATAGGAAACTTTCTAATATTTTTGTTAGAAATATCAATAACATTTTTCATCATGTTCCAATGTAACATAAAGTTTCAAAGTCTTTGCAAATATCTTAGTAAACTTAAAGAGAAAAAAAGATTGAAAAGTAACTGTCTCAGGGCTAACCACTTTTCATGGGTACATGCTGTTCTGGAACAGAGTATTTCAAATATGGTCTACGAAACCTGAGGTAAGGACAAAACCTCAGCTGCAGCAGCTTTTGACCTTGATCATTGCTAGGACTGAAGGGACCAGGTATAGGAGGGATTTCTTCAGCCTAATTGCCCAAGTTCTTTATAATTACTTTTCTAATATATTGCCTTGCTCCAGCGGCTCGCAACCTGAGATAGCTTCAGTCTGTCAAATGTTGTGATGCCCTTCTCTCTTACCTCATTCCTTCCCTTTCTTCACTTTGCACATTCTACCCACTTCAGGAAACACTTCTCTGATTGGAAAGGGGTATGAAGAAATAAACACATGAATTCCAGTATCATAGAACCACAGTATAACAAGATACCTATCTAATTCAGTGACCTTTTCCGTTGAAGAATGTCCCCTGCAATAGTATCAAATAATAGTTTCCCAACCTGTATTGGAGTACAACTTATGATGGGGAATTTACTCCTTCCTCAGAAGTCAATTTTATCTTTACACAGTAATGAATTTTAGAAAGGTCTTTCTTCTTCTAATCTCAACCTATTAGTTCAACATTTGCTTTCTGAACAAACACAAATTAAACCCATTTCTTCTCTTAGTCTCTTTTTCCATATTAACGTATCAAATAGTCTCACTATGACACACCTGTGATACTTATTTCACCTATGATATATTGCTTATTAGATGTACACTTTCTCCATTTGATAGAGAAAGCAGTTTAGAATTTGGATTTCAGAATGGAAAGTGGTTTCTCTAGTGTCTGAAAATGTGACTGCTATGAATCTGAGTCAGATTCACTAAACATCTTTCCTAATTGAAACAATTTGGGGAAATCCTTGCTGCTTAACCACTTCACAATTACTGTCCACCATCACTTATTGTATTGGTCGAAGTCCAGCAAGCAAACAGAAAACTCGTCAATTATTCTAACAGAAATAATCGAATAAAAAGAATTGTCATTATAGAGGCAGTAATTGTAGGAAGCAGCTTCCACTCACTCACATGGGTGGAGAAAAGAACAGGAGAGGGTGGGATTGTTAAGACTTAGAAGCTCCAAGAAGATGTCTTTGACCTAGAACTAATTCTTAGCTCAGGGAAGGTCCTCCAGGGGTTGGAATTCAGATTCTGAGAAGGGAGGCACCTGGTTTGGGTGGTTTTGAGAGGCTGGTTCTATAAGTATTGGGAAAATTGAAAACCAGATTCAGTCGCTGCTATTGTAACAAGCCATCACTGCAAGGTCAAACAGTGAAGGTGGAGAGATGCTTTCAGCAACACACCAATAGGAGCAAAGAGGAAATAACAAGTCCCCCCTTTCTTTTCCTAGCCTTTCAGCTTTCCTTTAGTATCTCAACTCAGAATCTAACAGGGAGCCCGCTGCCAAACCAGAAATGTGGTTTGCAGAGTTACAGCCCAAAATTTATGAAGAAGCACATGGGCATGGGTGTTGAAACTGAGACACAATAGCTTAACAACTGGCACACGTACTTAGCTGTGTTTTTAATTATTTGTGTGGATAACTGTCTTTTTAGGCTAAAAATTCCTCCTTGAGGGAAGGAAATAAATTTGTATCCATCCCACTATCTGGCATAGTATTTGATGTATAGTTGCTATTAAATAAATATATAGTTAATATATAACAGCTTTATACTTGTTCATATTAAGTACTATTCTATTATATGCACCAATTATTCTAGTTTGCAGAAATTTAATTTTTTTCTCCCCAAATTAATGTTGTATCTTAGTTATCATTCCATTTTGGGGTCATCTGTAAATTTGTTGTGCATGACCAATTATTATAAATGATCAACATGAAATATGTGAATAACAGTCTTTCTCTAACTTCAGAGGCATAAAGATCATCTGGAGAGCTAGTTCAATGTAGAATCCTGAGCCCTACCCTAGCAATTCAGATTCAGGAGGTTTTGAATGAGAACAGAAAACTTGTCTTTCTAAAAAGCTCATAGGTATGCTGTCTGTGGGTCACATTGATTTACATTGCTTTAAAACATTTGTTGGGCACATAGTACATATAAGTCACCCCATTGGGAATTGTAAGAAATTCAGCAATAATTAAGATGTGATGTCTTTCCTCAAGGAATTTTTAAATTTAATGACTTAGTAAATAAGTATTTTTAAATAAGAATTAAAAGTGTAAATAAAGTTCTCTGAGACAGGGAAAATAATCAGAAATAACCATTTTTGTTTGTTTAAAATACTGCAACTGACTTTGCGAAGTTGATTAGAAATCATAGTCTATTCATTTTTATGTGTTTTTAATGAGTGGATAATGTGATTAGTGTATCTCATTACTTACCAGCATTATTCAGCTTCAGACATCTCATTATTGGCTTTAATTCACAGGTAAAGTACTGAAAAGTATCTGGTAGATAGAAGACACTTAATTGAGAACTTTGAAATTTATGAAAAAAGACAAACCCATGTACAAAAATTCTCAATATCAGAAAGGATTAAATGCAGTTCCCTCAACTGCCTGCACAGTAGAATACATTGGAGAGCTTTTATAAATACTGATGTCCAGCCTACCTCTAGAAATGCTGATGATATTAAACCTGGACGGCATCAAAATTTTTCAAGTGCTACCCATATGAATGCTTCCAATGTGCTTTCGGGATTAAGAAGCACTGTTTTGATGTATGTTCTAGAAGAAATTAAACAAAGCTCTAGGGCAATGTGCAAAGGAAAGCCTTCAAGAAAGAGATAGCATTTAATATTAATGGAGCATACTCATTAGGAACTTAATGTGTATCAAACACTTTACATGAATGTTTAATTAGTATAACTTTGAAATAGGTGTTATGATCCTTTCTTACAAATGAACAAACTGAGTCACAGGAAAAGGAAGTAATGTAATCAAAACTAAGTAGGTGGCAGAGCCCAAACCAGAGCTCAGGAAATCTAAAATTAAGGCTTGCTGTCTCAAGTAGTCTATTCTTCCCATACAACAGGGACTTAGGAAGGAGATTAATAGGAATAAATTAGAGTAAAGGAACTGAATAAAGAGTATGCAGTACTTTACAGTCAAAGACTTAGGATTCAAGCATTTGTATATTCAAATCCTGGATCCATTGCTACTAACCCAATTACCTAGCTTCTCTGTGATTCAGTTTCTTCACATGCACAACTAGAATACAAAGAGTATTTACTTCTCTGAGTCATTGTAGAATAAAATGAATTGATATATTATTATTTGCAGTGGTACTTGCTTTTAGAAAATGAAGAACTAACAGCGAACTTGAAATGTCCTATTGTGAAATGAGACTCTAAGGTACTAGATTATGGAGTGCACAGTAGCCTAAACAGTTAACACTGCCACAATTTTGTGTTTAAAACTATTGCCTTGTCATAATAATTCATAATTCTTACTCTACTCTTAAATGTGTCTTGGTTCAGAAAATACATAGAAGATTTGCCTTAGCTATAATATCTCAGATTGTACTGTCCTTGGTAAAGAGTCCACAGGGAGAATCACTGATTGAGTTAGGAAGTGCCATAATGAAGAAAAAGAAGATTTATACTTCTGAAAAATAACTCAGACAGGGGTATTAGATGGATTTCAATTTGTAAAATTTTATAATTTCCAAATTCAAAGCAGTGTAGACACATGTCTTGGAAGATTTATTGGTTTTTTGGGGGACATAAATCAAGGGAAGAAGTGTTAAGAATGGGATGTATCTAGTGAGACTACATTTTTAATCTCTGAAATCAGGGATCAGGCCAGGAATTGTTTTGATTATTAAGGCCACGTGTGGCCTAAAACGCACAAAAAAACAGACCTCAATAAATTCGGCCAATTGCCAGTGGTGTGTGGGTTTGGAATTTTCTCACTACAGGAAACAATAGTAATGCAGGATAGAATAGAAAACCCAGTATCATCTTAGTCTTTATGATCCATGGCCTGGGAGTAGAGACTAAGTGAGCAAGTTCCTTTGAGTGATAATAGAAGGAAGTGTGGAAAGACAGAAGAATGGTGGTTGCTGTCAGGTCTCATAAAAACTGCCATTCATCTGAAAGAGTGTGGGCGTGCAACTTTGGGGAAAGTAGCCAGTCTGCTGTTTTCCTTACCTTGGTGATTTTCACGTGGATAAGTTTCTCGTTCCAATATCCCTTTAAAAGAACATGCCACCTCTCACATAGCATTCCAGAAACATGGCAAATAAGTGTGACTGGGAAGTGAACCTATGCTTGGAAACTAAAGCCAAAATCTCTGCATTCCTTGCAAGTACCCATAGTTCCTTTAATTATACTTAGGGCTTATAAACAGGAAAGTGTTTCACAGATGTAAAGAATTCAAGAGGTGAGCCAAGGAAATAAAATAAATATATGGTTTCGCCAAACCAAACTAGATTAAAGCAACATGATTTACTAAGGGAGAGAAATATTTTGGATAAATAGTAGCAAAGATGAAATCATGAAAAATGCTACTTATTTGGGAAAAGTTTGCAACTGAAGGAGAGATTGTAAGTTTTGATAATTATAATAAAGACATAGAAAATAAAATGAGGGAAAGATAATTTTTAAAAATTAGGATATTAAGGAAATAAAATCTCTTTCATCTCTCATCACATTTTCAAACTTTCAAAGATCAAGAGTTATCCTAGAAACCATTACTTCTGTAGTAAAAACTGGAAATGATATTTTCATAATTCTCTCAAATTTATTTCTACTATTTTGTATTTCCACTGTTTTTTCCCACTAATTCCTATTTGTCTAAATTCTAAGTTTTTCCAGATTCTTGAGTACTGTATAGCTCTTAGCCAGATTACCAACTATGTTACTTTAGGAAGTCTTTATTGTCAAAATGAATCTTATGTCATTTGGTAGTGAATCAGACCAACAATTTAAGAGGTAGTTTTCATAGAAAGTCTTAATTGTGTTTTAAAACACTTGTAAAGTACTTGTTCTCCTGAGCATCTAGAAGACACAATGAACTTGACTGAGGCCCTTGAACATGAAGTATTTCAATCAAAAGTATTCCACAAGAAGTAAGAATTTGTTCTGTTCTTTGGCAATCAATATGCAGTTTATCACTTGTTTCATTAGCAAAGTTATATGAACACACCATGCCTGTCATCTAATGTGCTTTCCCAGCGTTCCTCTCACTTCTTTCTCCCTGGCAGGAAGTCACTGTGGTGACATCTGTTTCTTGTAGAGCTATCAAGAACGATAAGCAGCTTCTTGTGTTGCTTAAGTCATGGATTTTTCCCCTCTTTTCTCCAACAGCTAATGTGCTCTTTTTCTGCCATATGGAAAAGATAAATACCAGAGCCCAAAATATCAGAGTAAAACAGAAATGAGAATAAAACTCTTTGAACATAAGATCATGAGGGAAGTGCTTATGAAGTATTTTCAAAGGTGTGGGAGTTTTCGTGTTTTTGTTGTTAAACTAGTGACTACATCAAAGATGTTAGCTGGCAAAAATTTTCCTTTGTATTATCCTCTTCAAAAACCCAAATGGGCACAAACAGTAAAACTGTACCTCAGTTCCAGTTGCTTATTGCCGCATTACAGAACACCCCAAAACTTTATGGATTAAAATAACAATTGTTACCCTGAAGAGTGTATGGCTTGACTGAACTCCATTGGTTATTCTTGTTGGAGTGTCTCTGCATTGCTGTGAGATATCAGCTGCTGGTGCTCTTAATTGAAGGCTTGACTGAACTAGATAACCAGGAAGACCCACTTATGGGTGCAGATGAAGGAAACTATTGGGTGAAATATAGGCGGGGTCATAAACTGTAGCACTCAGACCAGTCTTTCCATGCTGCATGTCATAGTAGCTAGGGTTTAAGAGAGAGTGTCAAAAGAGTATGTGTTCCATGACACCCAGGCAAAAAACAACAAAATTTCTTATGATTCAGATTCAGAAGTCTTACAGCATCACTCTGGTCATATTCTGCTATTCAAAAAGTGAGTCACAGTGTAACCCCAAATTCAAAAGTTAGGGTGACATAAAGGCCTGAATTCAAGGAAGCTTGTCACATTGAGGGGAAGTGATTCATTTTGAAGATGAGACACTAAATATCAAACTCAACACTCATATGGAAAACCAGTGAGAATCTCTAAAGGAAGAACACTAAAAGAATTTACAGGTTTAGATCCCTTTTTGATACAAAACATCCAATTTCATTTTGTGTCTAAGATTACATAATATTTAACTGCCTTGGATTTTATCTTCACAACTGTGTGTTAACATAAATATGTTTCGTACACAAGGTTTCAGACTACATTATGACTGCAATATTTGTTCTTACAGTATAATGTTTCTTTGTCTTTCAACATCAATTGTTTTAAACAAAATGGTCAGCATGCATTGAGCACTACTAATGTTGAAGAAATCCTAATTGCTATGGTTTTAATCTTATGGTTTATGTCTTATGGTCTATATGCTAAATGTTTGGTCACAAGTCTGTGACATTACTGGGAGGTGGTGGAACCTTTAGAAGGTAAGGCCTAGTAGAAGGAAGTTAGCTCATGGGGGGTGTACACTTGAAGGGCCTATGGGATTCAGGCTCCTCTTCTCTCCTCTCCCTCTCTCTTTTTACTTCCTGGCTGCCAAGAAATGAGTAGATTTACTCCTCCTTGTATTCCCTGCCATGATGTTCTGCCTCCCCACAGGCCCCAAAACAACAGAATCATCTCACCACAGACTGAAACCTCTGAAACAATGAGAAATAAACCTTTCCTTCTTTAAGTTTTCTCAAGTATTTTGCCACAGTGAGAGACAGCTGACTAACATAATCATAATTTTTGTATATTAACTCAATCCCATCACAAATCCATAAAGCTTTATCACCCCAATTTTAAAGATGAAAATACAGAATCTCAGAGATTAAAAATCTACCCATAATTACACAGCTATTCAGTAGTAGAATTGCACATTGACCCTAGGTGGTCTAGATCTAGACCTCATAACCTTAAAGAGCTGCTACAAAGTCCTATTCTTAGACAAAATATCTTAGCAGCTAGTAATGTGATCAAATTGCCCTATGGTAGAATAATCCTGGACAAGGTTTTAAGTAATATCTCTTCCCTTGAGTCAAATGCCAAAATGTGTTTAGAATAAGGTGTTATTAGAGTAAGGTCATTCTTTTACTCACTGAAGCATGGAAGAACAAATACCACAGAAAGAGAAACAGGACATGTCTCCATAGGAGGGTTTTAGAAAGAGCTGGTTATAGAATTTGGGCTTTGGTTGAGTGACTCTGAGGAAGGCCTAAGGAAGCAGGTGTTTTCTCTAGATTAAATGCTATCAGAAAGCAGGAGCAATTCCATAATGGGGTATCTCAAGAAATCTTATCTGTAAGAAAGGCAAACTACAGAAAACATGAAGCTGTAACTGGTAAATAAATAGAAATCACATTCACTAGGAGATGGCGATGATGGTATCTAATAGTTTTCATAGTGGCTTTATTTTGCCCATGCTAAGACAAAAATAGTTCTTTTGTGTTCTTTTATCATAACCTCAGAGTGATCTTGTATGCTATTAATGTTCTATGAGATTGTTCATGTCACCAGCAGAACAACATAACCCACCTGTGAATGTTAGACTAATTCCTGGGTGTCAGGTGTTGCTTTTTAGAAATTCTTTATTAGTCATGTGACCTTTTAGAGTGCATTCAATGAGTCCTATTTTTTTTTTGCACATCATTATTTTTCTTTAGTACTCAAGATTCTGAGTCAAAGGAAAAAATCTAAATAATGATACTGCTCATTCATAATTCATAATATTTGTGGTATTATTAATAAAAGATTTTATTAAAAGACATCTAACTGTTAAGTCTCTATGTCATAGGCATTCTGTTTTTAAATGTTATTGAATTTTGGAGAAAATTTTACAAAAGGAACAAATTTCTAATGTGTAAAGGGGAAATATTTGATATATTGACAGTAATGACTTTACTATATTAATCAGGCAAACATTTTACTATTTATGTTGAACTGCTACTTTTATATCATTTGCTATTGGCATCCATTCCTATGATATTTTTTTGAAACTAAACTTACTGAGAGGCTGACAGGACACAAAATATATAGGAATTCTATTCCATATTAGTTGTTTGTAGAATACTGTGATCAAGTAAATGTTTGCTTTTCACTCACTTAGTATTTTGGCTGATGGACTTAACTGTCATTAAGATACATGGAAGAGTGCACAAATCAGATTGAATATTTTTCAGCATTTACTAAAATTTAGTATTAAGGCTAAAGAAGATTCTAAGATCATTCAGTGAAACAAACAAGGAAATGCACCTCTTCCTAGTTGTTTGTTCCTATAGTCCCTATACTGAAAAGGTCTCCATTCTCTGCCTCAGTATTCCTTTTTGACTTCAAGACTCATCTCAGTTTTCACTACTTTTGCTTAAGATAAATGTTGCAATCTGCAGCCTCTAAAATGTTGTCTTTATTTTTATTTATCTGTCTCCCCTATAATAGTTTTCATCAATGTGACTAAAATATTTGACAAGAACAACCAGAAAGATGAAATATTTATTTTTGGCTTACAGTTTCAGAAATTCAGCTGATTCAATGGTCAGCTGATTCCATTGCTCTGGGGTAAGGTGAGGGAGAACACCATGACAGAAGAATGTGGTGCTAGAAAGCTGTCAGCTCCTGGCAGCCAGGAAGCAGAGAAAGAGAGAGAGCCCATGAGCCAAAGACTAAATATAATCCCCAAGGGTACACCCCCATGGACTTACTTCTTTTAGCGATGCCCCACCTGCCTGCAGTTACCACTCAGTACTCATTTAAATTTTTAATTCATCAAAAGAGTGAATTCATGGATGAGGTTACAGCCCTCATTATTACCTAAGAGCTCCAGCTTTGAACCTTTCCGCATTAAGGATCATATTTTCAAAACATTAACTTTGGGCTGGGTTGTGTCTCAGTGGTAGAGCACTTGCCTAGCATGTGTGAAGCACTGGGTTCGATTCTCAGCACCACATATAAATAAATAAATAAATGTCCACTGACAACTAAAAATTAAAGCAACAACAACAACAACAAAAACCATTAGCTTTTTGGAGGACATCAAACATTCAATAACATCTCCCACTAGACTCTGGACTTTCCAAGAATAGTAATTCATCTCAGCTTTTCAGTGTGTGATTATGTCTGGCATCTAATGGGTGGTCAAAAATCAATGGCGAATGAATAGTTATTAGTTTTTAATTAGTTTTTATTCTGAGTTTATGGATAAACAGGCTTAAGAATTTTCTTTCTCATAATTAATATATTTATCATACTATCATGAATAAAGTTTAATCCTGAATCTATGCTAGCATACAAAAAATAATCAATTTACTTTAAAAATAGAGTGATTTTCTAAATTATGCAAGATCTGACTTAATCATTGTTTTTAAAGTTAACTTATTTTTGCTGTACCCAGAAGACAAGATGTTTTCTAAAGACTGTTTTGTTATTTTGGTTTTGGAATTTGTTTTAGAAAATATAAAACAGGTGTGGATCATATGTATTCATTTAAAGAAACTTAGAATTGAATTTTTGAGTTTATGTTTTAGAAAACATATGCAAACTTAGCTTAATTTCCAATGCAAATAAAGCAAATATTGATATTTATAAATACCACATGAGAAGTCTCTAAATTAATATCAGGACTCAAAAGAATGAACTCCAATGCCTACATTACTAAGAGAATAACAAATAAAGCAAACTTCTTAATTCACAGATATTTATTACCATATATAACTCATCAAATAATGTTGCTGTAGAGAGTTATTCAGGAGATTCTTTTTGAAATCTGACTTGCAAATGAATAGTTTTGTTCCAAAAGTTAGTAGGTGAAAATTATGGAATTCACTTTGTTTATTAACATTTCCCTTTGTTTTCCAGTTAAGAAACTGGGAAAGCAACAACAAAAACAAATTACTGCCAACCATTCAAGTTGCATCAATTAATAATAATTCCATCATTTGTAACACTAACTAGACTAAATATTGAATCTCTGACAGTCTTATTTTAAGCTATGTATAAACCAAATCTTGTTGGGTTCCCTAAATACTTTGGGATAAATATAAAAGAATATCAAAGTAAAAGTCATTTTTCTTTATTAAAGGAAAACTTAGAGATATTTTATTCATGCTTCCCGATAAATGCATTGCAATAATTTCATTATGATTTAATTAATTAAGTCAATTATAGTCAATTAATGAAATATAATTTAATTTATAACAATTTAGAGGACAGAAGATATAGTACACTAATTTTATGAGACATTTATAATTAATAAGTTTGTTAATTTAATAATTACTAACAAAATTAACAATTGCATAATTTATACTAAGATGAAACTCAAGGTTGGTACATTGAACCATAAGAAATTTTAAAACATGACTTACAGGGCTGAAGATGTAGCTTAGTGGCAGATAATTTGCCCACCATGTGCAAGGCCCTGGGTCCTATATGCAGAAAAATACATAAATTACATGTTCTGAAAGAATAAATGAATAAAATAAAAACCCTACTTATGTCCACACAGAGTCATATTTCTGAAAGATGAAGACAAACAAATTCCCTAAATGGTTGTTATAATATTTATTCTTGGCTTTGTCCACATAGCTCTTTAAAGACCTAATTAGAAAATAGATACTATAGTAAATATATTTTCCTTCAATAAATATATGGAAGACCCATGGTAAAATGTTTAGAAATCTTTTTTGCCATTATAAAATTGAAATATTTTACTGCTAATCTAATAATCACTTATGAGCTGTCTAAATTTCCTAAGTTAAAATGACACTATAATCTTGAGAGTTGGAAATAATTTTTTTATATTAAACACCATCATTTTTCAAAAATTCTCATTGCTAAGCACATGAACATTTGAAGATTTTATTGTGTTTTTAAGAAATACTCTACAAGATATCAGGTAGTAATTCATAACCTAAATTCTAATGAGTATTTACCAAGTACTTATTAAATTAGCATTTGTGATTGAACTTATGATACTGCTAATTATTGAAGATACTAAATGACTACAACTAATGTCTAAATTTGAAATATTAACAAAATTTTATTTAGTGTTTTCTATATGCCAGGTGGATATTTCATGACAATAACATAGATTCGGAGAATTTAAGTAATCTGCACAAGATTACAAAATTAGTATGTGACAGAGTCAGGATTCAAACACAGACAGTGGATTTTGTACACAAATGCTCAATCTCTATGTTGTACCCTCCATGCTGTTCAGCATCTGGTAGTTTATTGTTTTATAGATGAACAGACTGAGGTCCACTGGATAAAAATAAATTGTACCAGTGAATTTTTTCTTGTTATAATAGATTTCCACTTTTTTGTTCTAATAATTCCCTTGTAAGACCTATGTATTTCTCCAAAAGTCCATCTATATGCTCCACCTATGGGCTAGCCTCATGCAAGATTCGAAGTCTATCTGGACTTTGGTTTTGCCAAAGTGAAAAGACCCTTGAACTTCGCTGACTTGACAAGACAAGAAAATTGCATTTTTAGATCAATAAAGAAATCTAAAAAACAGACAGATAAACCATGAGGTGAGGGAGAAATCTTGCAAACATTTAAGAGGGAGGAAAAATAATCCGCACAACAGAGAATTCTTGATAAATGAAGAATTTACATGGTTTTGCATATTTGGAGTATGATATGCTGGCTACCTTCTAGTTGTCACTCTGTTATGACTGAATGTGTTTGAGTTACCATGACCATGCAACTCATATGTTGAAATCCTCATTCACATGGAATGGTATCTGGAGATGGGGGCTTTGAGAAATTATTAGGTAAACATTAAATTAGTAGCCTTAAAGGAAGAGACAAGAGATAGTTTGCTTCATCTCCCTTGGCCCTAGGCCAAGCAAAGATACAATGAGAAGCTGGCTGTCCAAAGCTTAGGAAATGGGCTCTCACCGGACACCAGATTTGCTGGTCTCTTATCTTCGACTTTTTACCTCCCAGAATCATTAAAAATAAATTGTTGTTCATGGCATCTCACTATAACATTTTAGTTATAGAAGCCCAAACTAGCTAAGACACTATAAATCCATGTATCCTCTATTGTGAAATGTTGACCAATACAGATTGTGCCAATGATCTCTTTTCTTTGGTCAACAGCTATTATTATAAAATATTACCTATAAATAAATTCAGCCAAGGACCTGAGACATATCCACAATGAAAACCATAAAACTTTGATGAAAGATATTGATAACAATATTTTAAAAAATAGAAAGACATTCGTGCTCATGAATTGGCAGAATCAACATTGCTAAAATGTCCACACTGCCTAAAGCAATCAACAGATTTAATGCAATTGCTACCAAAATAATAACAGAATTCTTCACAGATCTAGATAAAGCAATCCTATGCAAACAAACAAACAAAAAACCTAATAGCCAAAACCACCTTGAGCAAAAAGAACAAAGCAGGAGGCATTACATTACCTGACTTCAAAATATACTCAAGTCAAAGTTATGTAAAGAACTGGCAAAAAAAAAAAAGACAGACCAATGGAACAGAATTAAACCCAAGTGTCTTCAACAGAGGCACTAAGAACACACCCTGGAGGAAGGACAGTCTTTAATAAATTGTGCTAGGAGCATTGGATACTTAACAGACAAATGACAGAAACTAAACCCCTATCTCTCACCACTTACAAAAATCAACATAAAATGTAAAAGGACTTAAATGCTATGACCTAAAGCTATGAAAAAGACCTAAAGCTATGAAACTACTAGCGAAAAACATGGAGGAAACATTTCAGAACATTGAAATAGGCAGGAACTTCTTGGTGCAACAACCCCAAAAGTGTAGGAAACAAAAGCAAAAATAGACAAATTGGACAATATAAACTAAAAAACTTCTGCAAAGCAAAGGAAATAATCAACATGGTAAAGAAACAACAACAAAATGGGAAAAAATATTTGAAAATAGTATATCTGACAATGAGTTAATATCTGGAATATATAAGTAATACAAACAACTCAATAGCATAAAAACAAATAACCTGATTAAATAATGAAAATCAGATCTAGATAGGCATTTCTCAAAAGAACATGAATGATATCAAGGAAAGGCAAGGCAAAACCACAATGAAATACCCTCTCACTTCAGTCTATTATCAAAAAAAACAAAAGATAACAAGTGCACATACGGACATAGAGGAAAGGGAGTCATTGGACAGGTGGTGGGATTGTAGATTATTGCAGCCATTATGGGAAACAGTGTGGAGGCTCTTCAAAGAACTGTAAGTAGAACTAGCATATGATCTAGAAATCGCACTATTGGGTATGTATATATATATATATAAAAGAATGAAATCAGTATGTAAAAGAGACATCTGCAGTCCCATATTCATTGCAGCACTAGTCACAATAACCAAGGAATGGAAATCACCTAAATGTCTTTCAACTGATGAATGGGTACAAAAAAATGTGGCACATATACAAAATGAAATACCATTCAGCCATGAAAAAAATGAAATCCTGTCATTGGCAATAACATGAATGAAATGGGAGATTATGGTGTTAAGTGAAATAAGCAGGGCATGTAAAAATAACTACCACATGATTTCACTCACATGTGCAACCTAAAACATTGATCTCATAGATGTTGAGGCTACAAAGGAGGTTGCCAGAGGCTGAGGAGAGTAGAGAAGAGGGGTGGTTGGGGAGATTTGAGCAACAAATACTAAGTTATAAAGAGCTTTAAAAAAGTTCTTGTATTCCTTTGCATAATAGTATGACCATATACAATGCTAATATGCTGTATATTCTCAAAAGCCTGAACAAAGAATTTTCAATGTTCTTACCTTAAAAAAGATAAATGTTTGAACAGGTAGATATGTTTACCCTGATTTAAATATTAAACAGTTTAGATGACTTGAAATGCCGCATAGTACTCATTGAGATGTACAATTTTTATGTTTTTTTCTATCAGTTAAAAATAAATATGAGGGCTAGGGTTGTAGCTCAGTGGTAGAGCACTTGCTAACACCTGTGAGGCACTGGATTCAATCCTTAGCACCACATAAAAATAAATAAGTAAAATAAAGGCATTGTGTCCATCTACAACTAAAAATATTCTAAAATACATAAATGTGAATAAAATAAAATTTCTAAAAAATGTAACTGAGTAGCATGTAGAGAAAACATGAAAAGTATATTGGAACTGAATAGTATTAACAAGAATTTTCTGGACAAAAACAATATGGGGTTGTGGCTCAGCGGTAGAGCGCTCGCCTAGTGCGAGTGAGGCACTGGGTTCAATCCTCAGCACTACATACAAATTAATACATAAAAATAAAGTTATGATAAAAAAGTCAACCTTTAAAAAAATATGGTATCCGGCCTGAAGATTCCATAACCATCATTTAAAGATGAAAGTCAGACAAATGCAACTATTTTATAATGACTAACGAAGGGATGATAAAGGGATGCCCAGAACTCACAAGAAATTAAGTCAAGATTATGTTGTGCTGTAGAGAGTGTTCTATACCAAGTCGTTTAGGGACTTGATAATATTTGATATTATTCATTTAATAAAGCACATGTACTTTAGTTTAAATCTAGTCTTTGTATATTTATTTTTAAAAAGAGAGGCTAAATGTAAAAGAAAAATCAGAATATCTTATATATACTGTGCTTACTAGATACTTGGCTGATATTTTTTTTTGACATTGAGTCTGTCAAACTTTAATTTACAGAGTACTATTCCCCACATTTAGGTATACAGTTCTGAGTTTAGACAAATGTATGTAGTCATGTTACCCCAACCCAAATTAGAGACTTTCCATCACACCAAACAGTTCCTTCCTGACCATTTGTAATCAGTTCTCTCCACCAAACCCTAGTGACAGACCCTGGAAACTGCTGATCTGATTTCTGTTTCTGTGGTATTGTGATTTCCCAGAATTTCAAACAAATGGAATCATGTGAGATGTAAATTTTAGTTCAAACTCTTTCCTCTAGTATTATGATTTTTCTAGCATAATAATTATATTATTATGATATATTATTTTATTAGTCAGCCATATTGTTTCATGTATCAATAGCTTGTTCTTGACTGCTGAGAAATAGAATATTGTATTGATGTACTATGATGTATTTATCCATTTACCTTTTGATGCACTTTTAATTTATTTCTAGGTTTGGGTGATTATGAATAAAGCATCTATATATGTTTGGGTAAGGTCTTTGTGGTGATAAATGTTTTCATTTTTTTGAGGTAAATAGGAAATTAGCAAATAGTTTTTCTCAAATATCTTTGTGTTTATCTTCAGAACAAACTTAGGAAGAATTTTGTTTTCTATACAGTATAGGCAAGAAAAATGGGGCCTGGAGGGATGAAATGATTTATTTGGGACTCACATTCAGTAAATTATAAAATCAGGATTTGAACCAACATTTTAGCTCATGCTTAGAAAACATGGTTTTATTTATCATCTGTTATATACCAGTCATTTGTTTAGGCAAAACTGACAAAATATCTGCCCTTTGTGATATTGCACAGAGTTTTTGGACACCATATAGAGTTAGGTGTCAAATTCCTTAGCTAAAACGATGTCATCTTAGAGAAATATACAGATTTAAAATCTGGCACTGGACTGTTAGCCTGGCTGGGAGCCGCATTTGGGAGTCAGACTGCCTGTTTCTACGTTTAGGCTCTGCTGCTTGACAACAAGGCAAACTTGGTCAGGTTATAAAATCTCAATAGGCCATAGTTTCTTCATTTATAAAACAGGGATAGTGATTTGTGTGTGTGTGTGGATTATTTAGGTTAACATGATGTGGCATTTAGAACAGTGTCTGGCACATAGTAAGAACACAATAAAAGTTAGTTATTACCATTATCAGGGACATATTGTCAATTTCCATCCAAATCTCAAATTGGCCTCTTTTCTGAAATTCTTTTAAGTTCAGTAGGATCTGTGTCTGTGGATGTGTTTATTTGTTTTCTTCTTTTTTCCAGCAGAGTTTGAGGAGGCATCTGTTTATATTCAGGAGCTGAAGCTTACTTGAACACAACGATGCCATTTGGATTTTTTTCATCTTTATAGTTTGAAGATTCAGCTTCATAAAGTAGAACACTTAACATATACTTATACATAGTACTATAGTCTTTAAAATGCTGTCAATATTTATCAGCTTTATGCCTATATGAAATCACTGTTTCCCCACTGCAGCATTCCATTTCTTTACTTCTGGCTCACAAAATAAGAAAGTAAGGCATGAAGAATTAAAACGTATCCATAGAAAGCTTAGTATTATAGAAAGACATTCAGTATTATAGTATTATAGAAAGACATTCAGAATTGCATATTGTTAAAATGTTTGTCTCCTTTATATTTACCAAACCATACTGACATTACATATACGTGTATATATACATTTTTAAAATTACCTCTGCATTTGACTAATTTTATCTTTCATTCTTAGAATTTTGGACACTTAATGACTCCCAAGATGCTACAAAAATAACTACACTGGATTTTCTTAGTCTTCCTCTTGTTTGACATGTGATTCATATAGTTAATGAAAAGAAGGGAAAAAATCAGAAAACCTCTAAATTCATTCAAGAAAGATAAAAATTAAAATTAAAGATGAAATTAAAAAGATAAAATTTTAAAGATAAAATTAAAAAGCATCATCCACAAGTTATAAATTTTATATTCTCCCTAACACTTTGCCACATACCTTTAGAAATTTAGCTGTTAATGTGAAATCACTTAGGATAGTTTATCCAGAATATGAATACAGTGTAAAGTAAATCCATTTCTCTCAAGGCACACACACAGACACATAAACACTAATATATTTCAAAGAATTCATTAAGCCACCTGAATGAAACCATCACAAATATGAATTATGCATGTAAAATTGGATCAAATTTCTTTCGATGAATTTCCCATCTTTCGGATTCACCTTATGTTTGAGTCCATAGGGTTGTAAAGAAAGTCCAGCTTGGAGTGAAATTTAGGAGAGCAGAGCACAGCACGCTGGGCCAAGAGATGAAAGCTGTCAAGAGATGTACCATGGGATAAAATTGGCAGATTCTGCTTAGCTCTGGTCACAGGTGGATCATCGTTTTGATGGCTCTATCTGAAATGCTCCTGAGCATTTTTTCCCACCTTGTAGAAATCTGGTTCAACTGAGTCTGACAGATGGACATTCAATTTATAGAGATGTGGGAGTCTTTGCAACTAAGGACTAAAATGAACGTGACTGCCAGTCTTCTTGGAAACAGAGATACAATGTCAGTAAGTTGTGATATGAGGACAACTGTTTTTAGGTTTTCTCTTTCTACTCTCAGACGTGCACTGTGCAAACCATAATGTATGCATGGCCCCTGCAGACAACCCCACTATGTCGTTTAAGCTTAAATATACAAGGAAGAAACAACCAGATGAGTTGTGTAAATGTTGGGCTTATTTAATTGCTCCTTAAATCATTCTCTGTAACAAACCTACTGTGACTTAGCTCTGCACGTTCAGTGTCACTGAGATATATTTGTGACCCTGACTTTGTTCTCTAGGAATCAACTAAAAGGGTTTGATGTTCATTAAAAAATAATTTAATGTTATCTCAGATATATGTGCATTTTCTATTCAGAATTCAAGGAAACTGGGGGTGTTCATTCATGATTATCTTCAAATGCTATGGTTTTTCTCCTTTCCCATTGCCTCTTGTCCCCATAAATTATATTTTCCTTTTATGTATTTGGGAATGCAAGACCCAAGAATCTGATTAGAGAGGTATAATGATATCGAGGGTAATGAATTACTTTTCACAAAATTTCATTCTTTTAACAAAATATGGCTTTATTTTTTAGGTTGACAATCTATGTAAATAATGTGTAAAGGCTAGGTTTCTCATGGCTTCTCTCTTGTCACTTGTATATTCATACATGATTCCACAGGAGAAAAACAACTCTGTACTCAGCCTTTACTGCAGGACTGGCAGTTGGCACCCTTACAAAATTGTGCACAATTGGAATATTTTTTTGACATTTCCTGAAGGTTTGGGTTTCTTTTTAAATTCAAGTTTCCACTCAAAAGTCATCAGAGGACAGCTGTTTGCTTCACCCTCCCATCTTACTTTTGATTCCTGCCCTTTTCTTCACTGGTCTTCAAAACACATCACTATTGACATCGGATTTATTTGTGGATTGTTGGGCTTCCCTACTGAAAGATAAGCTACATCAAAAAGGGTATTTCATCTGTTGTCCTCCATTCCTTGTTGTATGCTCATGCCTAAAACAATGCTTGGCCTGTAGTGTTTGCTCAATGGCAATTTGTTGAACTGATGAAGACAAATTGGCTCCAGAGAAAACATATGAAATCTGACATCCTCCCAGAATTTCTTGTACATTAACTTTCTCCTGTGACTCCTTTTTTCTTATTTCTTGTTACATATTTTCAATGAAACCGATGAGAGTCTAATTCATGTTTTTGTTTTAGATTTTTCCTTTCAGATCTATGCCTTTATCTGGGGAAGACAAATTAAAGGTAGAAATAGATATGTATTTATTTCTGGATATTGCTTGTAGGAAGTAATGAGGATTTTCTCGTATTCCAAACTCTTTGGCCCTAGAATCCACCCTGAGAAATCTCTGAGCATGTTCCATCTCTTCGATTCCAGTTCACATTTTCTTCTGGTTTTGGGGCTTGAACACTTTTGCAGAGAGTAGACTGGAGAGAGTGAGTGGTAAAAGAGAGCTCCTTTTAAATTGTTTTTATCTAGATTACCCCCTTTCTCGTGGCTGCCAAAAACTTCAGATTTCTCTGTACTTCTGGCTTCATTTTATATAGTGTTTGAAGATACTTCTTATATGTTTGATGTAAACTTACATTCATGCCCTACTTTCTGAATCCCTGACTCTATCCCTAGTTCTTTGACATTTTCTGATTTGCAATTGTTGACTCAACATTAAAAAGGGATCTGCTTGGGAGTACAAGTGTCAAGTTGCTGCCTGAGTTCTCCTAAGAAAAACTAAATAACTTTTCCAGCAACTGAATACGTGCTTCTTAACAAAACCGAGAATACATGTGTATGCTTTATGAATATCCTAAAAGTATACTATAAGGCAAAAATGAACCGTTTTAGGATTATGTTTTTCTTTTCCGTTCCTTTCTTTTTTTTCTAATTCTTTATCAATCTAGTTTTTTTCAGTCCTCAAATAACTCTGCCATTATCTCTTTTACCATTAAGTGAATTTTTTCTTTTTACTAAACTATGTTTACTTAAATTTCATATTATTAACTTTATGTGCTGTGGAAAATTTCACCTAATAGATTTTACTGCATTATCTACCTCTTTTTTATTAAGCCACAGACTTCATAAGCCTAGGACTCTTTTTCTAACTCAAGACGTAAGTCAAATTTATAACTTTTAGGTGAATTTAGATTAAGCAGTTTCATCAATGAAGATATATTCCCTTGCATTGATAGCACTTAAATATAAAGTAAAGAGGGAGCAGAGAAGCATTAATTTTATTCCCTCTTTCATAAGCGAATGCTTACGAAATCAAAGAGGTGTCTAATCAAAACATACTAATATTTCACTTCTGAAAGAAGCACAATTATCTTTTAGTAACCATAAGGCAACAAAATCTGCTCTAAAAAGGCAAGTAAGACGCTAAGCTAACAAGAAGAAAGCCACCACAAAAAAGAATCTGGGACTAGGAGTGGGCAAAATGGAAAAGAAATGGCATCAATGAAAAAAGAGTAATGCATGTGGACCTGGCTTTTTCTGCACAGGTAACACCAACCTTTCCTTTTCACCAAGAGTCCTGCAGGTGGGATGCTAGAATCCCCCTAAATATCAATGAAAATGTTCATCCATTAGTCCATTCCATCTCTTGCTTCCAAAAAAGAATTAGAGTGCCTAAAAACTTTATAAAAATAGAGAAAATTAGAATAATAAAAAGAGGGTAGGGGAGGAAAAAAAAGAACTAAACCAAGGGGTGAGGTCAGTACATAAAATGCATGTTAATAGATCTACTGAATTTGATCTAGATGGACCATAATGTGGCCTCTAAAAGCTCTTTAGAAGCCAAAGCAAAGTGGGAAACACAATAAATTTTGTGACTTAGTTGTCTACAATATAAAAATCAAAGTAGTTGCTGAGTATTTTCCTGGTATTGAGTGCTGAGAAAAATAGTTCCCATAAATAGAACTTTATGTAAAGTCACATGCATAATTCTCTCAAAAATAGATCTTATTGGTAAATAAAAGACATTTTATGGGGCCATTTCTTGTCATATGCTAATGATGTAATGAATCATTAAAAGAAAATCTATAAACATCCCAAATAATTGTCTGACTGACTGGCTTAACAGAAGGAACTGAATGTACTTTATAATATATTCTCTTTCCTATGAAGCTTTTGGTCATATTGAACAGTTCAACTTCAAAGAACGCCCCTTCAGATATTTCAGAAATGCAAATATTGTATGCTATTTGTTATTTCACACCCTTATATGCATGGATTTGTTTGTTTGTTTCTTCATATGTATGGTACTGAGGATTGAACCCAGAGATGTTCTAACACTAAGCTACATTCCCAGACTCTTGAAAATTTTATTTTGACACAGGGTTTACTAAGTTGCTGTGGCTGCTCTTGAACTTGTGATCCTCCTGCCTCAGTCTCCTGAATCACTGAGATAACAGGTGAGTAATGAGCTACACCCATATATTTTAACATAATGTTATACTTTGGGCAAGTTTAGCAGTCTTTTTTTTTTTTTTAAATGTCTAGGGTACTAATGAGAAGACATTTCTCATTAGATAGAGTTTTGTACAATAATTAATTTAAACTTGCAAAATAAATGGGATTTTGTTAAGAGATACAATTATATGCTAAGGATAGATTCTGAACTGATTTTACTGGTGCAATTACATTGAACCTCATCCGTAATTATAAATATATCAGACAAGTGTGAGTATAGCTTTGAATACTAAGCCTGCTTCACAAAGAGAGTTTGTAAATATATATTGTTCATGGATAATTAGGTCAGTTTGCCATTCCTTCTCTTGAAAAATGGTTCTCCACTCTTTTTTTCTGTTGCATATGAATATGTGTTCCTAGAGGATGGAGAATCCAATGTATTTACTTGGTGTGCATTGGGATGTTGCCAGAGTCCTGTCGTTTGGGAGCTGAATAGAGATTTGCCTTCAATTCTGCTCCATTGCGGAGGAGTATGCTTCTCACTTTTTTTTTTATTTTTTTTTATTTTTTAATTTTTTTATTTTTCTCAAAAGTTGCATTTTAATACGTTATCAAACATAACAGGAAAAAACAAATTTTCAGAAGCTGTACACACTGTTCACTGAAAACATTTGTTGAGGCAAATAGAAAAAAATTGTTATAATCATAATTATTCTAAGTTTGCACAAAATTATAAGCAGATTACATTCTTCATATTAAACACCTTTATATGCACTTTCAATGAACAGTATATATATATATAAATTTTGATCTCCCCTTCTCGTGTGTTTGGTCTGTCACGCTGTGGTTTTCCTGCTCGCCGGATGCCCTCCTCCCAGCATTTATGCCTCCCTGTCTGTGGCTTCGTGCCCCTGCCATGGCAGTACCTTGGTCCTGTTCCACTCCCGGAACTGACTCTCACAGTTCTCCAGTGCCCCTGTTCAGACCTTTCTCACACTTTAATCTTGCAGGAGATTCTCAACTTGGGAAACTCAATTCATAGGAAGTAGCTTGTGAATTCTTAGTGAGAGCCACCAAGAACACAACTCTTTCTCCATCAGAACCCAAGCAGCTCACTACATATGGTCCTTTCCTTTTCTATCTGTTTGAAGTCCTCATCTGACAGCTATGAGATAAAATATCACAGTGGTTTTCTGTTCCTGGGGCTGAACAGACATCACATACTTGACATTGACTCGGTGTATTTTTTTTTTTCTGAGAAGAAAATGCTCAAAAAAACAGAGGGAAGGAATGTTCTCGATGGAATCTTCTCAAGGCCGCGGATTTATGCCCATCAGCCTGAAGGAATAATTCACATCAGCATCAGTATACTCAGGAAAAATTCACACTTCTGAGAAAATATGTTTTCCCCAAATGGCCATGAGAACAAATTTCATGATCTCAGAAGCTTTTCTTTCCATAAGACTAGTTATGAGATTTTGTTTTAAGAAGAATATAATCTTTGAACATATTTGTTTCATTAAAAAACCTGAAGAAGGATGACTACAATACCTTCTTGAATATATAGGGAAGCATTGTTCTATTTTTACTATTATCATTAATCACATATATTGGCCATCCACTGCACAGAACATTCTATTCTTAAATTCTGTCAGTGAGGGGGGAAATAAAATCATTCTCTCCTGTTATTTCAACTCTGAGTAAAGTTTTCATAAGGAATGTTACTCTTTGAGAGCCAGTCAAGCATATGTTCTCCTCACATCTGCACTAATTAGATTACTGAGAGCATAGTAATTCCATGGATGGAACTCTCTTGATTCAGATAATCAATTGCAGCTCCCAAAAGTGTCTGGCACCCCAATGAGTAACTCACATCCTTGAAAGAGCTGGGTCATGTAATCAGGGGAAGGTCTGTAAAACTATTCATATAAATATAGTAACACCATCCCATCACCAATCTGAAATCTACCCAGAAAGATAATTGATGTTATCTTGTTTTCTTGTTTTCTTTTGTAAACAACATCCACAAATGGAAGGTAAGATAAAAACAGAGGTAAAGGATAGACTTCTTTAAAAAGGAACTAGGATCAACAATAACTAACACATATGGTGCTTTTCTGTGTAATTACTTTTTAAATACTAACTTGATTCTTACAAATTCCCAGTAGGTTGGTGCATCGTTATTATCCCCATTTTACAAATGAGGAGAATGAGGCAGAGAGAGGTTTAGTAAATTGTCTATTAAATCACTCAAGGATACCACACTAACGGATGGCTAAACTGGGTTTGAGAGACTGTAGGTTTAGCTCAGTGGTACAGTCCTTTCCTGGCATGTGCAAGACTCAGAGTTTAATAACCAGCATCACACAAAGAAACAGATTTGAAGTTGGTTGATCTATAACCCATAGTCTTGACTATTATACAGTAATTCTTACTTTGAAACTAAAACTCAGAAATAAGCCTAATAGGTATAAGCAGCCTCCAATTCTGAACAAATTGTTTCTGATGAGTTTTGATTTCTACAGTTAGGTAGTATCAGTGATTAATAGTAATGCTACTTAAGTTGACTGAATACTTACTATAGTTTGAGCATTCTGTGTACATCACTTATAATCTAACTATAGTTTCCCAAAGTAGTAGATGAGCTACAAACACATACATAAAGAACTTTGGATAAGTTGACTCACCTGCTTCAGGTTCACTGTCAGCTAGTAGCATCATTTGTATTTACAGCAAAGTCTCTTTGTGTTCAAGTATGGTATGTGTTTAATCTATGCTAGAACCTCTCTCACATAAGATTATTTTTGTAAAGAATAGTTGAAGCCCATACTCCATAAAAGTCTTAAAAGAGGGCCTCCAATATATGTTTATCAAACATATGTGGTGATAAACATGATGTATCAATAAGGAAGAGAAAAACAGGATGAAGATTCTAGCTTTAGTCACATTAACCTTTAGTCAGCATAGACCAATGAATGGATAAATAGAAACTGACCCACCACTCTAATTTCAGCTAATGCCATTTTTCTTTAAGAATAACTTCCAGATGTTAGCCTGGAAGATGGGTGTCCATTTTGTTATTTCTGGCAAAGAAAACTCTTTTACATTTTGCCAGCCTAAGAAAGCAGGATCTGTTAATCAGTGCCAGCCATGATTTGTTCTTCCAACATAAAAGCTCAGGCCTTTTCCTTGGAATGCTTTGTAATCATCATCTTTTTCTCTGTTTTTGTCTACAAGGGCACAGATTTCTATTCATATAAAGAATAGTATCCGAGTTTAGTGCTATTCTGTTAACTTAGTGAATTAATTGTCATTATCAGTAAATGATATCTTCTTTGGGAACACAGTTCTTCTAAAGCAGTGGTTCTCAACCTTTGGTTGGTAGATAGCTGGAGCATTAAGGAAGAGAAGCAGACTTGTTGAAATAAAATAGGAATTGAATTTTTGTATATTTTTCATGTTACTAAGTTTTGATACCAAGAAATTCCCCTGCCTGGATCATGAAGTATATCCAACAAAAAAATCCATATATATTATATATATATATATATATAAATATATGGTATATAATATATATATAGTAACACCATCCCATCACCAAGCAACACCATCCCATCACCAAGCTGATATATATGAATGCATACAAACACACACGCACACACACACACACACACACACACACACACACACACATATAAAGAGATCTACCCTACTCAATTGATTTTCAAATACCATTTTACCTAACAAAGTTGTCTCACACTTTGGATGATAGGGTTGGCAGGCTTGCAAATGGCCTCAATGATGCCCTTTTAGAATTCATGCCTTTGTGTAATTCCTTCAGGTCAAATATATGTTGGACTTAAAAAGTCATTTCTAATGAATACAAAATGAGAGAAATGATGGAACATCATTTTTGAGATGAAGCTATGAAAAGATAATGGTTTCCATTTTGGTAGCTCTTCTCTTCCACTGTCTTCAACAAGAAAGGTCAGGAAGCATCTACTCTGTGAGGGATCAAGTACAACAAAACAAATTGGTGAGACTTGCATGAGCATAAAAACTCCACTGGATTCCATAACCAGGAATCAGGGCTAATAGGCTCAATAATGTGTATTCACCTCTCATTCTCATTTGTACAAAAGAACAAACCATAAAATAAAACAACTACCCACAAAACAAAGTGTTGGAAGAAAAAAGGTAAAACTTGTGTGAGCAGAAAAACATGTTATATGTATCTGCTGAGACTTCTTTTGGCTTGCTTTAAAATATATATTGCCAACTTCCTGATTTTATATGAGGGGATTCGTTATTTAAGGGCCAAGGACAGAGAATAAGAATAGTGGAACACTGTCTTCTAAGAAGTTATGGAAGTTTTGGCATTCATGTGCCTTGGAACAAAAGAACATTATTAAAACCATGACCACACAGTAAGAGCTATAGAATACAATGAAGTATAGCATATTAGGAATTATTTTAATTGAGTCACACATTTACCAGAACAAGAAATTCCAACATTGTGATGATATTGCACAGAACAAAATCTGTGGTTATTTCTAAGAAAAACACTCAAACGTTTTTCATGTGTAAGCAACTTTTTAATCAAGTAATCTCTAAACCCAAAACAACTTTGCATTTTTAGACTACCATATGTTGAATATTTTTACTTTGTTACAGGTTTATTTCTAAAATTTTCTTTTCTAGCTTTCTATATTTAACAATTGAGCAAATCTTTCTTTCTTAGTCAAAGTTACATTAATATTTCTTCTATATGGAAAAATCTAAATTTTATTACATATAAAATTCCCTATTTTCTGGTTGATTTGCCTGTGTCTTCTTGAGAGCAGAACAGACTAAAATTTCCTTTCAGGTCCTCCCTATTTCCAAAAGTCAAGATATTTCAAGAATTCATTTAATCCAATGTCGTTAATTTATCAAATTTATCATTGACTTTTTATAGTCAATGAACAACTTCAAAAAGGCAAATCAGATGCGTTTGCAAACTGTTTAGCTTATTTAACCTGCAAGAGCCCTGGGTAGCTCCTGCAATCTCAGCACTTTGTAACATTGGTCTTCAAGTTCACAGTCTTTTCTACTCTTACAGATTGGCTTTAAATGTAAGCCAATGAAAGAATGCTGTTCACTAGATTATTTCATAATCTACTTTTATTCTTTTTAAAATATACATCTCATATTTTTATATCATTAACTATATGCCATTTTATTATCTAAATGTCTTATTTATTAACCTATCTCTTACTAATGAAATTAAGTCATTTGTGGTTTTTCCACTAAACATTCTCATGGATATATATATACATACACATATACACACACATATATATATATACAAACACACATACCTATATACATATATACACACACATATATATATATTTGCATTTCCAAGCTTATTTTTTAAAAATAAGTTTCTCAAAGTGGAATTGGCAGACTAAAGGCAGGAACAGAGTTAAAACACTGACATTTTACCAGCCACCTTCCGGGACATTTTTTAATACTTTGCACTTGCTGGCAATGTAGAAGAAAGTCTGTTTCCTCATGCATACACAGTGACTCTTTATTGTTGTTTGTTTTATCTAATTTTGTCTGATTTAATAGTAGAAAATGTACTCTAATAGCTAGTTTTTAGTATCTTTTAAATTATTGGTGAAATTAAGGACATACACTTCATTTTTAGTAGCTTCATAATAATCCATCTAGGAATGAACCAACATTTCATAATCATCCCCCAGTTTCTACTTCAGATTCCTTCTAAATAATTCCTTTAATGATTCAGCAAATATTTGTACATAACTAAAATTTACATTTCTATTAAACTTCAGGGTGGATTCCTATAAGAGAAATTAGAAGGAAGAATATTGCTAAGTTGCTTTTCAGAAAGGTTTTACTGATTTATCAGCAACAGATACTATCATGTGTGGATTAAATTGTGTCCCCAAAAAGATATGTTGAAGTCCTAGCCCCTGGAACATGTGAATGTGATCTTATTTGGAAAAGAGATCTTTTAAAATGCTACCAAATAAAAATCCTAACACAATATGACATGTGTCTTTACAAGGAGAGAAGAGACAGTGACAGAGGGAAGATGGGGCACTCAGAGATGGAGACAGAATGAGCATTCCACAAGCCAAAGAGAGTCTGGGGCAACCTGGAGTTAGAAGAGGTAGAGAGGGATTTTTCTTCTGAGCTTCAGAGGGAGCATGTCCCAGGTAACACATTGGCTTTGGATTTATAGCCTCTAGAACTGTGAAACAATAAATTTGTTTTCTTAAGCCACCCAGTTTGTAATACTTTGTTATGCAGCCCAGGAAAATAATACAGTATTATTTCTAAAGTATCTGCAAATTTAAAATACAAGACCAGTATCTACATGTTCTGTTTTCCAAAATATCTGCTTATTTAAACTGTTAGGATGCTACTTAAGTGTCATGAATTTCATTGAAATTAAAATTTTTGGTAAGTATTGATATTTATTTCCTCATTTTTGAATTATCTCAATGCATTTCTTTTTACCTTTTCTCTTTTGTTGCAATGTTAGTATTCTTAGTATTCTTTTTAATCAGCATATTAAGAATGCCACTCACTTGGTCTTGATCACATTGATTATGTTTTCTATAGTGTTTGCTTTGCTATATAACTCACTGCTTGAATGCATATCATAAATATGAATTATTTCACAATGTTCATAAAATACTTTTATTTGATAAAAATAGATTGCCAAATATACAACAAAAATTATTTCTTAGTTTCCTCTTTTTGCTATTTTAGCATAAGATTCTCTTGAGAATGTCTATAAATTATATCAAAAGTCTTAGGGTGAAAAAGGATATAAAAGAATGCATAAGTCATTTTATTCTTATGAATGGCAAGTTACAGAGAGAGGATGTTTTTATTTATCATAAACAATCACACTATAGGAAGAATATTTATTACTCTCAACTAAGTAGTATGAGAGCAAAATTCCACTCAATACATGAGAATACAAAATTGTATAATGGAAAATCAAGTCAAGAAAAACCCACATTTAGTTTCAAAAACAGGAAGATAAAAAGAGGGAAGAAGGAAAGAAGGAAGAGGAAGGAATGGAGAGAAAGAAGAACGGATAAAAGCTCAGGAAAACATTGATGAAACAAAAGCAATCAGCATATTTTTCTATAACTCAAAAATGGCATCTTGTGATGGAGAAATGCAGCTGAAGGTGAGGCAGACGAGACCTACAGGAATTATAGTGCTGTCAAAATCCCGTACCCATGATAAAAGCAAGAGGCCATGATGATAATCACTGTGGGAACCTCTGAGATAAGGATTTATCTCCAAGAATAGCTATAAAAAGCTGACAAGTACAATTTAATTATGACAGAGTACGTCTTGCATGACTATAAATCTACCACTCGAGTCTGTATAAAAATTAAGATGCAGGAGTATGTGTTTTAATTTATAGGATTCTTCTTTGGATGGCTTATAAATCAAAAGAATAGCAAAAATTTCAAGGACAAAACACACACTCTGCTCATTTTCTGAAGCCTCCTTGGATGGGTCATTTTTTTTCTTTGATTCCATAAAAATTAGCAAGTCAGAATCCTGATGCTTTCTTTTCCTATTCCTTATCATGGTCACGTGCTTAAGACCCAACAAATACAGTAAGGGCAGTGGTATGCTATGGACTACCAAGATTTAGTTGCAAAATTTGTGAACCAGAAATCAAGTAGTATGTTGTAGTTATACTTCATAAATAGATCTCAGTATGTAAAATAATAAGTAAACAACATATGAGATGGTTTGCTAACCATATAGATATTTATTCTGTGACACATTACAAAAGTAGTTTGCTTCATCTTCAAATTACAAGAAGTAGGCTTTATTATATTCCCTTTTTAACCAATAAAGAATTGATATAAGAAAAATAGTAGGATTATGAATAATTTGTTTTCTCTCATGTCAAAGGAAAATGTTAATCTATAAATACAGTTATGGCCAATTATCCTTCTTATGTTACATTTGAGATACATTGCTTGAATGTGCATGTTATCATGTTTTGATTTGGGTGAATACTAAGAAAATGGGAGCCCGTTCCTAATTCTTATTCATCATGTTTTATTCTAATAATCTTCATGGTAAGATGAAATGACTGTGTGACAACAAATATAAAATTTCTTTGTGCAGAAGCTTTCAGAGAGCCTACATGACATGAACATGGCTGGAGCTTTGAGATATGCTGAAGTCTCAAATCCAGGAGCTGCCTAGTTCACAAGAAATCCAGGATTTGATCTTCCTTCCCGATCTACCTCCCCACATTGCACTGATACAATTGGTCTTCAAGTTCACAGTCCTTTCTACTCTTACAGATTGGCTTTAAATGTAAGCCAATGAAAGAATGCTGTTCACTAGATTATTTCATAATCTACTTTTATTCTTTTTAAAATATACATCTCATATTTCTATATCATTAACTATATGCCATTTTATTACCTAAATGTCTTATTTATTAACCTATCTCTTACTAATGAAATTAAGTCATTTGTGGTTTTTCCACTAAACATTCTCATGGATATATATATACATACACATATACACACACACATATATATATACAAACACACATACCTATATACATATATACACATACATATATATATATTTGCATTTCCAAGCTTATTTTTTAAAAATAAGCTTCTTATTCTCATTTGTACAAAAATGTATCTCATTGTACAAGCAATGTATCTCCTTTATTTTTGACCACAATGATAATGAAGTCCAAGTCAACCATAGCAGCAAGACTTCAGGTCTCAGTTCTCTCCACCAGGAGACATTTCTAGATACACTTTTGTTTGTACAACATTTGGGGAGAGGCACTACTGACATTTACTGATATTTAGTGAGTAGAGGCCAGAGATGCTGTCAAACCTAGGTGCACAGACCGCCTGTGACACACAGCTACCTGGCTCAGGATATACACAGTGCTGAGGTCTAAGGACAAACGAAGGAAAGGTAATCTCAGCTTTGTTTAAGACTTCTTATGTTTCAGCCAGGCATGGTAGTGCATGCCTATAATCCCAGTGGATCAGGAGGCTAAGGCAGGTGGATCACAAGTTCAAAGCCAGCCTCAACAACTGTTTTAGTCAGCTTTTTTGCTACTGTGACTAAAAGATCTGACCAGAAAAATTTTAGAGGAAGAAGAGTTTATTAGGCAGCTCACAGTTTCAGAAGTCTCAGCCCATGGACAGCAGGTCCTGTTGCTTGGGGCTCATGATAAGGCAGGACATCATGGTGGAAGAGTGTGGCAGAGGGAAGCAGCTCCTATGATGATCAGACAGCAGAGAGAGAAACTCTTTTGCCAGATACAAAATATATACCCCCAAAGCACATCTCCAATGACTCACCTTCTCCAACCACACCCTGCCAGCCTTCAGCTACCACTCAATTAATAGCATCAGGGGATTCATTCACTGATTAGGTTAAAGCTCTCAAAGCCCAATTATTTCTCTTCCAAACCTTCTTACATTGTCTCACACATGATCTTCTGAGGGACATTTTACATTCAACCCATAACAGCAATTTAGCAAGGCCATAGCAATAAAATAGATGATAGATAGATAGATAGAATAAAGGTCTGGGATGCGGCTCAGTGGTAAAGCATCTCTGGGTTCAATTCCTGGTACCAAAAACAACCTTGCTGTTGTTTTCATTTCATTTTGTTTTGTTTTTAATTTTAATGAAGGAGGGCAAAGTTCCATTTACCTATGTAATGATTATTAGAAAATGGATTCTTTTCCTATAGCCTCAAGGAGGCAGCAGGTTGTATTGCTAAAACCACCACACAAAGGAGCAAAGCTGGAAGACATGCCAGAGCCCTGGTGGCTTTCAATCCTGTCTGTGGTTACTCTGCCCCCAGTATCAACTCTGCTCTTCTCAGTTATGGATCAGAATTGATTATGGATGTCATAACCCAATAAGGGAAGTAATGTCCAGAAAAGTAGATATTGATATTTGTCTAAATACAAAATTGTCTATATTTGGTATTCAAAGTATCATTCTTCAACCTGTTCCTAGTATACAGAGATGTTAGGGAGAGACACTGCCCCTTGCTAGCACGATCTAGAGTGGATCTGCCTGCTTACTCAGTTTCCTCTGTTAGGAGAGCTCTCCTACTGATTGGCCAGGGAGTCAGCTTTTCTCATTCCACCACCCATACCTGCATTATCAGGCAAGAAGTCATTAAAGAAACTAACTTGTGTGAGTTATACTCTGCCAAGCTGGCTCTGTTCCTTGGAGTGAAAAACCATATTTTTGTGGCTTCTAACAATGAATAGTTTTGGTTCCAGCCCCTGCCATTTCTGAGGTACACACTGACCCAAGAAGGGTGGTGTCTGAAGGCTGTATCCCCTCATACTTCTTTCTCCTGACTCGATTTGAGGGCTAGATATGTACCATGATCTTCATATTTCTTGAGGAATTTATGTATCTGTGCAGAAGGGGAAGTAGGTTTAAGCAGTATTTTCCTTTTTGTCCTTGAGGATGGATGCCAGGTTCATCATACAAATTAAATGACCTTTTCCCAGAGCTTTGAATACTGTGATTCCAGGCTTTTTTTTTTTTTGCTAAGGCAGACAACAACAAAACCCTTTTACATGGTTACTTTAGGACAAATTTGCCAGTCTATATGGGCATAATTAATAAAGGCCACAGCAATCTGCTCAAAGGTAAAGAATCTGGATTTATGCTCAAAGCAGCTTCTTTCCCTAAACACGAGAAAAGCAATTACTTTCTGATAGGACTCCGCTTTGATAGAATGTTCCCACAGTGAAAGTCCCTATTGTAACTCAGCTCCTTTTCTTCCATTTTCCAGACAAAGTTATTATTTTTAAAAAATCTTAGTTTTCTTTTGCTGGTAATGGAAAATGAGGAACTGACCTCAAAGTTTAAGCAGGCACCAGCAAGGGTTGAAAAACTGGATTGTTAACAGTCTCTGGCTGCCACTGCCCAGTAAAATCTGCATTTGGATATTTCCTATCTTTTGTCCCACTGTACCCCTTCCCTCTTTTTTTTCTTAATATATATTCTTTAGTTGTTGATGGACCTTTGTTTAATTCATGTATCTGTATGTAGTGTTGAGAATCGAACCCAGTGCCTCACACACGTGAGGCAAGCGCTGTATCACTGAGCTATGACCCCACTCCCTTCTTCCCTCTTATAAAAGCTGTTTGTGCCCTTGGGCTCCCTAAAGATAGAGATTTGAGACAGAAAATGTATCCTCTATCTTCCTCAGGGCAAGCTTAAACAAGCCTGTTTTCTTCCACCAACCTCTATCTCCTGAGCTTTGGTTCAGCTGGGAATAGCAGAACTTCCATTCTTGTAAGACTATCTCAGTTCAGTCTCCTATTGTACTCAAGAAGATAAATCACTAAACAACTCTCACTATAGTTATCTGTTATAAGGTGGATTTTTTCAATTTTGTGGTGCAGAGAGAATCTTTTCAATAGTGAGTGAAAACAATGTAACATTGCATTGCTGGTCCTGCAGATTCATAGCCCAGGGCAGACAGCACTCCAGGGAGGGCTGGCACACTAGCCTACCAATATACCCGGTCCCCTTCCTCCCTCCTCCTTCCTTCTCTCCCTCCCATCCTTCTTTCTTCCTTCTTTCTTTCCTTAAGGATAAAGCTAAAGAACTACATTATACAAGGGCATTTGCTCTTCTGAAATCACTTAGTTTCACCATTTCTTCAAACAAATTAAATTAAAATCCTCTTAATATTTCCAGATTAATTAGGCTTATGTATAATTAGAACAAAAGCATCTATTAGCTGCCAGAATGAGGAGTTTTAATTTTTCTTGTAAAGCCAGATGACCAAAAGGCAGTGAATTAAAACCTCTGGGCAAGGCTTTATTGGAAATACACGCTCTCGGGCTGAACCCTCCCATCCATCAGAGTGTGTCCGGGAGAGTGGCGCCCGTGTTCCACGGTAAAGAAAATTTAAAGGGCCCAGTCAGGAGAGGGAGGGCTTAAGGCAGGAATGAAGGGGCTATGAGATAGGAAGAGGAGGTATCCAGAGTCCTGCGTCCCCTGGGATTGGTCAGGGGATCCTGCCGAGGTCAGAGTCCTTCCCGGATGAGTCAGGAAAAGTCCACTGATTGGTAGGAGGCGCCATTACTGCCTACATATCAGCGTCTGGTAGGCTGTAACCCTGCGCATACGGGCTGCCTGATGCTTCATTCCCAGCAGCTGCTCCAAACCGTCGCCCTACACCCGCAGCAGCTGCGCAGAATCCACCATGCTGCATGTCCTGCGTCTGCTGCTGCCACGTGGAACTCGCCACGTTGTAGGCTCTGCGTCCGCCTTGTGCAGATCTCAAGCAAACCTAACACTTTCCAGCATTTTCCTATCCCAAATATGAAAAAAGAAAAAATGACAGGGGAAGATGTAATTTCACCTCAGCTAATCATTTCTCCATGTTGCTTTTTTTCTTACAATTATCCTCAATTTTATTTTTCCAACTACCATTGTAGCTGTTAAGTTGACATTATAGCTAAATTATCACATCTTCAATAAAACACACTACACTTAAAAATGTTGATGAGGCAGAAACCTTCAAATTCAAGTTCATTAGTGGCAAGAAACTTGTATATGCCATAACCACCATTTCTTTTAAAAAGTGTTTTTATCATCTTGCTCATTAAGTTAATAAGTCTTATATTTCCATTCAGCAGATATAAAGGCAATGCTAATGTGGAAATTCAAAGTTGTTTCTGAGTCTAGGCAAATTTTATAGATAACAAAGCTATTTCAAACATCTTCAACAAATGGAAATTTTATATTTAAAAGTGTTGCTTTATATCTTCCCTTTCTCAATCCTTATCCATGAAGATTTACTACTTATGGAAATTAAACTATATAGCAAATGTGCTTAAGAGCTGGAAAACTTTAGTGGCCCTGAGTGATGCTATTCTTAAATTGATAATATCAATAACAACCATGGATACTGTTCCTTGCTTCAGTTTCCTTTTGCATAAAAAGATAGAACTTGCTATGGTTTTAAGACATACAATTAAAGATTGAACAGCAACCCTTCTTTTGGCTTATGTATGAACATAAAAACTGTAAGACAATCTACATATATATATGTACATTGTCACATAATATTCAACCCTAAATGTCTTTTACAGCATTCCTTTTCCCACCAAACTTCATTTTAACTTTTGTATCTAAATTATGAATATTCTTTCCTTATATCTACTGATTTTCATTCCAATGTATAAACCTAGTATTAAATAAAACCCCAAGGAGCTGGGGCTGTAGCTCAGTGGCAGAGCACTTGCCTACCATGTGTGACGCATTGGGTTCGATCCTTAGCACCACATAAAAATAAACAAATAAAATAGAGGCATTCTATACAACTACAAAAAAATTAAAAAAGAAAAAACTCATGGGCCTGACTGGAACCTGCTTCCTTCTAAAAAAAAAAAAAAGAAGAAGAAGAAGAAAGTACTTTATATTAAATTATGACAGTTTAGAATGAAGTGAACAAGGTCAATCCCATACAAAATTGAAGGTCACTCATGGTCCTTTTAAGTAGGCTTTCCTTCTGTGATGTGCTCACCCTTTCCCTTTTGGAACCTCCTCTTTCTCTTAGACCTTTATCCCTCTGTGCTACCTCCTGGATTCCTGGGGCAGAAGTTTCAAACTATTTAACTTTTTTTCATTAAAAAGACTTCAAGAGCTGCCTACCCTACATACTCTCATAGGGAAAGAATAAAACCTTATGATAAACTTATCCCAAAGAGTTTATTTCAATGTTTTATTCAATAGTTATTTAATTTTCAAGGATGCATTTGGGATCCTTACTTTGTGAAACAAGGTCCTATATAAAGTTTGAAAATAACTTGAGACTCTAATCAATTATCTTTATAGTAAAGGTAAGGGAAAAAGAGATGAAGTAAATTTTTTTTTAATTTTTTTAAGTTGTCAGTGGACTTTTATTTTATTTATTTGTATGTGGTGCTGAGAATCGAAGACTGTGCCTCACACATGCTAGGCAAGCACTCTACCACTGAGCTACAACCCCAGCCCTGAAGTACATATTTGCCTTAGCAATATATATATGATTAATTCATAATTTAATCATAATGTATGCAAACCTTAAATTTTAATTAGTATGCAGTCAAAAATGTGCCAATACCCCTGTATTTTTAACCAAAGAACAATTCACAATATATTAAACTGATGAGGGAAAAGCTAAGTTTGCTATAACCTACACACACAGACATACACAGGCATACACCCACCCACACACACACACACACACACACACACACACACGACACTATAAGAAATTAAAAACAACAGTAAACTGAAGATCAAGAAATTTCATGAAGAAATTATCCTTTCAGAAAACAGATACTTGCAAATGTCTGTGTCTGCATTTGCGATAGGAGCCAGAATCTGCAGTTCAGCAACCCTAACTTGAACACTGCTAATTCCTTCACAGTTCAACTGATCACTCTTAATTACCCTGTAAGTATGCCACCCTTAGTGGTACAAACAAATCTGACCTTCCATGGAATTTTTTTTCTTTAGCCCATATGAATCAAAAAAAAAAAAAAGAATTTTAGACTCAAGAACAATAGTTTGAGACTCAAACTCGCCTTTGCTGAGGCTGGCTTTAAACTCTCAGTCTTCCTGTCTCAGCCTCCCAAAGTGCTGGGATTACAAGTGTCCACCACCATGCCCGACTATAAGTATGCTTTTTTCCCCCTGCCTTATTGCTGTGGTTAGACATTCCAATATTACATTGATTGAGTGGCAAGAATGGACACCCTTCCCTGTTCACACTCTTGGAACAGAGCATTTAGTTTTTTTATTAATCCATTTAAAAATATCTGCAGGGGATAAATATAAGATTTCTGTGTTGTTATTTACATTTCTAAATGAAGCATCTAAAAATAAAAGTGGCCTCCCTCCAAAACAGTAAGTGCATTCTGCCACAGCAAATGGAAAAATAAAAATAAAAAATACTAAAGCTGAGTTATATTCAGGAATTAGAATAGGTATCAAGAAGAGCACTGTCAAGGTAAATTATAAAGATTCATTTTATTGCTTATGAGAGAAGACAAGATGCATCTAAAGGTATTAATGATACTCTGGGTTTAAATTTAAAGGTATTTGATAAATTATGATGGGCATAGATTTGGTCATTAAATGGTAGCTATTAAATCAAAAAGCATTTCATATATAATTGTTTATAATTGTAGAATGATATAAATGTTTACCTACACATGCAATTTGCTTTATCTTTCTAGGCTTATAAACATTTAACTGAAAATTTTATCATTTTAATTTTGAATTTAAAAAATGTAAATATCTATAATTATAGACTACTGAAGTAAATTATATGTGTTCATTATTCTAGAAGTATAAGCTAATGCAAAATATATATTATTCTATAATCATAAATATTTATATATGTATGCTTTTATATTAGAATGTCAAAGATCAAGAGGTTTTTTTCTGTATGCCTTATCTGAAACTCTATGAAAAGTTACTCAAATATAATTTTGCCAATTACTTCCTAGAAGGTGTAGTGAAAGGAGGATGAACTGATTTCAGTAGATATACATCATGTCAAAATTTACTAAAATAAGTAACAAATATTCTCAGAAACTCTACAAATAGGAACAGGCTAGATAGATATCCCTTACATGTACAACCTGCCCAGGTCTGAAAACTGGATTTCATTGCACATAAGTGAAATGATTTATTCTGCCACATTTACGAACATACATAGTAGTTTAAAATGTGAGTGTCCCTTTTTGCTTTATAGAATGTATTTTTACTGTAGCTCAAACTTCCAGATATGTATATTGGAAATGAGACAGTCACGGCTTCCTAGTTTCCCACTTGAATTAGGCAAATGTAGACTTGGTAAGTAACCTGTCTCCTGATAACATGGTTACAATTCATAGGAGTGATAAAGTGGTTCTGTGAGTCACATCTCAAAGACTGAGATGTTTTAAAATCAGCTATGCACTCAAGGAACCTGGAAAAACTTGATGAGTGCACTCAGAAGAATCTTTGAGCAAGTTAGTTTCAGTTTTCTGATAACTTCAACAGGGAATAAGAGACTGCTACTGCCATCTGTTGGTCTAATGAAACACCATGGGCTCTGGACATCAGACTTCCTTGCTGCTAGACACGGCCTTTCAAAGTGGGAAGGACTCATGCTAACTCCAACTAAGCAAGCTCTGAATAAATCTCATATTCTGTTAGAATGTCAAAAGACCATTGTTCCAATAAGCTTTTCTCTTTCCCAGTGCATTCTGCCTTCCTCGTGGTTTCTGTTTAAGAAAAAGAGATGTTTGTGTCCTGATAGGAATGAAGGAATCTGCAAAAACACTGTAGCCCAGAATGAAAGTTATTGTGGATCACTGTGTTTTTGTGTGTGTAGGTGACATATATGGTGTGTATATGTGCTTGTGTGTGTGTGTGTATTTGTGAGAGAGATGCAGAATTCATGAGAGAGTGAAATAGAGATATAGAGATATATACAGAGACAGTGAGAGATTAATGATGGAAAAGGAAGAACAGGAAGATGTAACCTGCCAGATATTACAGGTATAAGGCACAAGAGAAAACACATTTTTAAAATCATCTGAAGAGAGCATTATCTTAAACAAAGGACAATTAGCTAGAAGGTCAGACTTGTACCTTTTTTCTTCACCTGTAGACCACAAACCAGCTGTATCAACATCATCTGCTGCTTGTTACAAATTCACAAGTTCAGGTGGGTTATGGTTTAAATGTGGATCCCCTGTCCCCCAAAATCTCATGTGAGAGACACTGCAAGATTTGGAGGAGAAATGATTGGATTAGAGCATTGGCCTAATCAGTGGATTAATACCTGATTGGATTAACTGAAGTTGTAGGACGTGGTTGGAGGAGATGGGAATAGGGGCATAGCTTTTGGGTATATATTTGTCTTAGGCCAGTGGAGTCTCTCTCGCTACTTTCTAATCATGTGTGAGCTGCTTCCCTATGCCATGCTCTCCCGCCATGATATTCTGCCTCACCTCAAGCACTGAGGAACAAAGCTGGCCTTTTATGGATTAAGACCTCTGAAACCCTGAGCCCCCAAATAAACTTTTGCTCCTCTACAATCGTGCTACTTGGGTCTTTAGGTCACAGAAACAAAAAAGATGACTAAAACAAGGTTCAATCCCAGAGTCAGAATCTGATTGAGAAATTGATTTTTCTGAATATTTACCTGCATCTTAGAAAGATCATCAGAAGATTCGTAATACATAGCAAACTTTAAGAAAATATATTCTAGTTCTTTACCATTAATGCATTAAAATAGGTTTCTGACATGTTTACATCTAAAGCATACATTTTTCATTTATATTTTGAAATGTGCATTATAATCTGTAGTAGCTATCAGTGGTTTTCATTTTAGTGATATGTAACACAAGAAAACATCTTAAAATTGATAAGATTTTTGATTATATGAAATATAGTAAACATTTTGTTAAGCAGAGAAGTAATCTAGTTGGAAGAACTATAGAATGCTTAATAATAAAAATAACTAATATTTCCTAAGTGTTTACTGCATTCTACTCATTAAGCCAACTAAATATATTTTTATACTTATAACACTCTATAATCAACCCTGTTTTATATGTATAAATTAATACTTTTGTTAAATAAGCTTCCCATGTTATCACATGACAAGAGTTCATGAGAGATTCACAAGAAAGTAAATGTTAGATGCAGAATTCTTCCTGACTGCAGAGGTCAAGCTCTTAATCATAAACTGTTGCTTTGGATAGTGCAGAAGAAATATCAGGAAAAGCCAGAAATAGGAAAGACTGAAGTGAAAGTTTGTGGAGGCCAAAGGTGTGGTCTATTTATATACACTGCCTAAGAACTGGTGATTCTTTAGGCTAGAAATGTCAGAAAAGCATGTACCAGAGAGAAGATGATATATAAATCTGTCAAAATAGAACCAAATTTCAAAAAGTATGAGGAATGGCGGGAAAGGCAGGCTGACCTGGGAGCTGAGAGCCGAGCACTCGAGGGGCCCTGGTGCTGAAGAAGCCTCAGTGATCTGCTCACTCACCTTACAGTGTCACCAAGATGCAATCCCTGCAGGTATTGGAAAACACACAGGTAGATAGCATGGGAAGAGAAGTGGTAATTCTGCAGTATCCTATTGGCATCTGATAGGGTTTTGTTTTTTACTAAGCTGTTTTTTTAATGTCATACCAAGAAACCAATGCTTTCTAAAGTAACACAACCCGGATTTTACCTCCCACCTTTCATTCAAGTGTCAAGGACTGCAAGCTTCACAAACTGGAGTGGTTGTTGAGAGAACAGTTGCTCCATCTGGAGACAGTAAAGGAAAATTGTGATGATAAGTGCTATCTATCATCAACTGAAAACTTTCTATTTCTCAGGGACTATGACAAGTCCTTCAGGTACAGCAACCATCACATTGTCATACCCATTTTAAAGATGAGGATATGGATACTTGAAGCACTTTAAGTCTCAAGTTGTACAACCCATAAACTGAAGGGCTGAGAGTTTTCAGTATGCATTCATGTGATGGACTAGTAGAAGAGATGAACAAGCAGATGTTAATGAATTTGCTTCACAGAAAGAAAAAGTTATACACAAAGTTGTATAGTTTGCATGAATCCATCTGGTTTATGGTTCTCCACAGTATTGGGATTTATGTTCTCTCCCACAGTACGGGGATTGAATCCAGGGTGCTCTACTAGTAAGCTATACCTCAGCCTTTCTTATTTTTTAATTTTTGTTCTTTCTTTATTTTTGGTGACAGCAGCTTGCTAAGTTGATGAGGCTGGCCTCAACCTTGCGTCCTCCTTCCATAGTCTCCCAAGCAGCAGGGTTTCCCCATTTGAGCCAAGACACAGAGTTTCTACCATGTTGATAATGAATGAGGCTGCCTTAAATTTTAAAATCATCTTGACTTGGACAGTATGATATAGGGTCAACCTCCATATAGTGAACTGAGTGACCGTGATAATTCATAGATGATTGGAAGTAGGCTTCATTCTTTTAATGAGTTGGGGCAATTCAAAAATTGTGAGTTCTGCCCATTTCTTTGTGTGTACCTCATTCAAACAACTGGCTTCTGGATATATAAATCAGAAAAAATAAAGAAGTAATTTGCATGATTTAGTATAAACCATGTACGAATGTGATTTCTAATGAATCACAATATCCTACAGCTATATCCTTAGGGCAAGCTGTCTTTGCTGACACTAGCTTAGAAATAAGCATATTTATTATACTATATAAATATTACTAATAATGAAGTTAATAGTATCTTCCCATTAAAGGTCACACTCACTGTTGTGTAAGCCTCCTCCTGCTGATAAATTGCCCACAGTTTAGGTCGAGTTGATATAAATACTACAGGGTACCAGCTGAGAAGAATACAATAAGTGCAATTTTAAAATAATTATGGCAAAAAGCCATGTCTTATTGGCACTAAGTGTTTTAAAGACTTTTATATTACAATAAAAACACACCTTAGAGACTTGTTTCACAAAATATATTTTCTTTTACAATTGGAAAATTTGTTAAATATACAGTCCATCATCTTAATTGGTATGAAAGCATGACTGAGTCCTGAGCAGAATCAATTCCCTATGGTACTCTTAGAAGATCTGATGGGCTGAAAAATGTGTTTTCATGCTAGGTAGATGCAGAGATTTTTTCTTCCAATGAGTTTATCTCTATGACTCTAGGAACACTTCTCATATTTTCATATTTGCCCCTGTGTTATTTCAATACACAGTGAAAGAATATAGTGGTCAAGTACCATTTTATATGTACATCACTTTAAAAATATTTTTAAGGGGCTGTAGCTGTAGCTCAGGGGTAGAGCACTTGCCTAGCATGTGTGAGGCCCTGGGTTTGATCCTCAGCACCACATATAAATAATAAATGAATGAAATAAAGATCCATCAACAACTAAAAAAAAAAATTAAAAAAAATATATTTTTAAAATAAAAAATAAATAAATACTACCAGTTTTTAAGGATTAAAATAAGGAGGATAAAAAGAAACAACCACCCAACATGATCTTCTTCATCTTTCTTTCTAATATGCTACTTGTGGAATTTGATTCTAAAATGACAAATAAGAGCAATGGTTCTATGGCTTTAAATTTATTTTGGTGAGTCATATTGTACAGCCAAACTTCTGTCAGTACAGATAATTTGAAATGTTTCTTCTTTTGTCTCAATGGTGTAAATTTTTGCTTCACTTCTCAAAGGAAGGTTCTTTTTCATTTAACCATGATCTCCATGTCTAGTGGTTTGGTGTATACCTCCAAAGTAGAGTACCTGCCTAGCATGTGTGAGGCCCTACTATTGATCCCAGCACTGGCATTAGGGTGGCGAGGCATGGAAAGAGTCTTAGACCAGTAGAAAAGTCACAGAGAAAAGAAAAGTACATGACTTTCTGAAACTTTTATAATATAAAATCAGGGTAACTGCATTCTTAAAATGAATTCTGCATTGAAATTCACCATTTATTTCCTATTCTTTCTACTTATGTCATGTAACTTTTTCCTTTCCTTTTTTGGATTAATGAATAGGCTAATCTGCCAGTTGATTTGTCCATATTTTCACTGAATTGCTATCACCAGCTCTGTATTCCAGGTGGTATAATAGCTTTTCATTGTTGGTGTAAAAACTGATATCAGGAATGATATGTCCCAGGGTTACACATATTTATTAACTCCACACACAATTATTAACTTCAGCATAGCTTTTCTTATTAAAGGGGCATAATAAAAACAACCAGTTATTTAGGCCTACCATGTGCTAGGTACATAATAAAATGTCTCAACAAAGCTTCAAATTATTATTATCCTTGTACAAATAAAAAAATAAAATATCCAGAGAAATGAAATTGTATGCTGAAGTTCAGCATGGAGTTAACATTTGAATTCTTTTCATCTGTGTGGTGAAAAACTTGTACATTTTTCACTGTACTGATACAGTAGTAATTAAATTTCTAATCTACTACATAAAAACACTATCATTATCTGTGTTGCTCTAGCCCCTACAAAAAATGTAGTATGAAGATTAGTTACCACCAAAGGAAAAATGGCAACTATTTAAGATAGAAGATATGAAAACACGAGAACTAATAGGCAGATAATAGCTGTAGAGATGTTATACATGTTCCAACTACTTGTAAGTTTGTAGAAAAATGTGATTGTGCTTTAGAGAAATCATATATATAATTTTCAGTTCTTCCTAATGAAAAAGAATTTACTCACTCCCTTAGAGCAAAAACAAACTCATAAATACCAATTGACAGACTTATCATTAATTTATTAGGAAACCATACTCGACTGATGTTTATGTGTTATCCCTCAGCTTATTCTATTTTTCATTCTTTGGGTTTTTTTTTGAAAAGTTTGGAATTATAATGCTTTAAAAATTATACCTATTTTATTTTATATTATGCTTTTCTAGTTTTGTTTATTTGCAATTTACACAATATATGTGCATATTTATAGAATATAATTTTTAAAAAACTTTTAAAACAATTTTAGTAGTACATGGATACAATGGTTTTATTTTAATTATGAGGTGCTGAGGTTCAAACCTGGTGCCCCACACATGTGAGGCAAGTGCTCTACTACTGAGCCACAACCCCAGTCCTATAGAGTATAATTTGATACATGTATATATTGTTTGGTGTTCCAAGCAAGGTAATTAACCTTTCTATTTCCTTCAAAGTTTAAAACTGAAGAATCTTTAACTCCATCTGTATATGGGTACATTTTTTACTTTTTTTATATATTTATACATTTTCTACTCAAAACAATAATAAAATCTAATGATATGTTTATAACATAAAAATGAAAAGGACAGTTCAAGTAATTATCTTCCATATATAAATACCCTCTACATAGGAGTGCTGAGAATATGAGAAAATTACGTTTAATATGTGTTGCTCACTTGGCTTCTTCTGTCAATTAAAAGCATCAGAGATAGTTGCTCCTCTCTCTTCTTTACCCTGTAGCTATAATGAGAGGAGAGAGGGGAGAAAAAGTTAACTGTACTTGTACATATTTTTTCTTTGTCTAATTTTGAATTGGGCAAAATTCAATACTTTTAACACATGGTAGAAATCCTGTTTATTTTAGTCCTAAGACTCAGATATTTTTCTAGCACATGGTGGACAGAGACCTTTATTTATGCATTTAGGTCATGTTTTTTATTTATGCCTTAGTAATTTTAAAAATACCAGATCAAATGGTAAGCCAATCCATAAAACCTTCTGCATAACTGTGTGGGAGTCAAACCACAAATATTATCTATATTTATGTTGGGCTGGCCCACCCTTTGGCTGTCTCCTTAGCCTGGTTTACTGGGACTGACACTCCTGGGTAGCAGTGGCGCCACATCCATTTGGCGTAGCTGTCTACACGGGATCTTTCCTTCTGTTGTCTTTCTTTGGCACAAAGTAGTGAATGAAGTCATGCAAATATATGTCTAGTCATTGGGCTGCCTGGGCCTGTGATGATGAAGTTTGCTAATCAGCAGTTTGTCCTATAGTTTATGAACTATATTTTTCAATACAGGCTTCTGGTTAGCTTGGTAAGTATGTTTCAAGCTTCATATATTTAGAAGCAATGTTTATAGAAGCTAAGTACATGAAGCAGTATACTGTTTTTTTGGAAAACAGTTTTTGTGGAAAATCGGTGGAAATTAAGGACAAAAGGTGTGAATCATAAGGGTATAAATCTGGAAGGGATAGAATATCATCTAGCTCAAAAGTAGCAATTGCTTTCCAAACTAGGAAGCCTCTACAGGAGCACTTCACAGTGACAGAGAGGTACATTATTAGGTACATTTTCCCTGGATTGTATAAAATTACTGTTAAGTTTAAGAGTCACTATGATACAAGGAATCACTGAAAATATTTTGAGAAGGCAAGATATGTATTAAATATATACTCAAGTGATTTAATATTAAAGTCTATTAGTTAGTACACCAGTTCTCTGATCCAATTAGAAGATACTAGAGAGAGTTCCTGTGGACCGGCAGGAGCTGCAGAGGGCCCTGATTTGCCCTCAGGAACCTCCACAGTTTTCCAGCCAAAGGGAGACCAGGGACTGCTACCTCTAGTCACTGGGGAGCCCAAATTCAGGGCAAGAGTGGCTACAGAGACACCAGCGCACGCTAACCCCGCCCAAGGGCGGCCTGAGTCCATCCCAGTTCCGCTCCAGAGTTCCTGTGGACCAGCAGGAGCCACAAAGGCCCAGATCCGCCCTCAGGAAACTCCACGGGTGTCCAGCCAACGAGACACCAGGGGCTGCTAGCTGCTAGCCACAGAGGAAGGCACACACAGGGTAAGAGTGGCTTCCAGAGATCCCAGCATGAAGAGGCCCCACCCAAGTGTGCTCTGGGCCTGCCTCAGTTCCGCTCCAGAATTCCTGTGGTCAGGTGAGACAGAAGGCCCAAAACCACCCTTAGGGAATGCCAGGGGTGCCCAGTTGAAGGCAGACCAAAGCCTGCTAGCCTCCAGCCCCAGGGGAGCTCATATTCACTGTAAGGGTCGCACACATACTCTCCTGCTTGTGACCCTGCCTAAGTGAGACCTGGGCCCACCTCCAGGTCTGCTCCAGAGTTCCTGTTCAGCAGCAGGAGTGCAAGAGAGGGGCAAAACAGACCTTAGGGGCCGCCTCAGGAGCCCAGCCAAGGCTCCCACTGCCCTCTAGAGGTACATCCACTACCTCCACCACCAACTTCAGTGGCAGTAGTGCCCATCTGGGGACACATCTTGTCAATACAAGATTATAGGATAGAAGCCACAATACCTCAGACTGGTATTTCAAGAAAGGAAGACACACAATCAACATGAAAAAACAAAGGAAGAAGGTACCCCAAATAAACCTAGGTACCACTGTAACAGAATCCATTGACAGCATAGTTATTGAAATGTCAGAGAAAGAATTCAGAATGTACATAATTAAAATGATAAGCAAACTAAAGAATGACACAAGTGAACAATTATAGGCAAAAATTGTTCAATCCAACAAAGAAATAGGTGAGCAAATAAAAGCAACCATATATCATTCTAACAAAGAGATAAGAGAGCAATTACAAGTAGCAAAAGATTACTTGAAGAAAGAGCTAGAGATCATGAAAAAAAAAAACAATCAGAAATACTTGAAATGAAGGAAACAATAAACCAAATAAAAAACTCAATAGAAAGCATCACCAGTAGACTAGATCACCTGGAAGACAAAACCTCGGATAATGAAGACAAGATATACAATCTTAAAAATAATCTTGACCATACAGTGAAGATGGTAAAAAATCATGAACAGAACATACAAGAAATATGGGACAGCATCAAAAGACCAAATCTAAGATTTATTGGGATAGAAGAAGGTGCAGAATTTCAAACCAAAGGAATGCACAATCTCTTCAATAAAATAATATCAGAAAATTTCCCAAATATGAAAAATGAAATGGAAAATCAAATGCAAGAGGCTTACAGGACACCAAATGTACAAAATTTCAACAGATCTACACCAAGGCACATTATAATGAATATGCCCAACATACAGAATAAGGACAGAATTTTAAAGGCTGCAAGAGAGAGGAACCAGATTACATACAAGAGGAGACCAATTCGTATCTCAATTGATTTTTCAACCCAGACTCTAAAAGCCAGGAGATCATGGAATAACATATTCCAAGCCCTGAAAGACAATGGATGCCAACCAAGAATGCTATATCCAGCAAAATTGAGCTTCAAATTTGATGACAAAATAAAAACCTTCCATGATAAACAAAAGTTAAAAGAATTTACAGCAAGAAGGCCTGTACTACACAGCATTCTTGGCAAAATATTACACGAGGAGGAAATGACAACCAACAATGAAAATTTACAAAGAGAGCAACTACACTAAAGGAAAGACCATTCAAAAGAGAAAACAACTCAAGGTAAAAACCAAAAACAAACCAAAATGACCAGAATTACAAATCATAACTCAATAATAACCCTGAATGTAAATGACCAAAATGCACCAATTAAAAGACATAGACTGACAGACTAGATCAAAAAAAAAAAAAAAAGAACCCCAACAATATGCTGTCTTCAAAAGACTCATCTTACAGGAAAAGACATCCACAAACTGAAAGTTAAAGGGTGGGAAAAAACAATCACTCACATTGATCCTGCAAACAAGCAGGAGTTTTCAACCTCATATCAAATAAAGTGGACTTCAAACCAAAGATGGTGAAAAGAGATAAAGAAGGTCATTTCATATTTCTTAAGGGAATCATACATCAACAAGATATAACAATCATAAACATCTATGCCCCAAATAATGGGGCTTCTATGTATGTCGAACAAATCCTTTTCAAATTCAAGAATCAAATAGACCACAACACAATAATACTTGGAGACTTTAACACAGCTCTCTCACCATTGGATAGATCTTCCAAACAAAAACTTAATAAAGAAACCATAGACTTCAATGAAACTATCAATAATTTAGACTTAACAGACATATATAGAGTGTTCCACCCATCAACAAGTGAATATACTTTTTTCTCAGCTGCACATGGATCCTTTTCCAAAATAGATGATATGTTATGTCGCAAAGCCAGTCTTAGCAAATAAAAAAAACAGAGATTCTACCCTGCATCCTATCTAACCACAATGGAACAAAATTACAAATCAATGACAGATTAAAAAACAGAAACTACTCCATCACCTGGAAACTAAATAATATGCTATCGAATGATGCATGGATAACAAAAGACATCAAGGAAGAGATAAAAAAAATTCTTACAGGCAAATGAAAACTCTGATACAACATATCAAAATCTCTGGGATGCCATGAAGGCAGTGCTAAGAGGAAAGTTCATAGCACTAAACTCATTCATTAGAAGAAGTAAAAGTCAACAAATAAATGAATTGACTCTTCGTCTCAAAGTCTTAGAAAAGGAAGAACAAATTAACACCCAAAGAAGTAGAAGACAGGAAATAATCAAAATTAGGGCTGAAATCAATGAAATTGAAACAAAAGAAACAATTCAAAAAATTCACAAAACAAAAAGCTGGTTCTTTGAAAAAATAAACAAAATTGACAAACCCTTAGCTACCCTAATGAAAAGGAGGAGGGAAAAAAACCCAAATTACTAAAATTTGTGATAAAAATGGAAATATCATGACAGACACTAATGAAATACAAAGGATAATTAGAAACTATTTTGAAAATTTATACTCCAGTAAAATAGAAAACCCTGAAGACACCAACAAATTTCTAGAGGCATATGACCTACCCAAACTAAACCAAGAGGAAATACACAACTTAAACAGATCAGTTTCAAGCAAGGAAATAGAAGATGCCATCAAGAACCTGCCAACCAAGAAAAGCCAAGGTCCAGATGAATTCTCAGCTGAGTTCTACAAGACCTTCAAAGAAGAACTAATATCATTTCTCCTCAAACTATTTCATGAAATAGAAAAGGAGGGAACCCTTCCAAACTCATCCTATGAGGCAAGTATCACCCTGACTTCAAAACCAGACAGAGAAACATCAAAAAAGAAAACTTCAGACCAATATCCCTATTGAACATAGATGCAAAAATTCTCAATAAAATTCTGGCAAATCGCATACAAAAATATATCAAAAAATAGTGCACCATGATCAAGTGGGGTTCATCCCAGGGATGCAATGTTGGCTTAACATAAGGAAATCAACATAATACATCACATTAATAGACTTAAAGATAAGAATCATATGAGTTTGTCAATAGATGCAGAGAAGGCATTTGACAAAATACAACACCCTTTTGTGCTCAAAACACTAGAAAAACTTGGGATAGTAGGAACATTCCTCAACTTTGTCAAAGCTATCTATGTTAAACCCAAGGCCAACATCATCCTAAATGGAGAAAAATTGGAATCATTCCCTCTGAAAATGGGAACTAGACAGGGATGCCCTCTCCCACCACTGCTATTCCACATAGTCCTTGAAACACTAGCCAGAGCAATTAGACAGATGAAAGAAATTAAAGGGATACGAATCGGAAAAGAAGAACTCTAACTATCATTATTTGCGGATGACATGATTCTATATTTAGAGGATCCAAAAAATTCTACCAGAAAACTTTTAGAATTAATAAATGATTTCAGCAAAGTAGCAGGATATAAAATCAATATTCACAAATCAATTGCATTTCTACACATCAGTGATAAACCCACTGAAAGAGAAATTAGGAAAACTATACCATTCACAATAGCCTCAAAAAAAAATAAAATACCTGGGAATCAATTTAAAAAAAGAGGTGAAAGACCTCTACAATGCAAACTACAAGACACTGAAGAAAGAAACTGAAGAAGACCTTAGAAGATGGAATAATCTCCCATGTTCCTGGATAGGCAGAATCAATATTGTCAAAATGGCCATACTTCCCAAAGCGATATATAGATTCAATGCCATCCCAATTAAAATCCCAATGTCATTCCTTGTAGAAATAGAAAAAGCAATCATGAAATTCACCTGGAAGAAAAAGAAACCCAGAATAGCCAAAGCAATCCTTAGCAAGAAGAGTGAAGCAGGAGGCATCACAATACCTGAACTCAGATTATACTCCAAAGCTATAGTAACAAAAACAGCATGGTACTGGCACCAAAATAGACATGTAGACCAATGGTATAGAATAGAAGACACAGAGACCAGCCCACTTACATACAGTTACCTTATACTAGATAAAGGAGCCAAACACGTACACTGGAGAAAAGATAGCCTGTTCAACAAATGGTGCTGGGAAAATTGGAAATCCATATGCAGTAAGTTGAAACTAAACCCCTATCTCTCACCATGCACAAAATTCAACTCAAGGTGGATCAAGGACCTTGGAATCAGACCAGAGACCCAAAACCTAATAGAAGAAAAAATAGGCCCAAATCTTCATCATATCGGATTAGGACCATACTTCCTTATCAAGACTCCTATAGCGCAAGAAGTAAAATCAAGAATCAACAGATGGGATGGATTCAAACTACAAATATTCTTCTCAGCATAAGACATAATTAATGAAGTGAACAGAGAGCTGACATTCTGGGAACAAATCTTTGCCACACACACATTCGATAGAGCACTCATCTCCAGGATATATAAAGAACTCAAATAGCTTAACACCAAAAAACTAACAACCCAATCAATAAATGGGCCAAAGAGCTGAACACAAACTTCACAGAAGAAGATATACAATCCATCAACAGACATATGAAAAAAATATTCAACATCTCTAGCAATCAGAGAAATGCAAATCAAAACTACTCTAAGATTTCATCTCACACCAGTCAGAATGGCAATTATCAAGAATATAAACAACAATAAGTGTTGGCGAGGTTGTGGGGGAAAAGGCATGCTCATACATTGCTGGTGGAACTGCAAATTGGTACAACCAATCTGGAAAGCAGTATGGAGATTCCTTAGAAAACTTGGAACGGAACCACCATTTAAGCCTGCTATCCCACTCTTCGGTCTATACCCAAAAGACTTAAAAACAGTAAACTACAGTGCTGCAGCCACTTCAATGTTTATAGCAGCTCAATTCACAATAGCTAAACTGTGGAAACAACCTAGATGCCCTTCGATAGATGACTGGATAAAGAAACTGTGATATATATATACACAATGGAATATTACTCACCTATAAAAGAGAATAAACTTATGAAATTTGCAGGTAAATGGATGGAGTTGGAGAATATCATGCTAAGTGAAGTAAGCCAATCTCAGAAAACCAAATGCTGAATATACTCGTTGATCAGTGGATGCTGATCCATAATGTGGGGAAGGTCATGGGAACAATGGTAGAACTCTGTTCACAGGGTGTAAGAGGGGAGGGGGCATGGGGACAGTAAAGGTGGTGGAATATGATGGTCATCATAGCCCTAACTTTATATATGACTGCATATATGTTGTGATTCTATACAACTTACAGCTAGAGAATTGATGTTATCCTCTATCTATGTACAATGAATCAAATTGCACTCTGTTATCATGTAAGCCTAAATAGAACAAATAAATAAATTAAATATGAAAAAAAAAGAAGATACTGAAGCTAGCACATCCATAAGGAAGCCAGTGGACATTTTAAGCCATACATGATGTTGTATACCAGCAGCAGGAACAATGAAGAAATGGGCCATTTTTAGAATTAAGCAAGATCAAAACATACTGGTTAATGGGGAAATGTTGATGTCAGTTTTAGGTGTACTGATTTTGGCCTCTCAGTGGGGCAGAAGAGAAGTTTAGTGTAAAGGTAGATACATAGGACTGGTATCTTCTAGGGACCCACAGGTAAAGCTAGAGTGTTGGCCCATTCAGGGTACCTTCAGCTTCATCTCTGAACAAGGTTATTGGATTCATATCTTCACCCTGAATCATAATAAAAGCATAAAAATAACTCAGGGTTATCATAAAATTTTTTTAAAAAACAAAGTCTTTTCTTTTACAAAACTGACAAATTGAGTTTCATATTTTTTTTTCTTCCCACTTATTCAAAAGCACTTCAGGTCTATTCTCAGCCACAAAAATGCAGCTCAAAGAAGAAATTGATTAATTCTGCTCGAGTATTATTTTTGCTGTTGATCTCAGACGCTTATAACAATACCGTTGCTCTGTTAAGAGGAGGCAGGAGGAGAATCATTTACATGTATATGTTCCTGCTTTGCAAAAAGAAAGAAAAATGAAGTGGCTTTAAATTCCATTTCTCCCCGCCTCTAACTACTGCCTTCCAAAAGCTAGAGAAAAAAAAATACATAAGTAGTAAGGGTTCCTTCGATATCTAATATCTGTGTCCAGATGGATACAAAAAGAAAAAGAATGATGTGATAGTTGGCAAAAGATGAACATAAAGCCAATAAGTGGAGAGATCAATAAACAATATGGCCACATCCATTCCTCAGAATACTTTTATTGCACCATATTGAATTAATAGAAATGCCTTTGGTACAAATGCAAAATTATTTATGAAACAATAGAAAATCTGCTCTTAAATAGAAAAAAAGCATTGCACATGAGTTCAGTGAAAAAAAGAACCAGATGTTACACATACTTAAAAACACACACACACAAAATCCCATATGCAGTTATCCATGAAATATTCAACACACACAAAAGTTTAGGGCTTTCCTGGCTGGATTTCTTTCCTCCCTCTCACCTTCATGCTAATCTTCCACATGTCAGTGTTGCTTTGGTCAGGGTGTGTTACTAAAGTCAAGAGCAGAGAGCCAATTGAATATTGGTTCCAGTTGAATTTTGTATGGAGTGCTCAGGCATGTCCTCCACCATAAAAAGAAGAGAGTATATTTGCTGCAGGCCAGGAATGCAGGTTTGCAGATGTCTAGACCATTAGCTATCTGTAGAACCCAAATTGGATTGACCTCTACAATAAAATGAATAATTAAGCAATGGATGAGCAAGAAATAGGGTTATTTAAATAGTCCAGATTCCTATATTGAAGGTAAAAAGTTAGATATGAAATTACCAATTAAATTCTCAGCACTGAAAGTGATCAACGTTGTCTCAGATACAAAATCAAACCGTTAAATTTTGATTCTGGTATTCTAATTGGAATTACCTTTTTTCATTAAAGTTAAAAAAAAGAGTATTGAATAAAAAGTAGCTGACTATATCAACCGCACATTCACCCACTTCTTTGTTTTCTTTTCAACTGCTACCAGAAGCCCACGTACCTCTCGTGTTTAGTATTTTTGTTAGCTCCTCTTTTTAAGTGATTTTGTTTCTTTCACAATCATATCTGGAATATTCTGAAGTCCATAGCCATTTTTAAGAAATACTCAGATACTCCATTACTCAAAGATAGAAACCCTTTGTACATATTAGTTTGCTTCTTAATAAACTTAATAGAATTAGGAGCATATACCCTCTAGGTGAGAGCTTACTCTGATAATTTAATTTGTAATTAAACAGGAATAATTTTTGTATCTAAACATAAATCCATGTTAAAGGATTTCATTCTTCCTTTATTTTCTATTAAACATAGTGCCAGGTATGCCCCACACTGCTTCGACTTCTACATGAAGTTATATAGAAGTGACTCTCCAGAGAATCTCAGGTCCCCAGGTGTCATATGTTCAAAGTGCTGTGGAGGCTGATGGCAGTGGGTTTTGCCCTAGACCTATTGTTGAGTCTTTGTGGATAAGACTAGATGTCTGGAGGCGGGGGATGATTGAATATATCAGTCATGAATCTCTTGTTTATACGAGAACATTGATAGGATTTCCTGAATACTTCATAAAACATGGATAACATTCTTTTCATATCCAAGGCACACGAGTCAGTTATTTGTGTATTTGGGATTCATTAACAAAGTACATATACTAAAAGATAACACAGGTTTAGAACAGTATTTAGACATAAGCATACACTTGAACACACAAAAATTTACATATATAAACACACACAAGTTTACATATATAAACAGATCTAAATATGGAAGTAGATAAATCTAATCAAAGCATTACAACTTAAATATACAAATACATACTTCCCTGTTAGCATAGTATATGTGGTGTTTATATGAACTCTGTGAAGGCAAACAGAAGACACCTCATTAGAGAATAAGAGTTGTGGCCCTGTATATTTAATCTGCTTTCTATAATAAGGAAAATACAAGATATAAAAAAGCAAAGCATTCTCAGGCCACGTGGGAGATACACCTGCAGCTTTCTCTTAACTCTTACAACCCATTTCAGTTCAAAATATCATTTTTACTTAAACAAAAGAAATTGATTCCTCACAAGATGATTAAGAAAAATGAAAGAAGATGAAGAGAGGTGAAGAAATTACAAATGAGTGCACCAGATTCTCCGTGAATGGAGGAGATATATAAACTATTCCCATCATCAGGACTGAGCAGAAAGTTCCCTGTAGATGGCACTGTACCTGGGTGTGCCAAACCGTCAGATAGTCATCACTGGACATCTCAAAACAATTTCTTTTCATTAAGAAAAGTTCACCTATTTGGAAGTAAGATAAGCAGAACTTTTTCTTTCAGGATTGTCTTCACCCCTCAAAAGAAATCTGTAACACGGGCTTTGATAAAAGAAATAATTAAAAACTGTCCTGAGATGGAAATTACCCACCATAATAAATAATAAACACTACAAGCTTTAAAACTGTAAGCATTCTCCACTTTTTCTTTTTCTCTCTTCTCCCACTATCCCTTTCAATGACTTTATTTCATATTTACTCATATAGTTTCTCTTAAAACAATACAGGAGAAGGAATTTCTATAACTTTAAAAATCTATGCACTTTTGAAATAACACTGTGTTATAGTGTTTAGTATGTAAAACTGGGGACAAAACAAGAGTGTGTATGCCTGAAAAATAGAGATAAAGTCAACAATTGGCACTGAAATATCTCAGGGGAAGGCTGGTTACTAGGGTTCGGCTGCTATTAGGCATCGTGCAAGGGTACATGATGCCGAGCTGCAATGTATGGTGATTCTCAGTCTACACCTAGGCTTGACACTTGAAGCTTTAGAAATGATACATAACAGCAAATAGACACACATCAGGATGGTAAATCTAACAGGAAAACACTTTCATGTCTATTTGGGAAGGAAGACACGCTGATCTTCAGCATGTCCTGGGCAATCCTTGGATATAGAAGACCAAGCCAGATGATCCTCCAGAATTCTAGCAGATGGCAAAAAGGTAAAAGGATAAAATGGAGCCCGCGTGTGCTTTATTTATATGGGGGGGGCGGGACATCAAAGACCTTTCATGGAACATTCTTTCCCAGGGTAAGAAGAAGGCGGAGTCTTGCAGTCAGCAGGTTGATTGACATCTTGGCAGGTTACACCCATCTCAGAGGGGCTGCAGCTACAGCAGGTCAGCCCTATCTCTAGTGCTGTGTGGGACTCTTGCGTGGTGGTCCACGCACAGCCGACTGACGGCTCGCTACATGTTAGGCATTATGAATTCTATTATACTGTTGAAGGAGTTAAATACAAAAGAAGAGCTGGCTTACACTCTTAAATCCAGATTGATCTAGGCATCAAGACTAGGGTGAGTCCATGTATAGGATTCTGATGGAGCTGAGGAAAGAACAGAGAGATAATTGGCAGTATTTCAGCCCACTTACTGGGAGCATTATCAATCTGTAAGTCTTACAGTTCCTTGTAATATGGAGTGGTCATGAGAATATGAACACCTATTCAAGTTTATATGGTGAAACCCTATTTTATGTCAGGAAATGTCTAGGCATAGGAAATATAGTCTGAACTAGTCAAATACTACCTACTCTTAGGATTCCATATTCCTCAATTAATTGTCTATACCAATTAGTATGACAGTCCTATGTCCAATGTCCAGCCTCAACTGTGAGACAAGAGAATTTGGCCTAGGACATTTGAGAAAGTGCTCTTTCTTTAAAAGTTAACAACCTTCCCCTTTGTTATGCAAACACAGAGGAACTTTTCCTTGTTCTAACATTGACACTGAAGGTGACAGTGTGAAGTACTTCACATGACTGAGCATCTGATTCTGCTGGTCAACGGCATACTCTCTATATAACCTTGGATTACGTGACATACTTTTCAGATTCCTTTGTGCATAAAGAAGTATAAATTAGTATATTCTGTAATTTGCAGTTGTGTTTCCAAACTGATAGATACATTATCCAGGAACTGATCTGAAATATCTATCCTGGAGGCTAATTTCAACAAATAAGACCAGCCTTTGAAAATACAGAGCCAGAAAATAATATGTGGGTTGGGATGGGGCAAGTAAGGAGAAGGACCAAATCCAAATTATAACAAGTAGAGGAGTAAAGTTGAGAAAATGGAAAGATTTATGATCAATGAAAAAGCAAACATGGGATACAAATGTCTACTTCTAAAAATCAAACAAAACAAAAATGTACCACTCTTAGGAGTCTGAATGCTAGTAGTTGACTAGGAATCCATAGGCCCAGATGAATTTTCTAAGCCAATCCACGACAATCCCATGTTCAGTGCTCAACCTGGAGTGAGACATGAGAATGCAGGGTCACAAACTGAAAAGACAAATCAGTAATTTCCATTCCTTGGATAAAATTTACATTTTCCAGAATTTCAGAAGCAGATTTGTGTGTACCATTCAATTTGTCCTTGCTGTTTTTAAAGATACAGCTTGCTGAGTATCCTACCAAAGTAGCATTACTTGATGGCTTTCATTGCAATGAACTCACCACTTCCTTTGAACATCATTTAACTGCTCAGATATTTCTACTCTTGGTTCCAGTTTTATACTCCAGAAAAACTAACACTAAAAGGTAGAGGCACTGTTAGGCAGGAGAAAGTGAATTTGGTAGAGTATTCTTAGATTTACGTACCAATTTTTAAAATGAACATATTAGAGCCATCAGCTATGATGATTAATTATTAACAACCATTATTTTTATTGTTCCTCTGATTGTCAATTTTTAAAATACTGAATTGAATCCTCAACTATAAGAGCAAATGGATTTCTTTAAATAATTAAAAGAAAATACCAATATTATGTCATGTGCATCTAAAACATCAAAATAGTCTTTTAAAAGAATTGATCTTTAAAGTAGAAATGTCAGAGACATTGGTAAACACTAGCATCAACTGTAATAGCAATTAAGTATTTTTATATTTTGAAAACATTAAACACTTCTATTTTACAAAGAGCACAGTTGTATGTAGAAATAATATAAAATTAAAACAATAGCTCATTGTTAAGGTTCCATTCTAAGGACGCCAGACGTAATTGAGTTACATTAACTCACATGAAATAGGACCCAGTGGTGACATCCTGATTACCATTCTCAATTAACACTGCTACATTTTTTAATGCCTATGTTTAATGTCAAAGCATTAAGAGGCTTCCAAGATAAGAAATCTATTAGTGTTTCAAAAATATGTTCCAAACCAGAGAGACTAGAAACAGAATGAAACCATATGTCATTTGCACTAAGGTGATAATTTCAGCAATATGAATTAATCAAGTTTCTCGAGGGATGGTTATAATTTAAAAAACAGCAGAGGAACTCAGCATTGAGCACTGGGTAGAATCAGCTTACGACATAAAACAACAAATCTGAGAAGAGTTGAGGGGTATTGCACATGAGGGAGAGAACATTTCCATAACGCTAAATACCGGGGCTCTATTCAAGTCAGATGCTGACCTTCGAAATTTGTTATTTAACACGGGTGAGCCACACAGGCCTGGCAAAAGCACACCCTCAATATATGGTTCTTAAAGTAATGATTGAAAGGGGAGAAAAATCAGAGAAAACCAAAACTCAAAATGCAGAATTATAGTGGGATGAAGACTGAAGCTGTGCAGCTTAGATCTGAGTTCTAGTCCTGATTTTGCCCCAAGATCTTGGTGTAACTGTAAGCAAATTATCTGATGCCCAATTATTACATCTATCAATTTAGACTATGGAGTTTCTAAAATTTCTCCCAAATCACTATCATTGAAACTGTGGTTTAGAAAAGATTAGGCTATAAAACATCCCAGAAGTTAAGACAAAAAGAAATATGGAAAATGGCCAAAAATTAGTAACGGTAGATGACTTGAAAGATTGTGTTTGTTTATAAGATTGGAGCCATCTGAATAAAATTAGGTGGAAATAATCCCTTAGGGTCTGAATATATTTAAACAGAAACATCCAATCTAAAAACCAAAGAGTACATCCTTGAAGAAAATAAAAAGTAAAATTTCCAAGTGGAAGAGATTAATATTTAGAAATTGTTTCTTCCTACATTAGTGAACAAACATGTATTACATATTTTCTTTATGTCAAGTATCTGATCAGCACAGAGGGTTTAATGATAAATAACAGAAATTCTGTTCCCTATTTTATGGCAGTGAGCTCACTATATAGTCTAGAAATGTAATTGTGAGCACTAAAAAATGACACAAAGAAGAAATTCAGACTACATATAATATGATCCCTGGATTAAATTTTTATATGATTTTAAAACAGACAAAATAAAAATGAATTCTATTTTCAATATTCTTCATTAGAAAAATTAAATTAAATGACTTATTAAGTTGAAATAATAGCAAATTAAACTATTCAAATAGGCATAATTGGATGTTCTCTTGTCATTTGGAAAAGGCAAAATGTATAAGCTCTCTAAAATAAACATCTTTACTTCAGATGTTTAATAAGTGTATATTGAAACTCTTTTTCCTCCTCAAGCAAAAATTTTTGAAGACAGATTATTGGGTAAAGTGACTAAACTTTTTTAAAAATAAGACTAAATTGCTTTGCCAAAGGGATCTACCAATTTAAATGTATTATGTAAATATTTTACCCATTCTCATAAAGAGCATATTAATAGGGTTAAATTTTTATGTTATTAAAATTTATTATTTAAAAAGTTGTGTTTCTCTTATTACTAGTGAAGGTCAAGGTATTTCCATATGGTTACTAGTTGAATTGATTTTCTTTGATGTGAGGTGTTTCCAATGATATTTTACCATTTATTAGAGGCTTGCTAGACTACAATCTAAAGATTAGCCTACTTAGAATTTGGGTAGGCTTTACTATGACTTGACTTTCATATATTTAGAGTTTGATTTATAAAACATAGTTATAAAAGCCGCAATACATGATTTTCACTTAATGCCACTTATAATATTTTAAATATAAAGCACATTCTTTTACTTTTATTAATTATTAATTTAATTGTACAAATTCATTGAGTACACTGCAATGATATGATACGTGTATATAGTATGTGATGATTAAATCAGGGTGGTTGACATTTCCATCTCAAAAATTATTTTAGATTTTTTTATTAATACATAATTGCACATATTTATCGGGTACAGTATGATATTTCAATACATGTACTGACCAAATTGGGACAATTAACATTTCCATCTCCCCATCATTACTATGTATTTACAGTCTTCAAGCTTCTCACTTCCAAGTATTCATAAAGCATGTAATAGATATTTTAGCTGCTTTAGATCTCTAGAACTTATTATTTTTGTGGTTTAGTACCTGTTGTGCAACCTCTTTTTATTCTCCCACCTCTTCCCAGGCTCTGGTAATCTCTGTTATGCAATCTAGGCAACTTTTTAAAACATCCTCTTAAGAGAGAGAACTTTCAGTGTTTATCTTTGTGTATCTGGCTTATTTCACTTAACATAATATTTTCCAGTTCCATCCATTTTGCTGCAAATGACACCATATCATTTTTTTGTGGCTGAATAGTAATACACTATGTATATATGACATTTTCCTTAGCCATTCCTCTGCTGATGGGATTCTATGGTTGCTTCTATACCTTAATTACTGTGAATAATGCTGCAATAAACATGGACATTCAGAAATCTCTTTGATATGCTGATATCATTACTTTTGGATATAGATACAGAAGTAGGATAGTTGGACCATATATGGTAAATCTGTTTTTAGCATTTTGAGGAAACTTCATACTGTTCTCCATAGTGGCTGCACTAATTTACATTCCCACTAACTAACACTGTGTAAGAGTTCCTTTTCCCCTACATCCTCACCAACACTTGTTATTTTTTTGTCTTTTTGATACTAGCCTTCCTAACTGGAGTGAGATGATAATCTCACTGTGGTTTTGATTTGCATTTGCCTCAGGGCTAATGAAGTTGAACATTTTTTTCACCAATTTGTTGGCCATTTGAATTTCTTCTTTTAAGAAGCATCTATTCATAGCCCTTGCCATTTTTAATTTGCATTATTTATTTTTCTTCATTGACTTTTTAATTTCCTTGTAGATTCTGGGTACAAATAATTTTTCCAATGCATACTTTGCAAAAATTTTTTCCCATTCTGTAGATTATCTCTTTGGTCTTGTTGATTATTTTCTTTGCTATGCTGAAGCTTCTTACTGCGCTGTAATTACATTTTTCTATTTTTGCTTTTGTTTTCTTTGCTTTGGGGCTCTTATTTTTAAAAATGCTGTCTATGACAGTATTTAGACGTGTTTCTCCTATATTTTCTTCTAGTAGTCCCATAGTGTCAGGTTTACATTTAGGTCTTTGTTCCAGTTTGAGTTTACTTTTATATAAAATGAAAAACAAGGGTCAAATTTCCATCTTTTATATGTGAATATCCAGTTTTCCAAGCACTATTTATTGAAGAGTGTAGTTTTTTTGTTTTTGTTTTCCTTGTGCTTTTGTGAAGAATCAATTGTCTGAAAATGCACAGGGTTATTTCTAGAAGGGTACTTTCTTCTATTACATTGGTCTCTGCATCTGTTTTTATAACAATATCATGCTGTTTTAAATACTATGTCTTTGTAGTATATTTTAACTCAGCATGATACCTACATCTTTATTGTTTTTGCTCAAGATTGCTTCAGTTATTTGGGGTCTTTTTATGCTTCTGTAAATTTTAGGATTTTTTTCTACTTTTACAAAAGTTACCATTGGTATGTTGATGGGAATTGCATTGAATCTATCAATCACTTCAGACAGTATAGACATTTTAACAATATTTATTCTTCTAATCCATGAACATGGAGTTCTTTCCATTTGTGTGTGTGTGTGTTTGTGTGTGTGTGTATGCATGCACGTGCATTCTTTCATTATTTTTATAAGGGTTTTGTAATTTTCATTGAAGTCTTTCACTTCCTTTGATTCCTCAGGTTTTGTTTTTGATGTTAGTTTATATTCTTTCAGGATTTCTTTCTTAGCAATAGCATTATCAATGTATAAAATGCTACTGATGTTTGTATTTTGGTTTTTTATCCTACAGCTTTACTGAATTCTTTTATTAGTTCTCATACTTTTTCAGTGGAGTCTTTAGGTTGTTCTTGTGTCTTACAATGGATTATTTTCCTTTTTTCTTTTTTCTTTTTGTTCAAAATTCAGATTTTAGCTCCACTTACATATTGTTTTTAAGAATTTTTTTATCGTTATGGGGTGTTCCTCCAAAAGCAGAGAGCAAAATTTTACTGTTATGATGTACCAACAGAATTTTAACTAATTGAGATTTTTAATTCCACTTGTTTATTCATTGTCTCTTCATTTAAAAACTTTTAATACAAATGTCATTTTTAAAGAAAAGTAAATGTATGCATTGTCATTTTCCAAGAAACCAAAATAATCTTCAGTACTTTCTGTACTTATTTGGGCACATAAATTTGCTTTCTCTGGGCCTAAAAATTCATGGACTAGTTTAAGTAAACCTTGATTAATAGCTTATATAATATTCCTCTATGGAAGTGACCATCAGGAGATCAGATTACAAAAGCAAACTATAGGAAACCAGTTTTCTTGGTGCCTCAGGTCCCTTTTCACTATGGAGAACTCCCATTATCCCCTTCTAAGCAGGGTTGCATATTTAAACAAACTTGTTATGGTTTGGATCTAGAATGCCCTCCAAAGGCTCCTGTGTTGAAGATTTAGTCCCCAGTACAGCAATGTATTGGGGCTAGGTTTTGATAATGATTTTATTATGAGGTTCTGATCTCAGAAGTAGATTAATCCATTGATAGCTGAGTGGCCTATGGAAGATGGTGACACTTGTAGGGGCCGCCATGGATGGAGAAAGTAGGTCACTGGGGGCAAGTCTTTGGGTCCCCGGTGCCTTCCTCTTTCTCTATCTCTTCTTGCTGGCTGCAAGGAGCTAAGCAGCTCTCCCAGGACATCCTTCCACATGAGGTTTGATCTAGCTCAGGTCCACAGCAATAGAGTCAGTGACCATGGACTAACATCTCTGAAATTGTGAGCACCAAAGAAAGCTTTTGTCTTCCAAGTTGTTTGTGTCAGGTATTTTGGTCACAGCCATGAAAAGCTGACAAACACAGAACTCCTTTTTTTTTTAGTAATGCACCCATACTTTTGGTATATTCCTGTTTCTCTCGGAGGGAGAAACTCAGAAGAGAAATGATACTGAAAAAGGGAAATGTTTGTGAAGTTAGATAGCAAGATAGAAGTTAGATAGTATTGTAATATTGCTAAGCATAATTTTGAAAAAGTGCCTATTCTTTTTCTGAAAATAAATCACGTAATGCTGTCACAAACATATAAGTTTTTTAAACTTATAAAATGAAAAAAATGATTGAGAACCAAAGCTACTCACATCATCTATATTTAATTTATTTCTAGTTTTTGTTAAAATTAATACTCCTTATTGTAGGAAATTCAAAAAATATGATAATATTGATAGGAAAGAACTATAATTCAACCATTCAAAATGAACCATCTTTAATGTGTGTTTTAAAACAATAGTTTATTTTGTTCATTGCACATGATTGGTGCATAATAGACATTTATAAAATTAGTGAATTTTTTAAAAATTTACTTTTCAATGTTTTACATAAATATTTACAATAGCTACCATTTATTGTCAACATACCAAGCTTCATATCAAATGCTACATGTAACATCTCATTTAGTATGAAACTTTATTAACTAGGACCACTTAGTGCCCTATTGGTAGATGTGAGAAGATTCTTTTTTAAATTTACATTGCCTATAAAATATCACAGAATAGTCACTGTTTAACGCTCCAGGAACCTTGCCTGCAGAAAGCATACTTCTAACCTCTACACAGCTCTACTCCTTGGGCAGGCAGACAGATCACAATCATTTTACTTTGCAAAATTCTGTTAAGAAAATTATTTGTTGTAAACCATTCCTCAAATGAAAAACTGTTTAATTTCCTGGTATTACACAATTATGAAAATTTGATTTCTCTGGAGTTAGTACCATTTATTAAAGATTCCATCTGGGGGATAATTCTGGTATTTTGCTATTTTAATATTGTGATGTTTATTATGATAAATAATGTTCAATCTAAATTTTTATGATGACTTTATACTTGCTTGCTGTAAGTGAAAGTATTAGATCAATAATATAATTATTTTTAAGGTTCTTGATTCAGATTAAGTAATTTATACTGTCCTTAAGATTGTTTTATCATTGCAACTACATCATACAAGCAGCCTTCAAACTCTTTGGTCTCAAACCCCTTTACTTTCTTAAAATTTTTTGAGTATCTCAGAGAGTTTTTGTTTATATAAGTTAGTACTATCTATATTTATCATATTAGAAATTAAACCTAAAAAATGTAAGCACATAAGCACACATTTTATTAACTTTCAAAATGATGACCTATCATACTTAGGGAAGCCAGAAAACTTTACAGTGAATTTGTGAAAGAATGAGATTTGAAAGGCAATCATGTCATGGAGTTATTAGGCAAACACTTTGACCACAAGGTCTCCCTGTAAAGTTCTTAGGGTTCCCCAGTCATTTGTGGAGAACCACTGCACTATACCACACAGCATTTTAATGTATCATCTTAAAAATATTTCTATTTCGATGGACAAAAAATCATATGCCATCCATGTTTTTACTTACATTTATTTGGACCATAGTGATCTGAATCTCACCCTCTATTTTCTTCTTTTTAAAATCGTTGTACTGGCAATTAAACCTAGGTCCTTGCACATGCTAGGTAATATTCTGTCGCTGAGCTACACTCTGCAGCCCTTTTACAATTATTTTACACTTATTTATTTATTTATTTTGAAACAGAGTCTTGCCAGGTTGCCCAGGCCTACCTTGAATTTGTGATCCTCCTGACTCAGCCTCCTAAGTTGCTTGTATTACAGGTGTTCGCCACTATGCTCAATTTATTATTTATATTTGTAATTGATAAATTTAAACATTAAAATTATCCAGATTAACAGGGTGCGATGTAATATTTTAGTCCATTGCCTAATGTTTAAATCAGGTGAATCTCCCCTTTTGAGATCTTTCCCACTAACGTCAATTTATTTGTCACTTTTCCTCATTGTCTCATTTCAAATTCTTTTTAGGTTTGTATCTGAAACGTAAATGATACTGTAATTTGCTTTTTGCTTTCTTTCCAGCATTCTGTAGCAAATTTGGATTACTGTTACTGACTGCTCTAGCTGACTTTAAGCTCACAAGCCTATGCAGTGAGTATCCCTGATGCCATCGCCATAGGGCAGATTTGCATACCCTATAGATAATCCCAGAGAAGGAGATCCCTGTCATGAAGTGTTGATAATCTTTTTAACTTCTGAATATTTGTGATGCACAGTCTCCTGAAAGTAAGTAAACTTCATACTTTCCTCCTCACTCTGTCCTCAAATGTCCAAGGAAAGAAGTCACAGGCAAAGATGTAGGGCTGCTCCTGTCACACAGCAGCACAGCCAGACATCCTTCCACTCACTGTTAGTGTGGCATCCAAATTTGTTCCTTTTAACTCTTACTTTTATCTAGTTGGGTCTGCAAACACTTGTCAAAATGTCTGGTATTCCCCAACACTACCCCTTTTGCTATTTAATATAATCCTCTTGGTTCCAAAAATAGTTACTAAATGATGCTTACATTGATATTTCTAGCCATCATCTGGCTACATTTTTCACTTAAACATATAAAATTTGGATGCATTCGTATTAGGATACTGAAGGAATTATGTTACAACTGAAGTTTTATTGTTTTCTTTAGTATTAGTCATAGTTCCTTTCAGCATACATAATTTTCTGTTTAAAAGAGATTTTTCCACAATAAAGTTGAGTGTGTCTAAAGAAAAAATCCCTTTCAGCATTTAGATTTACTGAAATTATATTCTGTCAAAATATTTTATAATGACAGCATGAAATATTGCCCTGAGGAAAACTATAGCTAAAAGTTGACTGGGAAATAATATCTTGGTGCTATGCCACATTAGAATAATTTTTTATTTCCTGCAGATAATATTTTATGGCTATACTTTTGAAAGAGAACCTATATTTGCCCGCAAAGAGAATATTTAAATGAGAAAGTTAAGGATTCATGATGCATTACTAAATTATGAATTTGACTGCCACTTCCATACATTTCTAACCATAAAAGCCCCCTTTCCACTTTGGACTAAATGAAGTGGTTAATAGTTTGGGCAAGTATCTAGCTTCTGAAAATAGCCTGCAGATAAAGGATGACATTAGTGATAAATATAATATACAGCCGACAATTTACATACAGTGCTGTTGCATACAGTAGCACAGGATAATTAGCAGGCACCCCTGGCAACTCTGTGTGTCCTCCTCTCCATCTGTTGCTTCACTTTGAGTTTGAAGCAAATAGAATATTGAGCACTTGGAAAGATTTTAATGCTGTGAAATTTAGTTTTATATAAATATGTATATGTATACACGTTATGTACTACAGGAAATAGATAAAATTAATGACTCAAATAAATACTGAAGAACTTTTCTTGCCTTGTTTAGGCTAAATACTCAGATATTGGAAAGAAATTCCCAGACTCTATTTAATATCCGGCATCCCTTTAGCTTTATAAATACAGTAAAATCAAATCTGAGCATTGTGAGTACAATAACATATAAAAGACAACACAGAGCTACTAAAAATAACCCATTCTAGGGAAATTATCTCATGGTTTGAGAAAAGAAATTTTGTCTCTTTCTGGAATATGAAATCAAGTATTCAATAATATCTATAAGATATGATCTTAGCAACTAAGAATGGTTTCCAGAATCATCATTAGAATATGGATGATACAAGCAGACTTCCTCTGTTAAGTTCTATATTCTGCTATTTATTAGTCATATAAATTTAGCCACAATTCTTTAACTCATTGTCCTAATCTTTGTGTGTGTCTCTCACTCTCTTTCTCTCTCTGTCTCAATTTTTGCTTCTGTAACTTGAACATCATATTAGTATCTCTAGGGTTGTGTGAAGATTAAATGCATTAATATTCATAAACATTTATGAGTGTCTGCCACAGAGTAAATTACATAAATGTTTTTAAATAAATAAAAAGGAATATGGACATTATGTTTACCTTATCTTATCTTTGTTCATTTTAGCCCTGAAAAGATGACTACAGATGTGTTTGTGCTAATTGATCATAAAATCCTCATTACCACCATATTCCTTCAAAACTAATTTTATTAAATGTTAATAATGCCATAATATAATAAATTCATAATACAATAAATCTATCAATATTTTATCATAAATAAATATAATGTTTCCATTGAAAGATAGAATATTCATTTTAATACTGAGTATTGGTGTTTGGAAACATTCCAAATGAGGCATGTCAATATAATAACAAACTGTGCTTATTGGTCAGTGTACCAAAAATATTTTTTGAAAAGCTGCAGAAAATATTGTGTTGCACGTGAATATTTTTAATTGAACAGAAGTCCAGACCTAAAGCCCTGGAGCTATAGATCAGATAATTAGTCACAGTGTGCTTCTTTGCTGATCCCAATAGAAATTAGCTAAATCTAAACTACTAATGACAGACAGAACATAGAACATCAGAACAAACAGTAACCCTACTATTCACTATTTGGTGATTTATTCCTTTTTATATGTGCTTTCAAATCCATATATAGAAGGAATGATATGAAATTTTCCTAAATTTTGAGCTGAAAAAAATTAATTTTAGGATGGAAGAATTTTTAACATAGCTATAATTAGCAATAAAACATAGTGCAATGTGAACAAAAAAAAGTTCTTAATTTTCTCTTATTTTTGAGATAAGCTCTAAAATGAAGGCAAACAATGGAAGAAACTATCTTTTCTTTCTGTTTTAAAAATACTAATACCACTAATATCCTTAGTGATCAAATGATTTTTCTAAGATTCTGAAGTCAGAAAAATACCCCAATTAATTTATGTTGTGTCTGTATACTTTATAATAAACATAAACAAAACAAAGAAAAATTATAATTGTTCACAAAATGTGGATGTTTTCTTTACATGATAACTGACACTTCCTATTGATTCTGATAATTGACTGTGGTGATTTGAATGTGCCTCCAAAAAGAATGCGTTGGAAAGTTGATCACCAACACAACAAGGTAGGGAGGTGGACCCTGACAAGAAAGGATGAGGCCAGAAGGGCAGAGTGAATAGATTAATGCATTATGGGCTTATTATGAAAGGGGAGTTCTGCCCTATTTACTTTCTCTCTATCTCTTTCTTCTGTACATGCCTAGTAGTCTTGTGCCCTTGTACCTTCTACCAGGGGATGACACAGAAAGAAGGCCACCACCATGTGCCAACTCCTTGGTCATTGAGTTCCCAGCCTGCCAAATAGTGAGAAATAAATTTCCTTTGTTTACATAGCCTGTGGAATTCTGTTGTAGCAACACAAAACAGATGAGGACATTGACTCATGCTTGTATTTAAATATATGTAGTCAGAAACCAGTAAATGTCCCAGAAAGTACATTTGGGCAAATTAAGCTTGATAATAATTTGTTACAAATGGCTCCTCTACCACTTAGCTTTTTCTGTCACCAACAACTCCAAAATTTAGTAGCTAAAACAACAGCCATACATCATTGCTCAGGTGAGCTAAATGACTCTGCTAATTTGAGTCATCCTTTGTGGATCTCAACTGGCTTTATGCATGTATCTACAGTCCTCTGGTGCAATGAGTGGGTGCTGGTCATCTGAGATAGTCTAGCACTATCTCATGTCTGAGTGTTGGTCAGCTGACACCCGAGGAAATGGGAGAAAGAAGGGCAATTGGATGGTTTATCTCTCCCTCCTTTCCTCCCTCCCTGTCTATCTCTGCCGGACCTCCACTCCAACACCCACACAAGTTCTCTTCATGTGTGAGCTGAGAAATAGTACATCACTTCCACCAAATTCTGTTAGCCAAAGCAAGCTATAAGTCTAGCCCAAATCAAAAAAAAAAAAAAATTGAGCAATAGACAACATCTCTTGATAGGAGTAGCGGCAAAAAATTACGGTTATTTCTATGGTCTACCACAGCTGCTCTGGGTAATTTAAGAATGTATTTTTAACAAGCTTAGGTCTAATCTCAATGCAGTGTATACTTGTACCTTGTCATTAACTGACATATATTGAATTTATTTGTGCCTCTTAGACTTTGTCTAGATAATAGTAACTAGGAGATAGAAGCATGAAAATAACAGACAAATATTTGCTTGGTTTCAGAAATATTTTAGTCATGGTTTGACTGGACTGTGTTGATTCACATGATTTTCAGACTAAGTCTTCTTGTTGTCTATCCTTCCTTGACTTTAAGTTAGTTGATGGGAGTAACCATTGTAATAGTAACAAAGTTGTGTTCATTTAAAAGTATTTACTCCATAGAGCTGTTGAATTGGCCACATAAAATCCAGCATAATAGTGCACCATAAAGTTACTATTTCATCTTTATCTTGAGAACCTTTAGCAAAAAATATATATGTAATGTATAAAGAAATCTTGTCACTTCTATGGAAATGTAAAGACAATATTTTTATTCGTTTTCCTATTCAAAGCACCAGAATCTTGCTGGAAGTTGCAGTGCAGGCCACCTGATTCCTGTACTGCTTTGTGAAAAGTCTCTCAACTTGGATCTTTATAAGAGTGGCAGAAAAAAATGAGTTGAGCAAAATTTAGAGTATACAGTTAATGTGAATGTAGATTGCATGCATATATGTATATAAATACATATCTGTCTTTACCATACAACTAATAGGATCTTTGACCCCCGCATTTTACCCAAACTTGCTGCTTTCCTGTATAATTTTGATAATTATGCTACTTTCCATTTTGTTACTGTTAAGGTTTGGATATAAAGTGTCCTCCAAACCTACTGTTTATGAAGGAGGCTAAGAGCCTTAACCTAATTAGTCCATCCTACTTTGAATGGACTGGTGGTAACTAGAGGTAGGTGAGCTATGGTTGGAGGAGGTGGTTTACTGGGGTAGTGCCCTTGAAGGGTACATCTTCTCTGTGGCCCCTTCTCCCCACTCAGTTTCTTGATCCTGCCATAAGCATAGCACCTTACCTCTCCTGGGCCCTTCCCCCATGGTATGCTTCCTCACCTTGGGTCCACAGTAATGGAGTCAATCGTCTGTGAACTAAGACCTCTGAAACCATAAGCCCCATCCCATATAAACATTTCCTCCTCTAAAGATATTTTGATCACAATATTGAAAAAGCAAACTAAAACAGTTACTTAAACCTGAAACCTAGAAATATTTTATAACATCTCCTCTCATTTATTTCCTGGATATAATAAGTAACCAAGTCATGTAGAATCTAATTCCCTAATGTCACTGAAGTCTGAGTTCACCTCACCTTATCTCAGTTTTACCCATTAGGCAATACTTGCATGACTGAAACTGTTTCCTGAAATATCTCCCTAAAATCTGACTTATTTCCTCTAGTCCACTGTGTCTGCTGCTGCTAGAATGAATTCCCTATAACACAATACTGTTTATTCCATTTATCTACCTAGGATTAAACAGTGACTCTTCATGGCCTTCAGGATAAAATCCAAACCCAAATAAGCCTGCAAAAGGATTTTACATCATAAATCCTGTATTCAACTAATCAGCTATTACCTCAAGATCTAGAATAAATGGAGCCACATTTCAAAACAAGATGGTGCACTATCTAGGTAGGGCTACTAAGACACTGGCAAAACCAGATTTGCCACTCTCAACCTACCACCCACTGCTCAGCTGAGACTATAGACAAATTTTTGCTTTAGCATACAAACTCCCTCCACAGCCAAACACACACACACACTTGAAAAAAAAAAAGGTGATTTGTCCCTCTTGGTCTAGGCTGAGTGGCAGGTACTCCAAGGGAAATTTTTGGGTCTTGGTATATATGAGGTAGAGAAACTGGTACCAGAAGCAAATCTTAAAAAGTCCATAGAGAATAGGCTGAATGACAGAGGTAAGAGGCAGAAAAAATGTAGATGTTGCTCTCTGCCTTGTAGGTAAGATGGCACCATGTTCAGCATGAAACCCTTTTAAGTCTTAATATAGAGACAAGTGCCTGGTTAGTTGATGTGACTGACCCCAGTTGAGTGTGGGCCTCAGGATGCCTAGGGATCTGAACAAGGAATGATCAGTGGAATGGATTGTTTGAAGACAGTATTGCCCACATTGGAGGCACTGCAATAGGAGGAACCCAGCAAGGCATGTACCTGAGGAATCCAGAAAACATCCAACATCAAGTACAAGTATTAGCAAAATGACACTCAAAGGGCACTGGCACTGGATTACACCTACACCTGTCAATTAGCTCCTGCTCATGTCTTGTATCTCCACTGCTCCATTATCAACCTCGAAGGGGGTAGAGACAGCCCTGAGATACATGGGCAGAACAAAAAGAAGATTCTCGCCCTGGATGAACCCTCCTTACCCCTGGCAAAGAAATGGGACATGTGGAATATTTAAAATGGAAAGTCAAAGCAGGCTGTACATCAGGAAAATATGCCCTCACAAAATTTTTAAATGCAAATTTTCTTTCCTTGAAAATGAATTAAAAGTTTTCTGGAGGTATGCTTATAGGCAAATTGTTTTAGTCAGGTTTTTCACTGCTGTGACTAAAAGACCTTACAAGAATAATTTTAGAGGAGGAAATGTTTATTTGGGGGCTCACCATTTCAGAAGTCTCATTGTGGTGAAGGGAAGCAGCTCACATGATGATCAGAAAGCAGAGAGACTCCACTCACAAGATACAATACATATACCCCAAAGGCACGTCTCCAGTGACCCACCTCCTCCAGCCACACACTATTTGCCTTCAGTAACCAGTCAGTTAATACCATCAGGAGATTAATTCACTGATTGGGTTAAGGATCTCATAACAATCATTTCACTTCTAAACCTCTTGAATTGTGTGAGCTTTTGAAAAGGATATACCACACATCTATACCATAATAGCAATATTCTCAGGTTTATAAAAATCTGATGACACATATTTGCTGTATTTGGTTCTTCCTAGAAGTATAGAACTAACTTCCTCTTGATCCCAAATACTCTATGTATTTCAATGGATAATCTGAAATACTCTACTGTTTCTCTCAGAAAGAGAAATAAAGCATTAAGCCCTCTGAAAAGCTTGTTCAATGAAAACAAATAAATGCTTACAAAAACAATGAACTCTCTGGCTAAAAGAACTTAAAAATCAGGGGAAATATGCACTTATAACCCCCTCTAGCAACATTTTAATTATAATGCAGTCTCTTTTCCCCAGGCAACTAGTCCAATCTACAATAATATGAACAACAATCTATTTACTACAACACATTAAGAAATCCAAATATCTGGAACAGGTCATATCTCATTTGCTATTGCTGATTAAAACAAATAATGGACTAAGATAGCTTTTCCATCTTTCTTTATTGTTTTTTTATCATCACTGCTCTTGTGTCCAAGTTGTTTTTGGAATAGATCTGATACTTCAATGCTTAAAGAGCTATAATTTTCTAAATTACGTTAATCATACAAAACAGTTCAGGAGCTGTTGCTTTGAGTATTTTCATACTTGTGGTTCAGGAAACCTCAAGTATCAGTACATAATATATTTTGTTGAATCAAGGAAATGATGCCTACATAAGTCATAATAGTATGCCAAAATATGACTTCTTAAGTTGCAAAAGTGAAATCCTCTCACTTACCATCTTTGATAATTCTGCATGAGTTAACTTTAGCTTCTATATTTTCTCTGTGAATTATAAAGACAGTATGGAGTGTGCCACTAGGCAGATACCGAATACAAATGAGCCCAGAGTTAGAGGACAGATGATCTTTGCTCCAATTTCACTTCTCACCATAGTTTTCGGCTCTTCTTTTGTGAATCTAAAGAAAATTTCTCATACTTCTGTTGATATACTCTTAGTTCCACTTTTCATACAAAGCAAAATCTTGAAAAGACAGATTATCTATACATAGAGGAAATGATTTTCTCTGAAGGGCATTTTCTTTTCTTTTATCCAGGATATTTTTAAATGTCTCAGAGATGAGACTGGCTGTTCAACCAAGTTCAGGAACACACTTCCATTCAACCCATTATCTATCATTGTAAACACAAACCTGCTGTGTTCCTCTGCTGATAATTTATCATCTAACAAGGGTGAGAATCACTTCAAAACACAGGAGCAAGGAGCAGTTGTGAATTTGGCTTACAAGGGGGATTTATTAATTGAATTCCACACACAAAAACATATTCAATTCAATATTTCCTTATTCGGGTTATATATGGAGTCACAGCCCCCACAATTTTGGACACTAAGATAGCCACAGTGGAGAAGCAATCTGATATTTTAAAAGGAAAATGAATAGATTCTACATCTAGTCTCAAAATTAATTTCTAGAATGTTATTTTAAGACAAAACAAATCATTATTTTTCTGTACCTAAACAGAAACTAGAAGGGATGTCCTACTGAAGGACTCTGTCTCCTAAATGTCCTTATTCTTCCTTCATTATGCTATCTATTTTCCCAGGATAGCAACATTAATTTGACATGGCTGAATTATGCTACCTACTGTTTCCTGTATAGCACTTTCAGTGCCTCAGGCTGGGTTTCCTGCTTTGGGGATAGGGGCCAGAAAGACATTTCTAACTCCACTGCAGTATGGGAAGCAATTAAGCTACAAGTTGCTTAGCTGTAAGCAGTTAACCTCACAAACCTAATAAATTATTTGATTATATAGAGGACTTAAAACTTTGATCCCTTTTAGTAAATATATATGAAATTCCAAAACTTTGGTGTTGTTTTCATTGTTTTTGTTGTTCAGTTATTTTAAAATCTGCCCTCCTTTTTCCCCATGCTTTGGAATGTACAAGGAGCTAAGAGGATGAGTGCATATGTTCTCTTACTGACAAATCATATATTTCTACTGTCTTTGCAGCTACTGTTATCAGTGTTTCAGTTAGAGGCTATACAGCTTGATCCTGCATTGGAGAGAAAGCAGCATATTTTTTTAAATTTTTGTTTCCTCTACTCAATTAAAAACAAACAAACAGACATAAATTCCTTCATGGACACTAATGAATCCAAAATAGTCTGTAATTAATTTCAAATTCACTACTAGTTTCAAAAATTAGCTAACACTGCAAATTGCACTGACCATGATCAGGCCCTTAATAACAAGGCCTATTGTGTGAAATGTGCAACATCAGCAGAAACACAAATTAAAACCTTTCTGATTTAAACACTTCTGCTAGCACAGAAAATGAACAAAGCAAGATGAAAGCTGAATTTTTTTAAAAAGCTTTAAACAACTATGTCTCATACAATCTTAGTTAATATATCATTTAAAAGTACACTTTCTTCTTTGTACATTCATTTTTGTGAGGTCAAACCATCAGAGGTATGAGAAAGTAAAATTCCTCCTTATTTTTCCCTAACATCTAAATAATAATACACAATTAGTCTTGGTAGGTAATCTAAAGTGATTATGATGACAAGTCTGAAAAGAGCCTGTGTCTTTATTTTGGAAATTAATTTGAAAATATGAAAATTATAGAAGCTTAAATCTATCAGGAAAAGGGGAAATACTGTATTGTTAAAGTGGAACATTTCCCTAATCCTTTTGTGTAATACGAGGAAATACCTTAAATATCTTGGCTTCTAAAAAAGTGCTCTGACAATTACATCACAAATTTGTTTTCATTCTCATTCTCCTGGTACATTATATCCACTACTGACATAAATAACATCATATTGATTTATAGTGATCATTTCGTATTTGTGCATTTGCTGTTATTTGTCCTTAAAGCAATACAAGTTCAATCTATGACTTTTGAGAAAAGTCCAAATGGTATAAATAGTGAGCTGGGTTGTAATGCATCCCCAAGGATCACGGTCCCTGGCTTTAAATTTCAGGCTCATTATTTGTCAACTAGGAGAAATTGCTAAATCTATTCAATACTTGATTTTAATAGCTAAACAGAGGATAACTACCTATCTTAGAGGGATACAAGTTGCAGTGGCAATACACAAGACCGAGTCAACAAATACAGGAAAGATCTTGTACTTCTTCCATAAATCGCTCTGGTGATGTTTTCCCTAAGTTCATGCCCTCTCTTTATCTAAGCCTCCAGCAGCCCTGTATCTTATGATCAGTCCTTTTGTTCTTCACCAGTTGTCAGTATTTGCTGCTTTCAGTCCTCTTACTTATAAGAGAATAACTTTCTTTCATTGAAACTTTCTTGAAAGCCTTTTCAATAAAAAATATATGTAATGCTTGTTTCTATCCTTTGATGAATCTCATTCTAAATTCTTAATGACTTCCTCAACAAAGGAAAAGCAGATGCTCCCCCCAAAACTTCAGATGCTGTGCAATGCCTGATACCACACACAGCTAATCTTATATAAACTAAAGATTCGTTCCCCACCCCCGTATTTTTTCTATAGCACGTTATTCTGCTTATGAATGTTATACATACAGTCAATTATCCAAGCTAATGGAGGCGAGCTGTGGGAGAGATAATTAAGAACAGTAGATAATCTACTCTACTATTAGTGCAGGTGTCAGCCAAGAGTCTGGCCTGAGACATCATGGTAGGGGGTGTGTGTAGTGGGAAGAAGGAGGTTTTTAGTCCCAAGATACTTAAAGGGTAGCAGGGCACTGCCACTAAGGAAGGATGGGGGAAGCAAGCCTGGTGACAAAGAAAATGTCAAGACAGATGATCATTCATTAACATAAATGTTGTAGATAATCTGGAATTCACTGTAATGTTCACATGTCTGCATGGACAATAATAGAAATTAACTTAAAGCCATATGTTTGATTTATACCACCGGTAGTTTTCCTTATTTCGTTTGCTATGTTTTAAGTGATAGCCCTTGCCATTAGCCCCAGAGTCAATCTTACAAATGTGCCCTTGAGATCAGTAAAGGAAGTAGTATAACTCATTTGTGGGTTGAAATATGTTGTAGCACTGAACATATTCAACCCTATTATACTGAATCTTTGTGTCATTGTACATACATGGTCTATCAATTATGGGTTATCACTGTTATTCTGTACATAAGGGTCATAAAATATACTCTAAAACTATGACCAACTGATTTTTAATCAATTTGGTGGTCAGCATTGTTTCAATCATGACATCTGTTTAAAGGTACAATATCTGAGCATCCCTTTATGAATTCGGTAGCTATTATATAAAGGATTATCATCTGGTTTCCTGTCCTAATACAATTTGTTTGGTGAGACTATGAAGGTTTGTGCAAGAAAGCAGATTTTTTTGTTTGTGTATTGTAAAGCTATTCTAAGGATTTCAGTATTCCACATATAAAATATAATCAAAATCGTCAACCAAAAGAAAATAAATACTAAAATATACATGAGAAAATAGCAAAAGTAGTCCAGAAGTCCTTTTTATTGTGACTCAAAAATGATCGTAATGGAAATTTCTTGGCAACGTAAGAAAGTCCATCATTTTTACCAGCAAGAGCTTCAGAGCAGGAAAAGAGTAGCAGATGCAGACTTCTCCATTTATAACTATCTTTCCCATAGCTTTGTGATACAGTATCCTTTGGGCAGTAAGACTCCAGGGTCTCAACTAGTGTGCTTTTCAATTACTGATACAATCCCTGATAGATAGGAAGTGATAAAACAACATAAGAAATCATTTTTCATAATTCTTCAGAGTCCAATCTAGCCTCAAACTCACTTCCCTTGCACTCCATTCAGGCTGTGGAAGCTGAGTTTTTGTGGATTCTATTGCCTCAAGTGGAATCACTTCCCATATTTTTCAGTAGATTAGCCTCTGGAGTGTTTCTTTTTTACTCACAAAATCTAGTAAAACAGATTATAGCCTCTAAGCATTCCCACTGAGGAGACATAAATATCAAACAAAATAATATTAAAACAATCTTGCTATCCAATATTTCAAATAATATTGGTTTCTTTTAATAAACATCCCAATGTTTTTTCCCAGATGTTTGAAGACATTGAAATATTCAGAGATACAGTACATAAAATCCAGTTGATCTGTATACAAAGAATCATGAAAATTATGAAATGTCTTTGCAAAAGAGAGAGGTAAATGTCCAAGAACTAGACAACTGGTAATGAAATAATTTCCTCTTTCAAATAAAAGGCTCAATAATACATTGAATTATTAAAAATAAATATAACCAATCAATTTTAATTGGCTTCACTTTTGAGGTCAATAGGTATTAGCTTTGATTTTTATAAAATATTCCCATGTTAATGACGCCAAGATCTATTGTCTCAGGGATTTTCCCTAGGCATACAAAGCTAAGGTTGAAAGCAGTTAAGGGTGCTTAAATTTTTTTACAAGCCTATTATAAGCCAATATTCAATCAAAACGATTATTGCTAGCCATTAAAAAATCCACTAAGTATCAAGGGTAATAACTCTTGCATGTTATTACTGGGAATTCCTACAAAGCAAAAGGCTTTTGTGCTGCTGTTTGCAAAGACTGCTTAATTTATTTGACGTCCTTGGGAAAAAAAAAAAAATCTGCTGTTCAACCAGAAAAAGAGAGAGAGAGAGAGAGAGAGAGTGAGAGAGAGTGTAGTTTTGGTCCCCATTATCTCTGAACAAGAAGTGTCAGGAAGCTTCAGGCTAGAATTAACATGAGATAGGCTATTACAGTTGTAAGAGCATTTAGCAGCCTTCCCCACTGACTTCAGGGTGATAATGTATACAGCCTCTGTGTAATCTGTCTCCTCTGCTGCTCTCTCTTCTACTCTCTCCTCTCCTTCTTTGCTAATATACATGCCTTATTGTAAATCATGGTAAGTAAACAGCAGTATTTTTCTACTAAAGTGACACCTTTGGTAAGATTTTACCTTCGGCAAAGTCACGTAAAGAATCACTGTGTGTATGTAACAATTTTTTAAAAGCTAAACACAGCATTCAAATATAGGAATGTCCCAGGACTCATGCTCTATAAACTGAACTATCAGGGCTCCTTTACATTAGAAGTATTCTCACATATTGTTAATATGCACAGACAAGGAATGGAAATATAATTCAGATTGTGGTATCATGGTTTTTACAAAATTACAGCTATCTTAATAAGAGATGAAGGTTATGTCCTGAAGATTCAGAATATTCATAATTACTATTGAGAATAGTAACATCTACATGATATTATGTATAATCCAAGGCATATGTAAACCAAGGCAGCTCCTTTCTTGAAATTTAGAAGATAGATCGTACCAGAGGTGATGTTTGAACATTTTTAGTTCCTGAATTTCCCCAAATGTTTCAACTTTAGTGTCCCTTAAGTTGATGATAACCTCCTTGAAATTAGAAATGCACAGCAGAAAAACAAAACTACATGTGCAAATTATTCAACATTTTTTAAGATTAACAAAATCCAACAAATCATATTAGAGTATAAAAAGTTAGCTATTTTTTATGGGAATTCCTTTAAATTAGGGTTTTCCAATACTGGCACTATTGATATTCGGGGCTCTATAGTTCTTTGTTTTGAGGTCTGTCCCATGACTTATAGAATCTTTAGCAATGTTGTTGGTTTCTACTCATTAGCTTTCATTAGTGTCCCCATCGCACCACACATAAACATCCTAAATTGTGGTGACAAAAATGTTCTCTAGAAGGTGTGGGTGTGGGGGGGAAGATTTCCCTCACTGAGAACTATTGCTCTTAAAGACCTCATTTATATTTGACAATATTATAATTGCCTTATTAACTTTTGTAAAAGGAGCTATCACCAAACAGTTGTAAAATTCAATTTATTTCAGAAAGTAACAAACATACTATTTGTGTTATCTTAGAGTTGGGCTTCTCATGTATTTCTTGCATGCATTCTGAGAAACTGACAATTATGATAAACACATGAAAAACTATGGTTCAAATATCATAAAAATTGCTAAATATCAATGTCTTTTCTTGGGCTATCATAACACTACCATAGACTGGGTGACTTAATCAACAGAAATTTATTTTCTCACATTTTAGGGGCTGAAAGTTCTAGACCAGGATATGCGTTAGTCAGCTTTCATCACTGTGACCCAAAAAAACCTGATAAGAACAACTTAGAGGAAGAAAAGTTTACTTTGGTTCACAGTTTCAGAGGTTTAATCCTTGGTCAGCCTACCATTGTTCTGGGCCTACAGTGAGGGAGAACATCATTGCAGAAGTGTATGGCAAAGGAAAAGCTGCTCACATAGCAGTCATGAAGCAGAGAGAGGGTGGAGAAGGGGCCACAGAGATAATGAACCTTTCCAGGGCACATCTCCTGTGACTCACCTCCTCTAGCCATTCTCCACCCACTTAAAGTTACCACCCAGTTAGTCTATTGAAACTAAAATGGATGATTAAGTTATCTCTCATGATCTAATCATTTCACCCCTAAATATTCCTGCATTAACAGCAACTTTTAGGTCTTGCTTCCCGCCCAGAGCAATGGATTCTATTGAACATGGACTGATCCTCTGAAACTGTGAGCCAAAATAAACTTTTCTTCTAAGTAGATCTTGTCAGTCTTTAATCCAATTGTAAGCGGCTGCAGAATGAGCTGGAGAGGCAGACAGGAGGACTTGAAAATGAACTTACATCTTATTAGGAGTAAAGGGCCTTTGAGAAAGAGATGATGAAGAAAGAATAACAAAGGAAAGGGAGTTCATGGAATCAAAGGCACTTAGGGACATAAGTTGTTAAATACATTGTAGAAGAAACTTCCATCTGTTTTATTATCATTGAGGATCCCATAGGCTGCCATTCTTGAAAGGACTTTAAAACTTTATAAGTAGTCAAATTTCTTAGAATTTAGAGTTCATTAAAACTGTTCTATTTTTCTGTATATTCCTCAGTGGAGTTTATTCTCTGATATTTTAAAATAAAATAATCAATTTGCTTCCAGAAAAATAAAAATAGGAGATTTGGGGGGACAACATACAAACTATAACAAGGTATTAACCTGGCAGGGTTCTGGTGAGTGCTCTTTTCCCAACTTGTAAACAATGCCCTTCTTCTAGGTTCACTGACCTCTTCTTTGTGAGCAGAGAGAGAGCAAATTCTCTGGGGTGTCATAATGATATCCATCTCATTATAAGGGCCTGGTGACCTCATCTACTGTCTCTAAAAAGGCCCTTTCGCATTGGGAGTTAGGGTTTCAACATATGAATTTTAGTGGAGGCAGAGGGACACACAAACCTTCAGTACCTAGCAACCATTGAATTTCTAGCTTAGAAATATTATGTTGGTTAAGTAAAATATCTGTTCCTATGTTCCCGGAATAATAAGAGAAATAACTGTCAGTTTCTTTTTCGTATGTCGTATATATCTTCCTTGTATGTTCAAATTAGATAAGCATTATGAACACCTCCTGATATCCATTTATTGGTACAGTTAATTTTAAATTATGCTGGGTCTTGAAATCATCTGTGTTTCTTCATATGTAAATATAATAAAAAGGAAAAATAAAGGTACAAATTTATTTATTCAAAAACAAAGGATTCATAAACTATGTAAAATATAATTTTATGATTTACCATAAAACTAACTGATGATACTAAAAATGTGATTGAGGTTCCTTTGGGGCTTGAGGAAGGGATAGGCCTATGGGTAATCTAGAGGTAGGTCTGAAGAGTCCTTCACAGTAAGAAGTGACTGAGGGCAATTCTGAGAGGTCATTTCACAACTAAAGTTTCATACACTTTGAGATTCATCAAGTTGAGCACTTAGGTTCTGTGAAGTTTTCTTTATATATTTTTCCACTATAAGAAAAATGTTTGAAAACTTGTTCTCAATTACACAGAATTCATTGTTTCACAAGGTTCTGCTTTTGCAGTGTATAAGACAGTCTCAATCTTCAGGCAAGTCCAAGTCTAAAGAGTCAGACCTGCAAACAGATTGCACAACACAGTGTGATCAGAGGTCAATGATGTATATGAGCAGAATTCTTTAAAAACACAAACAAGGAAGTAATTAACTGTGCCTGGAGAAAGTAGGGAATATTTTATGACAAGCAGCATTTGAACTGGGTCAGGAAGTGTGGCAAGGGTCCATATTGCTCTATATTAGTCATCATAAAGTAAATTAGCTTTGATGGAAATATAACTTGCTTGATTGCATATATATTTTTGTTTTTAGGTAGTTTTATGTTTATTGGTTTAAAAAAATGTGAACCAGATAGACCTATATAAGAAAGGCCTTCCTTACTTTACACAGAGCTTTATCTAACATAGTAATAGTAGACCTGGATATGTGTATATACTCCAATTGCAGGTGCTTTTCTCATTGAACTAAGATTTTTTTTATTTCTTTAAGGTAGCAACAGTAAGGTAGAGGGCAAGAAAATTACAGAAGAGATAAAATAATAAAATGTCATATAAATGCCAATGGGCTTCATTATGCAAATTAGTATTATGCAAATTCTTAAATATGGTTTTAGTAATAAAGTGATATAAAACCATGAAAAAGTTTCCTCAAAAATGATTGCCAATTATCAATGACTGACCATGAACACAAAAACTAACCCTTGAGGGAAAGAGTAATGGTGAGTTTAGTGTATATCTAATATTTAAACTTGAGGAAACACAGGCCTCTATACCCAGGATAGCAGCTGTATCACCATTAACCAGAACTAGGGGACAAAGGGGCAATCCTGTGAACTAGTGAGGGATTCAGAGAATGGTGAGAAAAAAATCAATTTTAATGAAATCAAGATAGACACTGGAATACGTGTGTGTGTGTGTGTGTGTGTGTGTGAAATTGCATTCTTGAGAATCACTTTCTATCAAAAATTACTCACCAAGGGTAAAATTTCAAACTGGTTAAAACCCCTATTTACTTTATCAGGCATGATTTTTAGTTGGAGATATTTCTTTCCTCCTCTCTAGCAAAATTCTTTCAAGATGGACTACTCACCCAGGTGCACTACCATATACCTGTAATCATAGCAATGGGGGAGGCTGAGGTAGGAGGATTACAAGTTCGAGGCCAGCCTGGGCAACTTACCAAGACCCTATCTCAAAATAAAAATTAGAAAGAACTAGGAATGTGGCTCGGTGGTAGAATGCCCTGGGTTCAATGCCCAGTACCACAAAAAATAAATAGAAAAAAGGAAAAAAGAAAAGTAACAATGGAACACTTAAACTTGCCAATTCTCAGGAGTGCCCCTGAAAACCTCAACTCTGAAATTTTAGTATTGTATCAACTACCTATAATCCCTCTTTCTCAGTCTCTTTGCACTACAGTTCCACTTTGATCTCAACTAGCAATTCAGTAATGAATTCTACCCTGTTTTGCAGCTCTGTGCTGACTTCACCGTAATGGTATTTTCAACATTTTCCTGGATTCTCTTCCCTTCTCATCTTTCTACTACACCCTCATAACAGATTGCTATTTATGGATCAATACAAGCCCCTTCTTCAATCTTCTTTTATTATCAGTGTCTCACACAGTGGAGACAATGAATCATATTACAATGTCTCTCTGCATTCACACAAAGTTATGGCCTCTGCTTTGAAGTGTACCCTTAAGGTGCTTGTTATTATAATTAGCTTCTTTTCTGATTCTTTTAAGTATTTCTTTCAAATTTTTATTGTACTCTTGAAATTCTTAACCATATACCACACTATTATCAAAGATGCACTTTAGTCAAAAATCACATAGCTTCTCGAACAGACTCAGTTACCTACATCACTGCCACACATCCTTTTCTCCTTTTCACCATCTCTCAGACCAGATTTCTCTTTTTTTCAGAAAGCAAACCTTTCACCCATGAGCTGGAAATTCAATTCTCTTTACTTCTGTGTGATCTCACTCTAATAATTATCATTTCTATCTTTTTTCTTTTTAGAACTCAATTTTACTTATCTAATTAAAATAATTCAAGTGTTCATCAACCTGAAAAGAACTGCCATCCCCATCCTAAGGGAAGCAGCACTCCAGCATCACCTTAGTATTACCACTTCCTCCAAGGACTGACTTGGCTCCTTCCCTTTCTTGTTCTATCTGTGGTCATAGTTCTTGAAATAATACGTCATATTTACTTTTATTCACATCCTGAATTTTCAATTACTCCTGTCAGGGGTATGTAGTAGAAACCTGGCTGAGCACTTATAGAAGATGTAGAAAGTGATGTGCCCTTAGGTGACATAATTTGTCTAAGTCTGAATTTTACCTACTGTGCAAGCTCAGTAGTGGAATTAATGGCATATTACCAAATACCTGATGCAATTCCTGACATAGTATAAATGCTCCTGAAATATTATCTACCATCATTCTTATTATCACATTTCTGTTCTTATTTTTTCTTTTGTTTTTCACACCAATATAATCCCCTTTCGCTTACAACTTCACCCTCTATGATGTAGAATCACTCTTGATAAAGTTACCAATGACCTTCTAATTGTCAAATCCAATAAATGACATATAAAGTTTTTGTCTGACTTTATATTAAAATTTGATGTTGTTAAATTTGCTGTTTAAACATCCATCTCTTCTAGCTCTTCTATTTATTCCTTAATTCTGTGCTTTGTTGACTTCTTTTTCTTAGTGAGCTCTTAAATGCTGAGTCTCATCATGGTTCCAGCCTAGATTCCTTTTCTTCACTTTCTTGCATGTTCCTTAAGACAGTTAATTTTAACAAAGTTAATGACTCCAGCTCCACATCCTCCCTAAGCTCCAAACTATTTTCGATTGTGTACTAGAGAGATTCACACAGGTGTCTTGTATACATATCAAGCAAAATGTGTCTTTAGTGGAACTCATTTGTATTCACCCCAAATTATCCTCCTCTTGCAAACTTTATCTTAATTGTCTCAATATACTGTTCTTCAGTTCTAATTTTGGACCTCAAATTATCATAACTCATTTGAAATATTCAATTCATCTTTTATCTAGTGGTCTTGCACTCCCAGTTCATCTTGCACAAAATTGTCTTCTAAAAAAATCAAAACTTGGCACCACAACATGGATATACCTAATGCTACTGAACCATATGTACACTTACAAATGATAAATTGCATGTTCTGAATACCTAACAAAAGAAAATAAATAAGTAAATATTACAACAGCTGCCTCATCGTTGCAAACCAGATCTTCCAACTCTGGCTCCAGCTTACCCCTCCAAGTCTCACTGTTCCTTTTGATTCTGTTTCCCTGATCCTCACACTATTTGTTGAATATTCCATGTCATTTTATCACCACTCTGAATGTTATTGCTTTGCCCAAAGTATATTTTTTCCTTTGTCTGATGAACTGTTTCCTGATCTAGTCCTAATCTCTCCTGTTAAACCTTCTTAGAAACCCCCCAGGCAGAGCCAGTGAATTCCCCATAGATTCTCCGATAATAGCATTTCACATACATCTTTACTACACTGCTTATCATCTTATAATTATTTATTTCTACTTTTCTCCCCAACTAGATTGTGAGTACTTTAAGTGCACATTTGTGCTTCATTAACCTTTTTATTTCCAGTTTTTAGTAGAATTCTTAGAATAAGTTTTCTGTTTATATCAAGATACACAAATGGATATATCCATGAGTGTGAATAGAAAGATAAATTGCAAATAGCATAAAATCCCTATTACAGTATTTCACTTAATCTAAGATACCTTCAATTCTCAGAAGCATTATTATGGCCTACTGAAAAGGAAAAACAAATCTGGCATAAATTATGACATAATACTTTTCCTAAAATTGACATTAAAAATATGCTTACAGGAAAAATCCCTTGAATTTTTTGTACCACAGTTTTTAAAGTATGATTTGATGCATGCATATTAAGATAAATTTAAGCAGACTTTATCACTTGGGCAAGTTATATGACTTTTATAAGTATCAATTTCAATGATTATGGAATTCTTATAACATATTCCCCTTTTGGAGTTCTGGTCTTTTGAATCACTAATCAATGACTGTTTTTCTACCCATTACTTCCCTCTGTGTTTCAATGTGCTGCTAATACACAGTTATTTCTTATGATTTCATTATTTTCTTCCATATTTTCTTTTTTCTAATAAACTTGTATTCTGGAATAATATTTTTATTTACAGGAAAGTTACAAAGAATGTACAAGCATTTTCTGTCCACCCCTCATCCAATTTTAGTTTTGGACTGAGTCTAAAACTGAGTCTCTTTCATGGGCTTTGAAACTTGGTCCTCCATCAATCTTACTAGTCTGTATTAAGAGATCATTTTCTTTCAACAACATGGACTCATGCCCTTCCTTGATGACTGAAAATTATGAGTTTGCATTTGTCCATTTACACTGACAACAACAACAACTATATTTGAGGGTTAGCTTACTTTTAAACACAGCTGATGCATGTCCACTAACTAAAATAAAAAAGTGAAATATTGACTCTTAAGAAGCGATCCTCAATGTCTATTTTAGATAACAGATAGCTAGTTCAGCAGCTCAGCCATTATTATTTGTGTTTCTGGGTGTGTACATGTATGTGTGCATGGGTGCACACTCATTTGCATGCACACAAATCAGAGCAGCGTCTTGGGGCACATACTCTTCTTTTGATATTAAACATTTAACACAGGAGATATTTTTGGCCATTGGCAGTATTGCCATTCTTCATCCACATTCATGATCTTCATCTTTTTAATGTACTTAATTTTGACAGGATAATTGTGAAGTCTGTCAAACAATTTCAAGTTTAGAGGCTTATCATATTTGGCTAAACTTATATTTATTGTTTTCTTCAGTTGAATCACATGTTGCCAAAGGAAGAAATGCTACCATTCAATTAGCTGAAAGTTTCTGACAAATGGCTGTCAAATGCTTTAAAGATAATCCTGTTCTATAATTAAAGTAGTCACTCCAGGTTCTCCTTTCTTTGAAAGTTTATTAATCTAATCTGAGGCATATATTATTATGCTTGCCTATAGTTGTATCTCTTGGTATAAGATAGCCAATTCTTTAACAAATATCCTAGTAATTCGAATACTTTACATATGTGGATCTCATTACAACTTTGGTTATTCTTTGCAAGAAATTGTGAAATTGTATTCATTTCTCCCTCCTGTGATAAATATTTGCTTCATTAATATCAAATTCATGCCCCACTTCTCTGTTTTCATGGCCCTCTGAGTACAGAATAACTTATTGTTGTAAGACTGAATCACAGAGTAATCTCTTTGATGACATTTGTAGCAATGCGCATAATTCAAATTAAGTGACTATAAGAGAAAACATGATAAAGTTCATATGAATACTTAGACAGAAGTGATTGTAAGTTGCCATCAGCTATAAAAATGTCTTTAAAAATGTTGCTTATAAACAATAAAATATTGTTGATTCCTAGGGAATTAAGCACAACAGCCAGCCATTCTAACACTTCACTATTTTTTTCTTGACTCACCATTCCACACATTTACTTCTTTCTCAATGGGTAACTTTAAATCCTATATTGCTTAGAAAACTAATGTGTTTTAGGTAAGTTATTTAAATGTTCACCTATCTCCTTTTTCATAGAGATCATCCATTATGAGTGGATTCTTTCACCTTGCTCACATCTCTGAGGCAAAGATGCTCTTTTCCAAGGATAAAGTTCCTTTTTTGTTTTTTGCCTGACGAATTTGTGTACACAGATAAGCACCCCAGGTGACTATGATGTAGGAAAACTTCAGATCAGCTACCATCTTTCATCACTATGTTTCCACTGAAAGCTTTCATGTTGCTATAAATATTCACATGGAGAATATACATTTCCTGTTGTTTCTTCACTCCTTAGGGGTAATTAATATTAATAGAACAATGTTTGTTTTTTAGATGTTGCACTCAAAACTATTCCAAACTAAGGACAGGATGAAGGCTCAAATTAACAGTATTTGTTGCCTTGACTGAAAGATAAACTAATGATCTTGGTCCTTTGAGGGTGAGGAGACTGTGAAGAAGGACAAAAAAGAAAAGCAGTGAATGGTTAAAGTTAAGGTGCTCCAGGGCACCCATCAAATTGGTCAGGGCCTGGACTAGAGGAAATGCTGGACAAAACCTAACAATATTTCTTATCTCTCTTCATAAGCTGTGCATGTTTGGACACAGTAAATAAAAGAAGAATCCCAAGTCTACACACAACATCAGAAGTTGTGAGGCATGATGGAGAGGTTACAAGTCAAGTGCCTTGGAAACAATCCACTTCCTTTCATTTCCATCTCAAATTCTGAAGTGCAGTGTGTACTTGCTGCCTCCACTCCTTTCTCAGCCTCACTTGCTCTTTAGCTCAATGTGTGTTGACCCTCTGCCCCTACACAAATGAAACTGCATTTCTGAATGTCACAAATGATAATCATAAGAGACAATGGCCTTTTTTCTGCTTCATGCTTTTCATCCCTTGTGCATGATTTTAACAGGTTTGACTATTCATCCTTGAAATTCTCTTTCCTTCTGATTTTCCTAACACTAAATAAGCTTAAACTGCTTATTTTTGTTGTTTTTAAGAAGTTCAAATTTCACAAAAGGAAGATGCTAAGGGAGGTTGGTAAAGGAGAGTGGTTACACTGAGAGTGAAATCCTCACAGAAAGTTATTCAAATGAAGGAATTTTCAAAACACATAACATTCTAACTTTTCGTTTCCAGACTCTGATTTTCTTTATGAAGGGTAAGAAGTTAAGACAAAAAATGTTTGACAGGCAATAGATGGCAGAAAATGTTCTTTCAATCATAAAATGAAGAAAGTAAGTTTGTTATCTCCCACCTATATGAGAAAGGATTGCTACCACTTAGTAATATGCTTGTGAAGTCAACAATATGGGGTGATTTCTTGATTCATAGTAATTTTTTCCTTATCTGGGAATGGCATATTAATAAGCAAAAGGGGGTGCTTAGTGGCCATATCGACTCTGAACTTCCTACCATTAACGTACCTGAATACCCAGAGGTATATATCTTACCTAAATTGGGCATATGGATTTGATATCTTTACAATTTTAAATTTAAAAGGAAGAGACACAAAGGTTGGCTATGCATTTTACCAGCATAATGTTAGTAAAAGTCAATACCAAGAACTAAAGAGGAGTGACTTGAACTCCTTATAGTTGCCACATTCTGTCTTTCATACAAAGTACATTGTTCAATCCTTTCATTAAGGACATCACTGCACATAATAAATATTGCATAAACTTACCATAAAAACCTACAATTAGCTGATCCTGTAAGAGGTATCAAAAGAGCTAGTCAGGCATGGTCTGTAATCCCAGCTACCTGGAGGCAGAGGCAGGAGGATTGCATGTTTGAGATAAGCTTGGGTACAGCTTGTCTCCCTTTAGAGAGACCTTATCCGAAAAGAAGAAGAAAATGTGAGGGCAGGTTGGAGATGCAGCTCAGTGCAGAGTTCCCCTGGGTTCAATCAACAGCACTAAGGTCGAGGGAGGGAGATACCAAAAGATACTATAGGGTCAGAACCTATTATTCTCCTTTGTTGTTCCTCACAGATTTTTGTAATGTGGATAAAAGAAAATCACTTGAAAACTGAGGTAAGTAAATAGTGTTAGAAAATGTTTTTATTTTCAGGTTAAATGTGATTCTTGTGGTTTCATTAGAGCATTAATCCATTTGTTTTGTATCTCTTGACCATTTGTTTCCTTATTCTATTGGCTCTGAGAACATTTGTATGTTCAGAGTTACTTTTTATTGTTTATTCTTTACAACACACCTGTGACTTTACAAAATATGATTATTCATACTGTACAGATGGTGAGACTAAGGTATAATGCCAACTAAAAGCTAAATAGCAGAGTTGGAACCATAATTTATGGTTCCCCAAACCTCATGTAGAGCAGTATTTTCTGATATCCCTGCCCTCTTTTTAACATTCATGAACAAAAGACTGTGTAATTGCAATCTCACACCAAAATGCCAACTAGGATTTTAGAATGGGTTTGGATCTTTCTCTTTAATGGAAATATATAGTGTATTAAAATAAAGGTAATGTTTACCACCCAGTACTTAGAGATACAATCTTGTAAAGATGTTTCAGGTTTTCAAGCTTGGCTTCAGACATAATGTCATTCATTTCTTTGTCATCTATTATATTTAAAATTTGTAATTTTCTTTCTCTAAAGGGTGTGTCAGAAATATAGGTGTATATTTTGTACCAGGGATTGATGTACCACTGATCCACATCCTCAGTCCTTTTATTTGTTTGTTTGTTTATTCATTTCTCTTTAATTTTTAAATTTTTGAGACAGGGTTTCTCTAAGTTGCTTAAGACCTTGCTAAGTTGCTAAGGCTGGCTTTGAACTTGTGATCCTCCTGTCTCAGCACCCCAGCTTCTGAGATTACAGGCATGTACTACCACGCCCAGCCAAAAACATAATTTTTAGCTGATCTGATAATGTGTTGTCCTCTTGTTTTTAAGTTTAATTCCTTACTTGGTCGATTTAATTCCTTACTTGCTTTAGGACATGTTTATTAAAACAAAAAACAATCTCTAGAAGAAAATAACATATTCTTGAAAATAGTATGGAGCTAAGCATTTACCATGTGTATCAGGTTTGGAAATTTGTCATCTTAGTCATCTAGTATAAATCACATTTTATGCCAAGAAATACATAAAAAATCAAATTAAATTTATTTTAGGATTGGTAAAGAAAAGTAGGACAGAGAAATAAAAACCTTTTGGACTGATACATTCTTGTTCCACATTTATAAGAGAGCTATACATCACTATTGACAAAAAGGTTTCCCCCTTAAAATGTAAGTACAGAAAAATGATAATGTCTTAATTGAGTATGAATTTATTCATTCCCTTTCTTCCAGCACCAATTTTGGAGTAATTGGATAAATTGAGTACACAGGATAATATCACAATTGACTTTCCATAATGCAAAAGTAAAAATAAATCTTTGCTCTATTTATTATCTATAGAATATGTAAAATGAAGATTTCTTGAAAAGGTTTCAAAGTTTAGTTTAACATTGCATCCTTCAGACTTTTTTCTGTCAGTTAATGAAGCGCAGGGGCTAACCTAATTCATGTGATCCCCATCTGTCATTGCCGCGGTACTGATGAAGCCAAAAATGAAATTCCATTTTTCATTCAATTCCTGTGGCTGGATATTAGTCGGGTAATCAAGCACAACTTCTGGGCTCCTGTGTTTTCAGATGAGGAAACTAAGGTCAAGTGACTTGCCCTGGGTCACACAGCAAGACATCGTGAGAAGAAGGAACAGAACTAGTAACCTTGGACTTTCTCAGATGTTGCCAAGACAACTGAACCATACCATCTTCCCAGGTAATTACCTTCTCTAATATTGAGTGGGTCACATTTTTATTACGTCTTTCTTGTTCTTTTCAAGCGGAATCCTTCTTATTCTTTATTTCTTCTTTTTCTTCTTTTTTAAGCAGGCATGCAGAAATGCCATTCTCCATTTAGTGTTTCTGGTAATTATCTTCAAGGAAACCAGAATACAAATTTAAAGTACTCATTAACATGCTGATTAGAAATTTCTCTCAAAGACTCAAAAGGCAGGAAGAGACCCCCAGAGATCATCTGATACAGCCCCTGACTTCAGGCATGTTTCACCTAAACAGTTTCAGGCAGATGGAAAACTATATTTATGACCCCCTAGGAGAGAGTCTCCAACCTCCCTTGGTAACACAACCCTGGGCTTAGATAACGGGTTAAGTGCAAAATGTAGAAAAAGAACACATACTCCTTTGTAATGTCAGGTATTACTAAAATGACTGAGATTAATCATATTATGTGTTGTATTTATACAACTTCTTCTTTGACCGTTGGAAAAGTCTTCCTAGTTATTAAACTTTCTTATGACATAAAATCTGTTGTAATTTATTTTTTATTTAAAAACCATATTCTGAAAGATATCAGAATTTTAAGTGAGTTCAAATGTCTGCCATTTTATTTTTGTGCTGTTTTTTCTGTAATGCAGGATGTGTCTAATAGAAATATTATTACCTTCTAATCCTTACCCTGACACCCCAACCAGGATACCCTTAGATGGTATTTGAGGGAACTGTAAGAATAAAGAACTGTTTCTCCCATCTTGGAAGTGAAAAGATAACCTAGGCAAATGTGTATACCATAACTTGCTCTTGGGACTTGCTCTCATCACCTTTTAATTTCCTTAGCATATTGTGCTTATGAACTTTAAAACTCTGATCTTCATAATCCCAATCCAATTTCTGTTTCTTTATTTTCAGGGACTGATCCCATATTTGTCCAATTATGTTTCAGACATAAAATAATAATTTTCTGTTTTCATTAAAATCAGAATATCTTTATAAAATATTCATTACTGCTCTTTTAAATCTTCACATTGAATGGTAGAAAATATGTGTTGGTAAAAGAATTCTTAGCTCAAATGTTCCCAGTGGAATGAGAAGTCTTCTGGAAGGGCTAGCTTCTGATATACAGTCAGCTTCGATGAGCTACATGAATTCAAATCTGGGCACTGAATGTGGAGGGAACATCCTGTCATTTCTTCATATGCTGAAATAATGTTAGAATTTATCAAAGCCCACACAGTTCTGAGAGACTGCCTCTTAGATCTCATCTTCTCTTTCTCATTCTCTGTTTATTTTTATTATTATTAAGGTAGGTGTGCTGGGATAGTAACATGCCTGCAATCTCAGCTACTCAGGAGGCTGAGGCAGGATGATCTCAAGTTTGAGGTCAGCCTTGTCAGCAGTTTAGTGAAACTCTGTCTCAGAATAAAAAATAAAAAGGACTGGGGGCTATAGTTCAGTGATAGAGTACTCCTGCCCCTGCGTTCAATCTCCAGTTCTGCAAAAAACAATCAAACAAACAAACAAAAACAGAGTTGTAGTCCAGGACAAACATTAGCTTGAGAGATTGAGAGTCAGGTTATCTGAGATCCTATTTGTAGACTTTCTACTGACCAACTCAGAGATTTGTCATTTCTTTTTTATAGGTCTTGACTTATTTATTTATAAAATGAAGGGCTTATAAGAGAGGACCTCTAGAATCCCTTTAATGTCTAAAACTATAGCATAAGTGAATGAACAAATGACTAAATGGATGGCTAATTACAATTATTGAGAATTTTGGTTCTTCATATTTTATTTGTATTACAATAAAAATTGTGCGATATTGCTCACATGTACATTTTAAATATATTTTAATTAAAAGCTAAATACTATTTTTTTACTGAAGATAACACGATTCATTGGATCTTTATAAGTCAGATCTCTAGGAAGAATAAAAGAAAAAAGTAATTAATTATTTAAGCATTTGCAATATGTTGATAGTCAATGTTATGCATGCAGCTCATGTCCAAAATTAAATGTCAATTAAATAAAGATTTTATTAAATACAAATGCACTGGATCCATAATAATTTGAAATAAAGCATTAAACCAAGATATTTCCAATGAAAAATTCCATGTTAGGATTTATCCAAATGCATTTTAACCTCTCTCCTAGAAATCTATTAGGATGGATCTGAGAAAGCATTAAGAGTATCTCTGCCAAATGCAAATCAAATAGATTAACCTTTTGAACACATCTAACCAGGGTTCACAGAGGGGCAAAGAATAGCATATTTATGTTGTAAGGTCAAGAGTGCCCCTCATAAGTACATTGGAATGTGGTTAGGTACCACTGGGAAAGTCATTTAGAACTGAATAACACAAAGAATGTTATGCAAGGCAAATAAATTTATACTTTATTTAAAAACTTAGTCTCATCTGTGGTAGATGGAATGATGTCCCTCACAGATGCCCATATCCTTACTCTGGACCTCGCAAATATACACCCCATGGCAAGGGGAAATAAAAGTTACAGAAAAAATAAAGTTTGCTAATCAGCTGACTTTAAAATAGGGAAGTAATCCTGGAATATGTCAGTAGACCTAATGTCACTACAAGAGTCCTTAAATGTGAAGAATGGTAGTTAAGAGTCAGAATAAGAGAGTGAGAATCTGAACATGCTGTGCTGCTAGTTTTAAGATGGAGGAAGGAACAAGGAGTCAAAAATATTTGCAGTCTCTGGATGTTGGAGAAGGTAAGAAACAGATCTGTCCCCAAACTTGCAGAAGGAGCCCACCTTTCATGAAAGCTTGAGGGTTGCTCGGTGAAATTTATTTTGTACTTCTGGCCTCCATAATTTTAGTAAGTAAGTTTGTGGTAATTTAGTACAGCAGTTATAAAAATTAATAGAACATCTTTTTGGTAGGAAATCAGGGGAAAATATTCAAGAGAAAAGGATAAAACTTCTGAACAGCTTCCCTCATTTATTAACATCCTTTCTCAAATAAACTCAAAATTGTGCTTGAGATTCTCCACATCTCCAAATGCAGCAGCTATTATAAAACAAACAAACAAACAAACAAAAAACCTGTTTTAACTCAAAAAGTCCATTCAGACACGACAGTTAGACTTGCTATTCTAACTTACAAATTTAATCTTCTTAATACTAATTTGATTAGGTTCTCATCCAAAATAAGTCCTTCTTAATTTGATAGAAACCTGATCTGAATATATCTTTAGACTTTTTTATCATGCATAGAATAGGCTACAACTAAACTTGATTATCGATTGTTATATCACAAGGAATTTGTGTGTTATTTTTAGATTTTTTAATTTTTAAATTTTTTTTTTGCTTTTTCATAAGTACCTTTTAAAGGTTACATTGAGCACCCCACAAGTGGGCATAAATGCATACTATCAACAAGGCCCAAATGAATTGAGTGCTCAATTTTTTGTTTTTAAGCGATGACCTTAAAATTTTTATAAAATAAAAGTGGTATTCAAATTTTAATTTTTATTACCTGTATTAAAAATGATGCTGTGTGCCCTAAATTATAATTCTCACATATAAAGTAAATGTAGATAAGCAATTTTCATATTAAACTATGAAAATATGATACAGTATGTGCCCAGAATCTCAGATATTACTTATCATTACTGTTGTATCTATCAGTAATTTTAGGCTTCTGAGCTTTATTTTTGTAAATCAGGCTTATACATTTAGGATATTCTTACATTTCTTTTTATCAAAAATATCTAAAATTATTTTCAAACTGTTCCAATATTTCATCTGATATTAGGAGTCTTCGAGTTGCTAAAGTATTTCCTTTCATATAAGGGAAACAAAATTAAGAGAAGACATTTTAAAAATGAAGATATATTTCTAAATAAAATATATTACTTAAAGAACAACTATTGGAAAGTTTTCCAAACAAAATTTGCACTCACAAATTCAACTAATTTCATAATTTTGTTAGTGACTCCAAGTTATACATCCACATATCACACATTGGCATTTAATTCCTGGTGCTCTTCCAGTAACTTTACTAGACTTTTAGCCTCTTTGGAACAGAATCCAAGGTTTGTTCATTTTAGATCCGTTAGATTCTCTAATTAGCACAACCCATTTCATACATAGGATTTAATCTAAGGATCTGTTACATGATTGAATAAAAAAATGAAAAGAAGGCCGCTTAAGTGTGGCCTGAAATGCGTCTCATTATCAAAAGGTCACGTTATTTGTATAGAAAATGTAATGCCTTTGCATTAGGAAATTATTCATACTTTCTAATTTGCCAAGATCTAACATTTGGAGCCCTTCTTAATTCCTGCTCATTTAAAATATAAAGTGTGATAGCTACTAAAATTTTATTTTATTGAAGAATCAAACCCATTACCCCCATGTTTAAGTTCATTTCTATTTTGTATGATAGTAGTTCTGCACTCAAGAGTCCTTATTGAATTGAAGAGCAAATATATACATATGCTGTGTTGTGCCAGGGGGCACAAATTCTGTTTTGATTTAGTCATGTGCAACTTGTATTAACACTGAGAGGAATTCAGGGCAAAGTTTAGTTTATTTTTCAAGAAGGATCATATTGCTACATATAGCAAATAACACATGAAGTCTTTTAGACTATAAAACCAATGATGTGCAGCCATACACATTTAGGGTGCTCATTTAGCTTTTCATTGACTAAGTGTCTCAATAGTCTGACTCATTCTTTATGGCATATATTTTTAAAAGCAAAATGTGACAAAGAGAGAAAAGAAATAAATTTCTAGAATTGTTAAAGCATGCATACAGACATGGGAAAAAAATCCAAATCTGAAAGCTCACACACTGAAACATGGAAATGTTGCACACATTATTTAGCTCAAAATGTATAAAAATTATACATGTGCTTAAGATAATCTTGTGTTTTTTTTTATTTGTTTGCTTGTTTTTGGTACTGAGGATGGAACTCAGGGGCACTCGACCACTGGGCCACATCTCCAGCCCTATTTTGTGTTTTATTTAGAGACACGGTCTCACTGAATTGCTTAGCTCCTCACCGTTGCTGAGGCTGGCTTTGAACTTGCGATTCTCCTGTCTCAGCCTCCCAAAGTGCTGGAATTCCAGGCGTGTGCCACTGAGCTAGGCTTAAGATAATCTTATTTGAGCAGTATCTTTAGGTCAGATAGAATACTTCTGCCAAATTCTCCAAATTTGCTCTGAATTTGGAGAAGCTAACAGTATGGTGCCTGTGTGGAGGTGCTGAGTTGTTGAGAAGGGATGGGGGCAGGAAAGGAAGGTACAGAGTCTGCTTTTAGTTAACCTTTCCCTGAAATTATTCCTTTGTGAGTGAGTACTGGATATAGCAACCCTAGACAGGTCCATACTCTTCACTGGCTTGTCCCTTGAGCATATGTCATTGTCACAATGACATTGACAAAGAGCCTACTTGTTGGCTATGAAGTATGAACAACTTAGGGAGTCTGTCCTGAAGATTACCAACTTATTGATGGGCAAACATCAATGTACTGATTGTCATGTTCTGATCTTGCAAAAATAAATAAGTAAATAAATAAACATAGAAAAGAAGTAAAGGAGCCGGGTGCAGTGGCGCAAGCCTGTAATCCCAGCACTTAGGGAGGCTGAGACAGGAGAATCACGAATCACAAGTTCAAAGCCAGCCTCAGCAATGGCAAGGTGCTAAGCAACTCAGTGAGACCCTGTCTCTACGTAAAACACAAAAAAAGGGCTGGGGATGTGGCTCAGTGGTCGAGTGCCCCTGAGTTCAATCTCCAGTACCAAAAAAAAAAAAAGAAAAGAAAGAAAGAAAAAGAAAAGAAGTAAAGGAAGAAGGAGAGAGGGAAGGAATAAAAGAGTGGGTCTGTCCTTACATACTTTGGCTCTAGCACCTTACTAATTATATAACTTGAAGAAACTTTCATTTCGCTGCTGATCATTATTTCTTATTGTGATCTGAATGTTTTTGTTACCCCAAATTTGCATGTTGAAATGTAATATGTAATATTTGTGAAGCCCTGGTGACCTACTCACCTCTCAAAAGCTCTACCCTTATTGACAGGATTAGTGCCCTTGCAAAAGCAGCCTGAGAGCTTATTTGCTTCTCCAGAACTGTCAGAGCAAATGGAAGGTGCCATCTAAGAGGAACGGGACTTCATGGAAACTTAAGAGTTCCCTGAAGTTGAACTTCACAGAATTTCAGCAATAAACATGTTGTTTCTAAATTGCCCAGTCTAAGTATTTTCTTCTATAGTCTGAATGGACTAAGAAACTTTCAGAAAGATTATGACTTTTTCTGTGCTTCTATAAAAAAATTAAATGCTATACAAGTTCATGTGCAAGTCTTAATTTGTTTTTGAAGAATCACATTTTATGCTATAGCATTACTGAATATATAAGGGGCAAATGATGTAAGGTAGTTTGTAAAATAGTAAAACAGTTTTCAATATGCCCACATTTGAGCCTTAAGTGAAACTGGAAACAAAACAAACAAAAGAAAACAAAAAAAGGAATGTACATATTGAATCTTTACCTAGAGATAAAATAGAATTATTGACTTTGAAACAGGCTCTCTAGATCTGTGCTATTCATGGAGATATACAACATTGATAGTGTTGGCTTTCCTTCAGATATGTGGAAACTTGAAAACATGTCAAGTCAATATGAATGTACTGAATTATATTTGTCCTTTTGGCATTAAAAATCTTGAACCATAAGTAATTTTAAAATGCTATTGTATTAAGTTGCTACTAAATGTACTTATATTCCAGTAGGAAAATTACTAAAGGTCTGTAAGGATATTCTCTCTGATCCACGGAGTTTAAACTTGGAGTTGAGGAGAAAGGACAGACAACTCAACCTGCCATGAAGCTTTCAAAAAATAAATGCCAAATTTAGACACATAATCCTGAAACAAGTAAACTTATACAAAAATAATAGGTCAAGGACAATAAAAAAAGGATTATTTTTAATTCAGGAGAAGGAAAAAGGTTATTTGGAGAGAGATAGCTAATAGAGTGCAGATAATGGAGTCAGAATCAGAAAGAAATCTTTGTCTTCTCTAGTAGAGGAGTGATTTTCAGAATAAAGAGATTACTCTTGAGAAAACATAAAAGGTAAGAATATGGGAACAATAATGCAGACAACTAATACATTTTTAGTGTTTACTATGTTCTATGGTCTGAATTTCTCCTCCAAAGTTCACATGTTGAAATTTTGTCACCAATGTGATAATATTAAAAGATGGCTACAGCTGGGCACAGTGGCATAATCCAGGCTACAGGGGAGTCTGAGGCAGGGTGATTGTAATTTCCAGGCCAGTGTGGGCAATTTAGGGAGACCTTGTCTGAGAAAACAAAACAAAATAAAACAAGGAAAAAAAGGGTGGAGATATGGCTTACTGAGAGAGCAACCCTCTTTCAATTCCCAGTGAGGCAAAGGGTTAGGAGGTGAGTGAGTCATGAGGGCAGAGTACCTGCATGGGATTAGTGCCTTGTAAGAGAGGTTTGAGAGAGCTGCCTCTCCACCCCACCTTCTGTCCCTACCACCACGTAAGGAAACAGCATTCTTCCCTTCTTAAAGATACAACAACAAGGGGCCAGTTTGGAGGCAAAGAACAGCCCTCACCAGACACCAAGTATGTCAGTGCTTTGGTCTTGGACTTCCCACTCTCTACAGCCATGAGACAAACATTTCTATTGCTTATGAATTACTTAGTCTGTAGGATTTTGTAGTAGCAGCACAGATGGACTGAGATGTTGTGTCAGGTACTGCTCTGAGTGTCTTACATGTATTCATCAATTTGCTGGGCATGGTGGCTCATGCTTGTAATCCCAGTGACGCGAGAGGCTAAGGCAGGAGGATCTCAAGTTTGAGGCTAACTTCAGCAACATGGCAAGATTCTGTCTCAAAATGAAATAAAAAGAGGCTGGGGATGTAGCTCAGTGGTAGACCAGCCCTACGTTAGATCCATAAGACCACATATATTAACTCATTTAATCCTTGCAATAGCTATATGGAGGTGCTACATGAAGCTGTATGAACATTGTTTCCTCATCACAGATATGGTGAAATGAATGTGGAGAGTTTCAGTGCCAAGTCCAGTTCTAACAGGTACAATGTTGCAGAACTGGTTGTAGACCCAGAAGTCTCTATCCATGATGATTAGCATTCCCCATGATGCAGGCTGCCTTCCAGAACCAAAAGAGCAGAAGATGACACCTGTTAAAATTATAATCCAAGATTCAAAAAGACTGAGAAAGACCAAGTATTTCATTTTCAAAGAGGAGAAAACTATGTGATGGAATACTCCAGGAAACAATTGTAAATAGAGGATTAAATGTTTTAATACTTGGGAAAAAATCATGAGCATGTGGAGTGAATCATGTTTCCCCAAGAATGAATTATGCCAAATTCAACTCATTTTTAACTTTATGTCTGCGGTATCTCATAGAATATGAATATAGCATTGTCATATTACACCTTTATATCAGCAGAACTGTTTCTGTCTTATTAAAGATCATAAAAAACTTCAAAATTGTCTTACAAGTGAAAGTTTTAATCATAACATCTTGATGATTTTATATGAACAGATTCATAGATAGCTACTATGCTTCAAAAGTATTCATAAGTGAATCAATAAAAAGATGAATGAGTGTTTCTAGATGATGCATGGAAAATTCTGTTGTTGGATTAAAATTATCCATTAATCAAGCATACAATGGGGAGGACTGAGTAGGAATTTTGTGTTAAGAAGTGCTAAAGTTTTTACTAAACTAAAAGTCTGATGTGATTCAAAGAAACTGTAATCAAAACTGTTAATGCAATTGGTGTGCTATCAGAAATTCAGTGTATAGAACAAGAGAGGTAATAGATTACATAACCTTGAGATCTTATCAAAACAATATGTTTCACCTGGCTGACACAATAATAAAGAGAAATAATCAAAAGGGCAAAATCTAGATGGTGAAAATCTGGACATCTAATGAATGTATAACAGAAGTTCATCCAGTAGGACAGGTGTGTGCGTGCGTATGCGTGCTCAGGTGAATGTTTCAAATACAAGTACTGAGAATATGTTGATCTTTTTTTGCCAAACAATAACATGATGTCATTCTAAGAGGTACATTCTGCCTGTTATGTTGAAACTAGAATGGAGGCAGTAAGGTTGGAAACAGGAAAACAAGAAAGGTGGTAAAATTGCAGAACAGAGATGGAGGCCGAGTTGGGGTGATATTAAACTGTGGGTTGCTATATCATTTGGTTTCACCATATTTTTATAGGTAAAGCCAACAAGATCTAGTGCTATTACCATAGGGTTTGAAACATCACACGCCAAGGTATTTGTCCTAAGCTATATCCTAATTACTATATAATTTCAGATTTTAAAGGAATCTTATTAATATTCTAATCAAGGATTTGATTCTTTAAAGAAACCTGTATAAAATAACCTAGTCCTTAAATACTTCAGTGAAAAGAAACTCACTACCTGACAAAGCATTCATTTCATTTAAGAATAGCTCATTTTCAGAAGTCTTTTCTTATACTGAGTCAAAGCCTGTCTCTCTGTGATGGACAGTTGAGAAAAGACAAAATAAAAAAATGGTAGGGCAGTAGGTAAGAGCCAAGGGGAGGGAATGGTATTTGTTTCTTTACTGGTATATCCTCAACATATAGCATGGTATGTTTCATTAGGTATGTAAAAAATATTTGTCACTGAGCAATTTGGAAGAATGTCAGGTCATAAAGATATGACCACAGGACATTAGTTCATTACTTCTTAATGAGATATAAAATTAAAATGTTTTCCTGTCCTGTATGCTTATATATATGTCTTGTTGATTCAGCACATTTGTACATGACAATGGGGCCTTTAAATAAATGAATAACAGTATCATATTCTGCTTTACAACTTCTTGGGTACTAAATTTCAGCTTTATTTAAATGTGTCTTGCCCTTCATATAAGGGATGATATAGAAAATATGTATGGATACAGTCTGGCCACCAATTAATCAGAATGGATGCCAGCCAGCCTGCTCCAACCTATGGGAGAATCAAGCTATTAGAGTGCTGAGTTTAAATAGTACATATTTCTGTTTTATCTTTATTGTAATGAACAAGCCCTGCCTTTAGCTCCTGCTGTGCACTTTTGGAGGGTCTTCCATATGGTTGCTGCTAAGTATTTTGGCATTTTCCCAACTGTTACAATTGGGTCAGTGGGGGGGATTGTGTAGGAGTAATAAAACAAGGGTGACTGCAGCAGGGAGAAGTACGATTTCTACACACATAACAGCTTATTGCTTCTCATGCCTTCAAGCACAGCTCTGTGCCATTCATTACAACAGGCTGCCAGGGCAATCTGCCTTTTTGCCATAGTGCTTACTCCAGGAAAGGCCAGGCCTTGGGTGTAGACCATCACCTCAGTTACATTTTCACCTAATGTTTCCTTACTTCCTCTTCCAAGGATACCTAAATAACTTGAGGAGGCAAAGACAATTATACTTTGCATATTACTGTCATTCTAAGAAAGTTTTCTTGAGCGTTTTGTGGCTAAATTTTAGTAGCACCAGTGTGATTGTCATTGGCCACGAGGGTTTTGATATTTTACAAAGAGAAAAGAAAAGCGAAGGCAAGATTGATGCTCCCAAATGCTTAACAAGTCTTAAGACATGATTCATAAATTCAGAAAGAGTGATAATATTAATATTGTGATTGGAGTGATTTCCATATAAGAAGTCGTATCTATTTTTTTTTTTTTAAAAACTGTTATGGTCATTATTATTTTGGTGCTGGGGTACTGAACCCCATGCTTTGTGCATGCTAAGCAAGCTCTCTACCAGTGAGCTATAGTCCAAGCTAAGCAGTAAATTGGGAGGAAAATAAGTTCAAAGCAAAATTAAGATTCTAAATAGTGAAATAATACATTAAAAAGAAATATGAAATATAAGATTGTATTTCCCATATTAATACTTATAAATGCAAGTATTCTTTAAATATTTCGCTATGCTTTTCCTTTAAAATGATATGGTGGGGTTTTTTTTTTCATATCAAAGACCAATATACAGCTGTGTTGCATTCTAATAGGTCTGCTGTACAGTCATGAATTTTCCCTGAGTAATTACAAGAAATAAAGAAACAGAGATGTAGATATTTAAACCTGTATAGAAATGTGTGGATTTTTATGCAGGTTCCAGGCAAAAGTATTAAACAGAAAATGATGCATAAAGAAACTTGCTCCTCAGGCCTTCCCTCCCCACGCCATCCCCAATCCTGAACACCAGATCCCGAGACCCACAACGGGCATCCGAACCTGGGGTCAAGGGCGACAGATGAAGGCTTCGGGTCCGCAGTAGGAAAAGATCGCTGAGCTAGCTACTGCGGGAAAGAGCGCGAACTCGAAAGACAACCACGGAGCACTGAACTCGTCATTCTTATCGGCCCTCTTTTTCTTGTAAGAAGAAAATTAATACTGGCAGCAACAGGACAGACAAATCAACTCAGTGGGCCCAAGGCAGTTCCAGGATGACCTGCACTTTCCCTAGGATCCTGGGGACCCCTCATTCCAACCTCCTCGGAGCAGGACCCAAAGCGCTAAACAAGGCTTCCCTCTGTCCGCAATCAGCAGGGACCCGCGCTGAAGCCCCAGCCGCAATCACCAGCTCCCAACACTGCACTGGTCTCGGTCTCGCCCTGCCACAACCCGCAGCGCCGGGAGCCGGCAGCACTAGCAGTAAGGGCAGAGGCAGCGGCTTCAGCGGCGCAGTGCGCAGGCGTGCGAGCAGAATGCGCAGGCGCTGCCTAGAAGTGACTTCTCCAAAAAGTGTCTTAGTTCCCGGTCACCTGAGCTCCCCGCGACGCGGCTGCGGTAGCCTCACGGATACACGCCCTCCACGGGTCCTGCCTGGCGACCCGGCCTTTTTCCTCCTACCCGGCTGCTCCGCCACCCCGAGCCCTCCAAAGGCCTGTCCTTGCTCTCTTTCCTTTTCCCAGTCTCGGGCCGGACCGGGCCGAGCCGGGCCGCCTAGGCGCGGTCCCTGACCATGGCGTCCCTCTTCAAGAAGAAAACCGTGGATGGTAAGTTCCAGGCTGGGCTTACAGGGCCCAGCTCTGCGTTTCCCCGGCTTATTTTGGAGTTTCCGGCTGCAATTCAGGCTGCTGTCCCTGGGGGCGGGGCTGGGTCGAGTGGCCCCACAGGTGACCGCCCTGGCTGCGTCACTTTTCTGCTTCCCCATCTCCTCTGGCTCTACCCACCTCAGGCTCACCTGGGGCAATTTGGCTTCTCTTTCCGCCACGACACTTCCCCTACTTCTTCTTCTATTATTATTATTATTATTATTATTATTATTACTACTACTACTACTACTACTGCTACTACTACTACTACTTCTGTAGCAGGATTTTGGGTTCCGCCGGCCTTTGAATGTCATTAGACTTGGGGTGATTTGATGAATTTCTTGTTGGTGTCTTCTGCTTGGTTAGTTGCTCCTTCAATTTAAGATTGTACTACTTCACGCATTCTAACCGAAAACCTGTGTGTTTGGGTGTGGGGAGTGGGTAGCCTACTCCAGTTACAAAATGAACTTGGGTCTGGGCCGGTTGTTCCTTTAAGAACACTCCTAAGCAGAGATGTGAAACAAATATTACTTGATTGACTCCAGGAGAAACATAAAAGAAATACCAAGGAAGTGCCAGGGTTTAGTTTTCATAATGGATATTTCTCCCTTGAGATTTTGCTAACTAAAATAAGGGATGTGTTATATATTATTTTTATAGAAGTTTGCATTACAAAGACTCTTCTTACCTTGGTTTCATACATTTAGCTAAGTGTCATCTTAAGAAAAAATGAATGTACTGGAGTGTACAAGTTTTGAGTTCATATGCAATGCCTGTTTTTGTATGTTGTGTGCATACACACCCACACACAGCACTGATTAATTAGTCTTGATATTTTCATTGACTGTTATCAAGTGTTAAATTCATTCAAGTTATTTAAAAATTGTGTTCCATTACATGTTGAGACTAGGTTGTTGTTGGTTCAACCAAAGAATCACTTCTTTGTAAGGGTCTAACCCTGCCACAAAAGGAGCAGTGGTAGCTAGACAGTGATTGGTACAACCACAGTGCTCTGTCCTGACTTGGAGGTAACTCCTTCTTTCCTTTGTGTTGACTGTTCCCATGCCAGCAAAATTGTTTTGGGGAAGATAACAAAGACATCATCTTTACCCTGATGTTCTGTCATTCATTTCAACACAAAATGTCATTTTACCCCTAATTTATCTTGCAGCATAATGCATTTTTGCTTATTCTGTGATTGAAAAAAATTTTTTTCAGTTCATTGACTTTTTACTAATTGAAAAGTACCATTTACAATACCCAGAATAGCTACTAACTTGGTATATGCTATAGTACAATTATGTGAAATAGCTTTTTGTGTGCATTTTTTCTTGAGAATGCTGTTTAATCCTTAACATAGCATTTTTATTTTTTTCAGTGCTTCAGTGTCAATACTCAGTTATTGTATAGTACTCCCAGGGCTGGAGGAGGCAGTATTTATTTTCTTATTGTTTGAGTTTTGTATATTGAGAATGTTTCTTGATTAGTGTTATGTAGTAAGAATGCTAAACAGAGAAAAAATTTTTTCCTATATTTTTTCCTATTTTGATTTTAAAAAAATGATTTCATTTTTAAATACTTGAATCCAAACATCTTAGTTTTAATTGCTTAATATTTACCAAATAATTTTGAAGACGTACATCTCAGTTCTGTGCTTTCTGGTGCTTTTGGCAGTCTAGTGACTATTGTACTTGAAGTGCAGAGGAGAGGAAAAAAGGACAATGAAGATGTGCAGTAAGGGTGTTTTACTATGTATTCATTTGCAGTTAGTTAATCCTTCTAAGGAATGCTTCTGCTGAATAGACTTATTTTCAGGGGAAAAAAAATTCTTAAGGACTTTTGCTAGGAACTATACTACTGAATACCTTTGTGTAAAATTCCTGAACGTAATTTGGTCATTATATATGTTTACTACAACTACTAAGCTACATACTTGATGTTTTCTTAAATTATTAATCAAATCATTTACTCACATCTTAATTATAGATTGTATCTTCATTAATACAGAGTGTTACTGATGTTTTTACTCCTTGCTTTATTAAAGGGAAGTTTTTTTGTTTGTTTAGAAGATGACAACAGTCTTAGCAGTAATGAGACTATATATTATGAAATTTAATGAATTTTTATGTATGTCTCTCAGATTCTGAGGCGTGTTGATTATTGATCATAAGATCTTTTACTGTCTGCTGACTTTTTGTCTGTTCCAGCAGTAATGAAATTCTGATATATAAGAGAAATAGGTAACTGCGTGTGGGTCTGGGGAATAATTGAATCTTTTGGTCTCTTTGGATTGGCTGGGAGAGTATATACTATATCATTAAAGACGACTGCACGTGTAAATTAAAAAGGGAGACAACATTATAGCACTTATTACTATTCAGAGTTATGTTTAATTCATTTTTGACACAAAGATGAACAAGTGTCCTCAGTGTATACTTTCTTCCAGAAATTAATGAGAGGTGTATCTCAATGCCATTAAAGAGGAAGATTCTTTCCAATTTGAAATTACAATCAAGTATTTGACTTTCCTCTTAGTGACTTATAAAATATATACACACATATGTAGAATTATTTTATCTATCTACAGTGCCCCACCCCCACCCAGTGGACTAATAGTGACCTATTTATTGAAGCTAATTGTGAACCTGTAAATCAGGATTCCATGAGGACTTGTCATAAATGCACAATTATCCATCCTTTTTAAAGGGGGCAGGTCTGAGGTTGGAGGTGTAGCTCAGGGTAGAGCATTAGCTTAATGTGTGAGGCCATGGGTTGTATCCCCAGCACTGTTAAAAAAAAAAAAAGTGAAAATTATAAAATTTTAATTTTATAAAATTTAATTTCACTTATAAGAATTATAAGTGAAATTATAAAAATGTATAATTTTTATCTGATATGTTCAATAAATACAAACTTGGGGTCCTATTCTAAGATAGTACTATTCTAACAATTTTGCATGCACTATCTTATTTAATTCTCATAAAGCCTATAAGTACCACTATTATCCCCATTATATAGATGAGGAACCAAGAGGAAAGGAACTAACTTGCCCCAATTTATAAAGCTACTAAGTAGAAGTGCTAGGACTTCACCACTTATTTAGATCATCAGTGACTTCTAGGTTATTGATTCCAGTGGCCATTTGTTTTAGTGATCATTGCTTGGGCCTGTGTTTTATATTTGATCCTGATAATTTCTTCTTGAAAAGTCTCCCTTTTTGCTTCCATGACTAAAACACTTTCCTAATTTTCCTCTGACAACTTTTTTTCTTTCAGTTTTTCTTTTATCTTTTGTATGTTAAACTTACGCATTAAATATTAGTGGGTTTGTTGTTGTTATTTCATCTTGGGCTCCCACTGTTCTAACAGTACATGCTATCCCTGCATGATGCACTGCCCATTCTTATCTTAGTTATAAGTTAATTGCTAATGTATTCCGGAAGTGTATTTCTAGATACAAATATCTAGAATTTATATTTCTAGGAGCAGTATATCTGACAATTTGCTGAATACCTGCACATAGATGTCTCAAAGCATCTCTAATTAGAGATCTCAAGAAGAACTTTCCATCTTCTTTAAATCAGTTCCTTCCCAAGGTGGAATGGTGGCATATATCTGTAATTCCAGTGACTTGGGAGGTGGAGGCAGAATGATTGCAAGTTTGAGGCCAACCTCAGCAATTTAGTGAGAACCTATCTCAAAGTAAAAATAAAAAAAACTGGGGATGTAGTTTAGTGGCATGCATCCCTGGATTCAGTCCCCAAGGGTGGGGGGAAAAATCAGTTCCTACCAAATTCTGCCTTTTTTTTTTTTTTTTTTTTTGCTTCTTGTGTATTTGATACATGTAAATCTGTGGGCCTCCAACTCTTTGCTCTAATTCAGGTGCTACTTATCTTGTACTTTACTGTATCGCCTTTCTGCTTTTCTTTTCTGCAGCTTCAGCCCTTAAATCCTTTATCTCCAAATTTGGTTGTGTAATCAATAGGCCTGAAACCTCAGTCTCACTGTGCTGCTCTTCAAAACTATTGAATTTCTGGCACCAACAGAATCAAGTGTAAACTCTTTAATTATGGCTGCATGACTTTTCTTGATCTGGCTGTTGCCTTTCTAACCATGTCTCTGGCCACTTTACCTGCCAGCAGTAGTGCTATTATCAGTATGCTGTATATCATACTCTTTCTTAATCTGACAATTTTTTTTTGCTTATGGTGCCTATATTTCTAAAAAAAAATTTTTCCTTCCTCTACCCAACCTGAACCGTCTGAGGCAACCGTTTGTTACTACTTCAGATTGTGTTAAATAAGACACTCCTAGTGTTCCCATTGTTTAGCATCTCTTTTCTCATTTGCATTCACTAGAACCAAAGTAGATTTTTCAGCATTTCCAAAGTTGCATTATGCTTTTTCAAGTCTTCCATGCATTGCACGTTGGTTTTAGAGAGTCTTCAGCAGATTTTAAAATATCTCTATAGTAATTTATAATTTAGAGACCAGACCACACCCTTAAAATAATAGTACTTACTAACCAAATGTTTTCAATATCTAGAGCTTACTATCCTCTGTATTCATATTATTGCTATTCACTGTGAGCCTTGGTGCAGGTTTAGAGATAATTTTGAGGAATGTTACAGATAGCAAAGGAGCAAAATTTGGGGGATTTGGTGTCACTAGAGTGATATTAATACTGGCTAGTTGTCCAAATGCACAGTCTGTGCAGTTTTGACTAAATTAGGACAAATCTTCTAAAGTCAGTTGTGGTGCCACGTTGATGATAGAAGGAAATAAAATCTACCAATCATAGAAACTGAATCCCCACAAGAAACATGTCCTCCTCCTTCCAGAATAAAAGACAGCGTTCTTATGGTGGCATCTACAGTATTTAGATCTTCCCTCGAATGCCATGTGTTCCCTTTATACTTATTATTCTGAATGTTTAAAAACTCACATTTTACTTTGTTTGCTCCTTCATTCTTGGCACAGTAAAGAAAAATATTTAAATGTAGAATTGAGGAGCATAGTATGCTCTTTAGAGTGTTTTTCTTTTCTTTTTTCTTTTGGTACTGGGAATTGAACTCGGGGGGTACTTGACCACTGAGAACACTGAGCCACATCCCCAGCCCTATTTTGTGTTTTATTTAGAGACAAGGCCTCACTGAGTTGCTTAGTGCCTCCCTTTTTCTGAGGCTGGCTTTGAACTAGCGATTCTCCTGTCTCAGCCTCCCAAAGTGCTGGGATCACAGGCGTGTACCACCGCACCCAGCTTAGAGCATTTTTCTTAATAAAAGATCTCTATACTTTTAGAACAGATACTTCTGTAGAAAATTTCTTCCCTCCATATTTCTCCATTCCTCTCATGACTCCTAAGACCAGATTAGACCCAAAGCTTTGCTGGTACATGCCCATCTCAGAACTTTTCTCCAGCTCTGGAAAACACTGATATTTTAATAATAATAATAAATTTAGTGTGATTGAATTCCTCAAGATTTGAATGAGTTTTGAGATTCATTAGTCAGACAGAATCAAATGGAACATTATTTTCTTTGCCTTTTATGCTTCCAAAGGGCTTCAGTCTCCCATTTTCTCTTCCGTGTTCTACCACTTTCTTCTAGGCAAGTTCTGCCTTTTTGCACCTTTACCCTATTTTATCTGAACTATCACTCAGGGTTTTTCTTCTGTCCATAATTTTAATTGGAGCTTGTCTAATGCTAATACCAGTATTGCAGAACCCACTATTCCCACTGATGCTAGCTGTTACAGAGTTTATAGGTAAAGTCTAAAGTAGAAACTTCCCATAAAGCAGGATATAGGAATATTTTATGTTGCTGTTTTTATTCATGTGTTGGCTAGAATCAGGATAACTAACTGATGGGCAATAAACTTGTAGAGATAAAATGATTTTTTCCAAAGAAATACATTTAAAAGTAGAAAATATGACATTAGGTTTTTTTTTTTTTTTTTGAAGTCCATCATGTCCTTTTAATAAATCACATAACGGAATTAGTAGAGCAGATGCTGTCTAGTAGACCAGATTGAGTTCCCATGAGTCCTGTGATCTCCCTGATGTGTCTCAGCACTCTAGGACACTAATCCTGAACTGTCCTGCAAACTTGAGACAGGCCTCTTCCCTTGTCCCAAAAGAAAGGAACTTCATCCTGTATTACTCACAAATTAATGAATATTCCTACTATAGTTAACAATTGCTTTTTATTTTAATTTTGAAATGTGCAAATTGTATGTGAATGAACAAGGTACAGGGAAGTAAGCCAAAATTCAAGTTGAGGCTTGGCTTGTTTTGTTTTGTTTACATTTTTTGACCTTAAACAAATAAACCTAATTGACTTAGAACCGAAGAAGGCAGAAAGAGTTTTCAGTGTATCTTTTATTAAATTCCAAAACTTAAGTATTTGATCTTGTTGCATCTATTTCATTGATAAAAAGAGCCTAAAAATCTTGAGATATGCATTGAAGCCTGAGCTGGCCTGGGTGGCCTTCCTCTAAGTGGTATTCTTGGCATAAGCCAGAAAAGTGTGGTGGGTGGGGCTGTTTCCAGGCCTTTGTTAATCTCACTGAGTGAATGGAAATGGTGAGCACATGCCATATCAGATCCATATACCTTTAACATTTTAACATTTGAAAGTTTTCTATTATCACATATTCTGAAGTATTTTTCAACAGCCCCACAAGGTAGATGAAGTGCTAGAGTATTTTTAAAAGTTCAGGCATTTTTTTTTTTTGCATAAAAAAAGAAGCAGAATGTGGACAGGAACCATGCATTCCATCTCTCTCCTAGATGTCGGTAGTATCCTGTACATGTTTTTGTTATTGTCTTGATGGAAATCATATTGTGGGATTCAAGTTCAGCTACGTACTGCTTGAAAGCCAATACTTAGGAGATGAGAGATCATGGGAACTAATCAGGTTCACTCAGGGCTGACTCTGATAAGATAAAGGACCATGGTCCATCAGAGCTCCATTTTGGGTAATTCAGGTAGTGAAAGAGGTTTTATAAGGTGGGGAGGGAAGGGAAGTGAGGCAGTGAACAGGAAGCCTGCATGCTGAACAGTGTCTTCCTCATTCAAGACATGTCTCCTTTTTTCTCTGGCCTAACCTGAACATCACAATTGACCTTGTCTTCCTGGGGTTTACTGTGTTTTCTTTAAGCACACACGTTACCTTACCACAAATTTATGTGCATTGTGTTAGTCCATACATAGGATTAAAAAACAAGGAAAGGCTTTGCACATTCAGACATTATCTGAAGGTCATCAGGTATACTGGGTCCTGTAAATCTAAAGAAAAGTTAGTTAACATCTTAGAAAATTAGCTGGTTAGTTCAGTGATCCATGTTTCTGTTGTAGAAAGATATCTCTTCATAGTTCAGGTTTTACTGCTGTTAAATTAGGAGTTATCTTTCTTGATAATCAGTAGATTTTGTTTTTCTTTTTTAAAGGAACATGTTAAATGTGCTCTTTAGACCAATCCTTTTATATTTCATTATAACTGTACTCTTTTAGATCATTAAGTATACTCTATTGAGATAGTATTACATCAAGTAAAAAATGGGAATACTGACAAACATATAAATAGATATGTTATCAATCCACTCTTTAAATGAAAGAGTTTATTGGACTCTGACACATGCTAGCTAGAAAAGGTCCAGGTCCTGGAACAAGTTGCCACCACTTCCAGCAGCAAAGGTAGAGAGCAAGCAGTTGGAAGAATGTCCACTGGAACTCAAACTAAGAGTAATTTTATAATGAAAATTTGGGGAATTAGCATAATTTTTATATTGACTTTAGATAAGAGAGTTGGGATAATTTGAGTTGAGGAAAGTTTTGGGATAGGAAGACAGTTCATAAGAAGAAATAATTGATGCTTTTGGATTGGTTAGGATGGTAAACAAAATAGAGTGGTGCCTAGGGGATAGTGATAGGATTTGATGAAAGATTCTAACATACATTCAGGATTGTGAACAGGTTTTTGTTATTTTGTTGTTGATTAACTTCCTCTTTCTCTCCTCATCTTCATCCTCTGGCCCCTGTAATAAATTTAGGGAATCTCTTCTTATGTGTATTCCCTGCTTTTGAAGACTTTGTAGTCTTGGGATGATATGAGACCTACTAAGAAATAACTGCAGTGGAAAAGAAACTTGGCCTTAAAAAACATTAAATGTGTCTCTACTTTTTTCATTTTATCCATTCAGAATTATCTAGAAGACCTAATCATTAAATGTATGTTTAACATAGTGGCTGCTTAAGAAAAATTGAAGAGCAATTTATTTGTTTTATAGGCTATTCCTGTTGTTTCATATGAAAAGATGTTTTACTGTCTTTTTCTACTTACCATAATGTGTTGTAAAGTGTTATGATTGTTTTAGTATGTAACATTAGATGCTCTGAGTTTATAGCTTAGAACTGTTTAAATATTAATAGGTCTATTAACAAGTGTGAGGCTGTGGAATATACAGTAGTTAATTTTCTTTATTTTTCCTTTTATGATATATAGTGATAATGTACATGTAGTTATATAAAATTAAGAAAAGTAAAATCAAACTTTCATTAAATTTTATGTTTATTTTTGTCATAACACTTTCTTTTTCAATAAAGATGCCTATATTTAGTCTGGGCTCTTGATTCTTGGAAAACTAGGTGTCCAACAATCTATTTTAATTCTGACACTAATTATCCAGAGTTAGAGTAGACCTTGTAGAGTAAGGACTCAGTCTAACAGGACTGCCCCACTCCAGATGCCACTTGCAAGTCCCAGGTTGCCTGCCCACTCATGCTTCTTTCTGACCAGGTGTTCCTACAGTTTACTCTCTAGGGTTGATAATTTGACAGGACCTCTCTCAGAACTCAGGAAAGTGCTTTATTTACAAATAGTGGTTTATTGTAAAGAATATCACTCAGGAACAGTCAAATGGAAGAGATACAGAACTGGAGAAGAAATGCAGAGCTTCCATGCACACTCTGGGTGTGCCACCTTCCCATCACATCAATGTGTTCACTGCGGTTAGGAAGCTCTGAATCTCTTTGGCTAAGAGTTTTATATCCTAGTCTCTGGAATCCTCCCACCCTTAAGGTACAGGGAGGAAAAGAAGCTGAAAGTCAAATGTTTAGTATTTCTAGTGTCCAGCTCCATCCTTATCCCACTTCCCCCATCCACACGAAAAGTAGCATACTCATGTGTGCTGGAAAGGGGTTTATTCTGAAAGATAAAAAGCATTTCTTATCATTTAGGATATTCCAAGGATATTTTAGGCTCTTTGTGTCAGGAACCCATGACAAAAACCAAATTTATACTTTTAATTTTAATTCTAGTAATTAAAAAACACATATCGAGAGAATTCTAAATCTTAGCAATCAGGGCTTTCAGCAGTTGTGTACACCTATGTCAATTATCTGACCACAGTTAACAATTATAGTGGCTTTGCTTTCCTGAGTAGTACTGTTGTGGCCAAAGACCCTCACCACTACCACTGCACTGCCATTTCCTCTTACTAGGTGAGTTTAGGTAACTTGGTAACACAAAGGAGTTGTACTTCAGAAGTTTATTTGTAATTTTAGTTTTAAATTTAGAGCACATTTTCTATCAAAATTGTGGATAAGGTGGTTCAACCCATTGGCAGTGGCAACGGAGGGAGCTTAGTCCGGAAGCAGTGAATTAGGTATGTTTGATTGTTGAGATGAAGAAGCTGATAATTGCTTTGAAAGATAGGGGAAAAGAGAGTTTTCTTCATTGTTGTTGATCATAGATGTTTGAGGAAAGAGATTTTGATTTATGGGCTAAATTATATTCTCCACGTTCAAGTGTATGATGAAGATATGAACCCAAATGTGGCTGTATTTGGAAACAGGACCTTTAAAGAGGTAACTAAAAGTAAGTGAGGTCATAAGGGTGGGGTATGGATTGAACTTGACTGCTCTGATAAGAAGAGACACCAGAAAAGGCACACACAGAGAAAACACCGTCTTGGGACACAGCAAGTAGGTGTTCATCTACAAGGCAAGGACAATGGCTCCAGGAGAACCAAACCTAATGGCACTTGATTTTGTACTTCAGGCCTCCAAAACTCTGAGGAATTTCTTTTGCTTAAACTGCCAGTTTGTGATATTTTGCTATGATAGCGCTGGGGTCAAATGACAAAACCACAATAAATTTAAATATCTTCATCAGCTTTGTTAACTTCATTGAAACTAACTTGTTTTGGAAATCTGGCTGCTGACTCTCCTGATTTTTTAGAAAGTCAGCTAACAGTTTAATGACATGAAACATAGTAGAAGTAAGTCTGTTTTGATTTTTAGTATAGTCTTTTGGGACCTAGTGCAGGAACTTCATCCAAAACAATGACCTCCTATAATTTTTATTTAACTCTAGTGAACTAATATCTCCTGTTATTTTACATTAGAATCCAAACAAATGTTCCATGAAACAGTAGTATATAGGAAAGGTTAATATATATTAATGTTAATACATATTTCTTAAAAGGGATTCTTGGTTTAATAAATTTGACAAATAATCTATAATGTAGTTTCCCCTTAAAGGTTTGCAATGTGTATTTACATATTAAATTCGCAGATACCTTGAAGCAAAGAAATTTGTTTTTTCAATTTCAACATTTCCCAAATATTTGTCTTAAAAAAAGTCTCTTTTAAATGAGAAGTGTGTTTTCCATTAAGTTCTAGTCATTTTAAGAGAAGAAAATTGGTAGCAGGAGAAAAAGCCCCCACTGTCTACATCTCCACTGTAGATATGCTGTTGAAAAACTCTAGGAACTGTACCCAAAATATAGCACCAAGGAATGCTGATTGTTTTAAATTAAAAGAATTTAGCGGCAGACACTGGAAGAGGCTATCTTCTTGTCTACTTATAGTCTGAACCCCCATGGACTGACTACCTCTGGTCCCTTCCCTGAGCTGCCATTAATTAAACTCACATCATAGGAAAAGAAACCAGAGATTACTGACACACCTGGTCACATACCATCATCCTCTGTTTAATTCATTTACATATTATGGGGTGTTCTGCATGCCAACCACACTTTTTGCCAGTCCATGTGTTTCCCTAAAAGTCATTTGTTCTTCCCTTGATATTACCTGCTCTCTACTTCCACTATAGCCAAAGAGGTATGTGAATTTCTAAATAGTTGGTAATAATAGTTCAAATAGTTTTGAGCTAGTGGGTAACCACACTCCTATAAATCTCCTCCCCCATGCTGTGATTTGTGTGTGTTAATAAATTTGTGTCCGTATTTAATCTTTAAATTTAATCCTATTTAATCTTTGTCGGTTTATTCCAGTGACTCTTCAGAGAGTGGAATAGAGATTTCCCTTCACCCCTGCACATATGTTTCTGTATGTAACCAACATCAAGAATGGGACCCAGGCCGGGCGCGGTGGCACAAACCTGTAATCCCAGCACTTCGGGAGGCTGAGACAGAGAATCGCGAGTTCAAAGCCAGCCTCAGCAACTGCGAGGCGCTAAGCAACTCAGTGAGACCCTGTCTCTACATAAAACACAAAATAGGGCTGGGGATGTGGCTCAGTGGTTGAGTGCCCCTGAATTCAACCTTCAGTACCAAAAAAAAAAAGAATGAGACCCAAGTAAATTTTGAGCAGTAGAGGCCAACCCTATAACCTAATGGAGAAACAGGGTCAACAAAAGAGAGAAAATAGATTTCTTATAGATAAGATGTAAGAGCTTCGGCATCTTATTTAACTTTTATTCCAAAAGCCCTTGCAGTCGACTGGTTTATATCAACAATTTAACCATAATAACTATTAATACAACTAATAATTACAGATTAACTTTAATCCTCTAAAAAGAGGATAAAGAGTGCTGGCTTATTTTAGTTGTGGTAAAGGTAGAATTCATATAACATTAACCATTCTAAACTGGGCAGTTCAGTGACTTTCAGTACATTCACAGTGGTGTCTTGACTACAATCTCTATCTAGATACAAGACATTGCCATCACCTCACATTGAACACATTAAGCATTGACTCACTGTTCTCCCTTCTTCCCACCCTCGGGCAACTACTATATGGATTTATCTACTCTGGCTATGTGATTTAGGTGTAATCATAAGTTATGATCTCTTGTATCTGGGCTGTTTTTGAGGTGCATCCATGTTGTAATACATTTCGTTATTTTATTTCTTTTGACAGTTGAATAATATGTTGAATGTATATAATAAAATTTATCTGTTCATCTTTTCATGGTCCTTTGGATTGTTTCCACCTTTGTATATGAAGAGTGCTATAAACATTCATGAAGAAGTGTTTGAGTTCCTGTTTTAATTTTTAAAATTTATTTTAACTGATATATATAAACATAAACATACACATTAATGGAGTATCATGTAATATTTTGGTACATGTACACATTGTGCAATATTTAAATCAGGGAAAACATGTCTGTCTTCTCACTTATGATTTCTTCATGGTGAACAGTATCAAAATCCCCTCTTATAGCTTTTTGAAATGTATATTATATTGTTTCCTATAATTACCATATTGTGTACTAGCACGTCATAACTTCTTGCTTCTAACTGTAGCTTAGTGCCCACTGATCAGCTTTTCCCCATCTCTTCCTTCCTCCTATACTCATTAACCTCTGCTAAACACCACACACTACCCTCAACTTTTTTAGATTCCACATACAAGTGAGATCATATGGTACTTGTCTTTTTTTTTTTTTTTTTTGGTATCAGGGATTGAACTCATGGGTCCTCCACCACTGAGCCACTTCCCCAGCCCTGTTTTGTCTTTTTTATTTAGAGACAGGGTCTCACTGAGTTCCTTAGCGCCTCGCGGTTGCTGAGGCTGGCTTTGAACTCGCGATTCTCCTGTCTCAGCTTCCCAAAGTGCTGGGATTGCAGGCATGTGCCACCAAGCCGGGCTTGGTACTTGCCTTCACTGGCTTATTTCGCTTAGTGTAATCACTATTTCCATCCATACTGATGCAAATGACAGGCTTTTGTTATTTTTATGGCTGAATAGTATTTCATTGTATGTGCTCCATTTTCTTTATTCATTGATCAGTTGATCACAGTTGATGACACTTAGATTGTTTTCATTTCTTGGCTGTTGTATGTTATTTTTTTAAAATTTTTTTTTAGTTGCAGATGGGACACAATATCTTTATTTATTTTTATGTGGTGCTGAGGATCAAACCTGGTGCCTCACTCATGCAAGGCAAGCACTCTACCACTGAGCCACAATCCCAGCCCCTGTTGTATGTTATTTACTCCTTGTGTGAGTACTTAAAGAACATGAGAGTATAGATGTCCCTTTCACATAGTGATTTCATTTCTTTTGGATTTATACCCAGTAGTGAGACTGCTGGATCATATGGAAGCTCTGCTTTCACTTTTTTATGGAAACTTCATACTGTTGTCCATATTGGCTTTACTGCCTTACATTCCCACTAAGGGTGTGTAAGGGTTCCTTTTATTCATATCCTCACAGACACTTATCTTTAGTCATTTTAATAGTAGCCATTCTCATTAGGGTGAGGTGATATTTCATTATGATTTAAATTTGCATTTCCCTGATAATTAATGATGTTGAACATTTTTTTATATACCTATTGGCCACATGTTCTTATGAGAAGTATCTATATAGATCTATTGTACATTTTTAAATTGTTATTTTTATTTTGGTTTTTGCTCTTAAGTTTCTTGGAGTTCATGTGTGTCTGCATGTCAGCCCCTTGTCAGATGTATAGTTTGCAAATATTTTGTCCAATTCTAGAGGCTGTCTCCATTCTATTGATTATTTCTCACGCTGTGCATAAGCATTTTGGTTTGATATAATCCCATTTGTCTATTTTTGCTTGTGTTTTCTGTGCTTTTGAGCTCTCCTCTTTAAATTCTTTTGGATAAATATGTAAGAGTGGAATTGCTCAATATGATGATTTTATGTTTAAATCTTTGAGGAATCACCAAACTCTTATCCACAGCAGCCAAATCTTCTTATATTCTTACCATGAGCATACAGGGATTCCAGGCAACACATCTTCATCTACAGTTTGTTTTCCATTTTTTTTTTTATTATAACCATTTTAGTGAATGTGAAGTGGTTCCTCGTTTCCCTAATGACAAATGATGTTTTAGATCCTTTTGGTGTGTTTGTTGACCTTTTTTATCTTCTTTGGGAAAATTTCTGTTCAAGCCCTTTCCCCTTTTAAATTTCAGTTGTCTTTTGTTCTTGAGTTATAAAAATTATTTATATATCCTGGGTACCAGACTCTTATCAAATATGTGTTTTGCATTTATTTTCTCTCAATCTGTAGGTCATCTTTTCACTTGATAATATCCTTTTTGAGGCACAGAACATTAATTTTCATGAAGTCCAATTTATAAGTTTTTTTTTTAATGCTTATGCTTTAAATGTCATATCTAAGAATTCATTGCCAGTTCCTACCAAGGCCATGAAAATTTACTCCAATGTAGTCTAAGAATTTTATGACTTTAGCTCTTATATTTGGGTTGTTGATGTTTTTTGAGTTAAGTTTTGTACATGTTGTGAGGTGTTCTTTTCCATGTGGATGTCCAGTTATATCATTTTAAGAGACTGTTCTTTTTGGTTTTTTGTTAATCTGTCTCTGTATTAAAAAGTTGTTCCAGTGAAGTGGTTAATATCTCTTCTGTCTCTGTCAAGATATCATGACTTACACCACCTATGTGATGTTAGCAAGTTATTTAACTTTCCTAACACTCAATTTGTTATATATAGAATAATAGAAAAATCAAATCTATAACATTGTGAACATCAGATTATATAATATGCGTGAAACACTTAACAAGATTCCTGACAATAAGAAATCAATGTTGGCAAAATTAACATTGACATTTGTGTTTCTTTTAAGATATCACTGTTACTTAACCCAAAGTATAGCCCATAAAGCCTAGGTTGTATGTCAGTTTTTCAAAAGGTGGAACTAAAGAATCCAAATTAATTGAGATAAATTAGAAAGACATTATGATTGAGTGGACATATACAGTATATCAGGGCATTTTGTGAGTTATTTACTCCTTAAAATAATCCCTGTTTTATGAATAAGAAAATGAAGGTTGAGTGTTAGCTAACTTTCCCAAGATATAATTGTATAATAAAGTGATAGAGATGTGATTCATATCCACATCTGCCTCATTGAAAGGTCTGTTGTTTCACTTTGTTATGACTTACTGTAGGGAAAAAAAGATTTAATAAAATACATGACATGCCTTCCTTTCTGAAATCCATATAGCACTAGAGTAAGGAAAAATGAAAATGGTTCGTGTGTGTGTGATATGTATGTACCATATAAAGCCATGTACTAATTAATTCTTAAAGGGAATATTTATTGTGATGTAATATATACTTGTGTTTAAATCTTAAGCTATATCATATTTGTATTCATCTTCTATCAGTTCTTTATAATCAATGTTTATAGTCTATGGTTTACTATTTCAGTAATTTTAGTATATTAAATTGGAGGAAAAAAATTTAACATCTGGTAAAGCACGGCTTTTTTTTTTTTTCTATTATAATCTCTTAGTCCAGTAGTTTAAGTGGTATTGGAGAAAATTTTACAATGATGAATTTACTTTTTTTTTTTTTTTTTTTTGGTGATTCCTGTAGATGTAATAAAGGAACAGAATCGTGAGTTACGAGGTACACAGAGGGCTATAATCAGAGATCGAGCAGCTTTAGAGAAGCAGGAAAAACAGCTGGTAAGTAGAACATTAAATTTCAGTTTAACTTTTCAAACAAATTTGGAAGTTGATGTCAGAATCATTAGCTAACTAAGAAAAAGGCACATGACAGGTGGTAAATGATTTACTTCACTTAGAAATGACACTTAATGCTTTTTTGCACTTTCTGCTTACTTTCATTATGTTCTGCTTTCATCAGAATTCTGTGTGTTCTTCTGAATATAGAATCAAATTATTCCTCAGTTTGTGAAAATCACAAATGTCTAGGAAAAAATGTTTCTCAAAGCACAATTACCTTCTTTTTTAGTTAACTGCAAAGATAAAATTGTCACAGAAAACAATAGTTATAGAAAATTTAAATTAATTCAGAAGTGTCTTATGATATTTTAAAGATAAGTGTGTCTGTGGCAGTGAATATTATTTTTTATAAATTGGCTGACTGATGTTTCTAAATGTATGTTGCTTTAGATTTTTTAATAAAGAAGCTTTATTGAGGTGTAATTGATATGCAATAAACTGTACATATTTAAAATTTTACAAAGTACCCCTAATATTTTCTCTCCTCACTGGCAATGGAGGAGAATTACAATCATTACACATACTTGCAGTTCATAGCCTTTAGTTTTAGCCATTCTGTTAGGTGTGCATTTCCTAATTCTCAAATGATGCTCAGTGTCTTTTCATGTACCTGTTTGTCATATATATATCTTCTTTGCCAAAGTGCCTATTCAGGTACTTTACCCATGTTTTTTCATTAGGTTGTTTTTTTTTTATTATTCGGTTGTGGTAGTTCTTTATGTATTTTGGATATAAGTGCTTTATTCACTGCATGTTTTGCAAATAAGTTTCTGGCCTTCTTCATTTTCCTGAGTGTTTTGGGGGAACTAAAGTTTGTTATTATTATTTTCTTCTTTGGCTAGTGCTTTTAGTGTCTTATGAAATCTTTGTCTAAACCAAAGGCAATAATACATTCTCTTATGTTTCTCCTAGAATTATTACAGTTTTAGTTTTTACATTTAAAACTGGGAACCATATTGAATTAAACTTCACTATATTGTTAAATAAGGTTAGGGGTTTAATTTTTGCATGTGCAGCTTCAGTTATTCCAACATAATTTGTTGCTGACATCTTTCCCTTGTCATCTTTGTGGAAAATCATGCCCAAGAATGTAGGGGCATCTCTTGGGGCTCCATGCTATTCCATTAACTATCTGATTATATTTAATTAAATCCCACACTGTTTTTACTAATATTTTTGGTGGTAAATTTTAAAGTTTAAAAATGTTAATCATTTACCTTTGTATTTCTTTTTTTCATAATTGTTTAGGCTATTTTAGGTGCTTCATATTTCCATATGAACTTTAAAATAAACCTGTCAACTACAAAAACAATTCGATTTTGATTGGAATTACATTAAATATGTGAACCCTTGGGAAGAATTAACATTTTAACAGTAATAAGTCTTCCAATCCATGAATATTTTATGTCTCCATTTATTTAGATCTTTAATTTTTCTCAGCAGTGTATTTTACTATTAAGTTTAGGTCTTGTACTTCATTTGTCATATTTATTACTAAATATTTCAGTTTTTGATGCTAAATTTTTATTTTTTATCATTTTTAAGAACAAATTCAGTTTCTGACTATTTAAACTAGTATATATACAGATACACTAAATTGTTATGTGTTCATCTTTAATCCTATAACCTTCCTGAGCTCATTTATTCTTGTAGACTTTTTGTAGATTTCATGAGATTTCTAAATAGAGAATCATGTCATCTTGACTAATTAAAACTTTGCATCTCCCTTTCCAATCTTGAAACGTTATTTTTTTTCTTATCTTTTTATACTATGTAGAATCTCCTATAAAGTATTCAATATAAGTGATGTTAACAGACATTTTTATTTTTTTACTGAATTTAGAGGGAAAACATTCTATCTTACGTGATTAAGTCTGATTAATTATAGGCTTTGTGTAATTTTCCGGCTAGTCCAATTTCATTTTTATCTAGTTTGCTGAGAGTTTTTATCAGGAATGAATTTTATTAAATGTTTCATTTGGTATTGAAATGAGTGTGTAGTTTATTACTCTGTTAATACATTGATTTTTCAAAAGTTAAAACAGAGCTGGCCTCAGTGGTGCTTGCCTGTAATTTAGAGGCTCAGGAGGCTAAGGCTGGAAGATCACAAGTTCAAAGCCAGCCTTAGCAAAAGTGAGACACTAATCAACTCAGTAAGACTCTAAATTATTTATCTCTAAATAAAATACAAAATAGGGCTGGGAGTGTGGCTTAGTGGTTAAATACCCCTGAGTTCAATCTGTGGTACCAAAAAAACCCACAAAAAACAACAACAAAAGTTAAAACAGGTTTTTGCTCCTTGGAGTATACCCCTCTTTGTAATGATGCATTTTTTCATGTATTTTCAACCTTTTCAATTTACTGAAACTTTGTCAAGAATATTTCATTTATGGTCATGAAAGAAATTTTTATTTTTTTTTTTGGGTGATACACTCATACACACACATTTTTGGCTATCGTGTAATGCTAAACTGGCACATGTTCTTTACCTTTTTCTTTACTAGAATATCCTTGTATATTAGTTTTTCAAATATTTAAGAGATTCATCAGTAAAATCATCTGTGAAAAAGATTTTCTTTGTGGATAGCTTTGTAAACTATAAATTATTTTTTACTTTAAGTAGATAGCTAATGGGTTAGGCTATCCACTATGTTGAATGACCTTTGCTTTTTAAGTATATGAAGTAATTTGTCAATTTCTACTAGATTTTAAAGTGTAAAGACATAGTGATGTATGTAATATTCCCTTGTTAGCTTTTAGCATCTTTAAGTTAGGAACTAATGCTCTCTTGTACATTCTCATTATTTATAATTTATACGTTCTCTGTCTGCCCTGGTTATTTCCTTCACCAGTTTAACTGGTGGTTTATCATTTTGATTAATCTTGTAAAAAAAAAAAAAACCAAAAAAACTTTTGCTTTCACTGGTTTTCTGTACTAATTTCTCGTTCCCACCCTATAATTATTCTTTGCCTGTTTATGTGTTTCCTTCTTTTTGTTTCTTTGAATGCATTTTTTTCAAATATAAGCTCTAATCTATAAATTTCTATTTTTTTGTGAGGGGTACCAAGGATTGAACTCAGGGACACTCAACCACTGAGCCACATCCCCAGCCCTATTTTTTTTGTTTTATGTAGAGACAGAGTCTCACTGAGTTGCTTAGTGCCTTGCCATTGCTGAGACTGACTTTGAACTCATGATTCTCCTGTCTCAAAGTGCTGAGATTACAGGCATGCAACACTGCACCTGACTACACACATATTCATATGTTGCATTTTTATTAAGTTCAAAATACTATCTTGTTTTCACTCTGATTTTTAAGCCCATGGCTTAACTAAGAACCATGTTTTTAAGTTCTGCTTAAGATTTCCCTTCCATATTTGCATTAATTATTTCTTATTTAATTTTTTTGTGATTAGAGAATGTACTTTGTATAATTTCAGGCTTTCTAAATTTACTAAGTCACTTTCTGATGCAGAATATAAAATATTTCAGTAATTGTTTAGTGTATACTTGTAAAGAATGTATAATATATTGTTGGTGATAAAATTTCTTACAAGTGTAAATCAGATCAAATGGGTGATGGTTTTTTAAGTCTTCTGCATCATTACAGATGTCTTGATCACAGTATCCTCCCTTATCTTTGGTTTCACTTTCCATTGTTTTGGTTACCCGTGATGAACTGTGATCTGAAAATATTAAATGGAAAATTCTGGATACAGATAATTCTTAAGTTCCAAATTGCATACTGTGTTAGTAATTTGGTGAAATATTAAACCATCTAGCTCTGTCCCACTTAGGAATTGAATCATCTTTTTGTCCAGTGTATCAATACTGTATATGCTACCTGCCCATTAGTCACTTCATAACTGTCTGGATTATCAGCTTAGTTATAACAGTGTCAAAGTGCTTGTGCTCAGATATCCCTTATTTTACTTAATAATGAGCCCAAAGTGCAAGAGTAATGATGCTGACAAATCAGAAATGCCAAAGAGAAGCCATAAAGTGCTTCCTTTAAATGAAAAGGTAAAAACTTATCATACACATACACACACACAGGGGAAAAAATACTATGTATGGGGTTTGGTACCACACACAGTTTCAGACATCATTGAGAACCTTGGAACATCTCCCCTGTGGATAAGGAGGGACTACTGTAATTTTAACAATTAAAGCTATATATTTGAGAAGTTATTGATATCTCTTATGCTATTTGTGTTTGTCTGTTTCTCCGTTCAATTCTGTTAATTTTGCTTCCTGTATTTTGAAGCATTGTTAATTAGGTACATATGCATTTAAGATTGCCTTGAGATCTCTTATTTTTTCTTTATTGTCATGAAATGCTTTTTTAAAATGTCTGATAATCTTTATTCTAAAGTATATTTGATTTATTATTAATATAGCTACCCCAGATTGGCAAACTTGTGTGAATATTTATATAATTTTTATTTTTGTACTTTTTAATCCGAATTTGCTTTTATATTTAAAAGTTGGTTTCTTGAGATAGTGTATAATTGCGTTAGCTCATTTATCCAATCTGACATCTGCCCTTTTAATTGACGTATAAGATGGATTGCTTCATTTAATGCAATTACCTATATTATTTCTATATTGTTATCTTTAAATCTGTCACCACAATATCTGTATTGTAGCACTGTTTTTCCTACCTACTTTTAGATTTATTTTTAAAACACTTTTCTTTATTCTACGTATCTACTGTTTTGTAGACTTGCTTTGTATTCATAGATGAAGGTACTAGTTCTCCCCTTCCCATGTGAACATGTAGAATAAATAGCCCTCTCAAATTACTCTTTCTCCCTATGACTTTTATGACAACCTGTTCCCTCTTAAGGAGAAAGAATATACTACATATTATAGATCTGTTCTTCTGAAATGAATCATTCAGAACTACCTCTTGATGATTTTATTTCCCTCTTCCTATTTTTCCTTTTAGGAATTAGAAATTAAGAAAATGGCAAAGATTGGTAATAAAGAAGCTTGCAGGGTTTTAGCCAAACAGCTTGTACATCTACGGAAACAGAAAACAAGAACTTTTGCTGTAAGTTCAAAGGTCACTTCCATGTCCACACAAACAAAAGTGATGAATTCCCAGATGAAGATGGCTGGAGCAATGTCTACCACAGCAAAGGTCAGTAGGTGGCTTTGTATCCAAATTTCATAGAAGATATGCAAATATTAATATTCAAGTCAGATTTCCAAGCACACACTGGTATTTTATACATATATACATATATATATGGTTCAGAATCTTAGGTCTTAGTAATGACTCTGCATTTTTTGTTGGTATGTTTTAATACAAAGTAAGGACATCTCCACTTTTCCAAGATCATATGTAGCTTCTAAGTTTATAATATTGACTTAAAGCAGTGTTAACGTTTTTCCATAAATTGTCACATCTTTGGGATTCTCATTTCAATAAGCTATCATTTTTGACTTCTTTTTTTAATAATTTCTTCTTGATTCACTTTTATAAGTATTAGAAGGATGTATGAATATTGTCAAAAGATTTATCAGATAATGTTTTTCAGGAGTTTGTTTTTTAACCATATATATGTAACATAGCATATATTATTAACACACACACATATATGGCTTTCAGCGTAGAGTTTAAAATCTGAGTGTTTTAATCATTTAATAAATAATGATCTTTGATATGTGTCAAACACTGTGAGTAATCGAAAAAGGTTTTAGAAAAACCTCGCTTTTGCAGACTTGGCAGTTCACCTGTGGGGAGGATAAGGTATGTCTGAATAGGAAACTAGCTACCATACATCAGTCTGTATGAAGCTTTGTTGAACCGAACAGATCTTTGGGTAGGGTGGTTCAAAGGACTTTGTGGAATACTTAGTCTTAAAGAAATTACGAGGTGTTAGATGTAAGTAAGGGGGGCTATGAATATAAAGAGCCAAAGGGAAAAAATCCAGAGAAAATTACGAGGTATATATTAGGAAAATGGTATGTGCAATAGGGTCTCTTTATTAACAGTAGTTACAGTATGTGAATTCAGAATAATGAAATAGCAAATATTGCACAGCTGCCTTTATGGGGAACATTGTGGATAGCTTCGTGTGAGGCTTTTTTTGTTCACAACATTTGCATTGACTAATCTATACCCACCTTATTTTATGTGTGTTTCGATTTAAAGACACCATATTTAATATATATTGTCAGTTTACTAACACATAGTGACAATAGCATTATGCCTCTTGCATAAATGAAGCTTATATACCATGTGTTTCTCTGTAAGGCACACTGTGCCTTCTTTCACTTAGGAACACTAGACAGCACATTAGTATGCTTAGGGACTTTTTAAAGTACAAAATGACCAGTAAAAAGCACAAAAAATTAGAAAAATGTATTGCTAAGGAGTTTACAAAAAGGATACTGGTTTACAATATGAAAGTTGAGACAGGAAGGCAGTGCATTGCCTGTTGGGTGACTTAGTTTTTTGTCTCTGTGCATGTTACCATATTAAAGCACTGTTAAGTATTGATGTGAAGTTACAAATAAATTTTAGCAACTAGAAAAATTCATACATATGTATACCACAAATAATGAAAATTAATTATGATTGCTTCTTAGACCACAGAAAACATGAAAACAGAATGCATCTATTTTATGAGGTATAAAAAGTATAGTCACACATTCTGTATAAAATAGACAAAGTTTCAGTATAAATTTTGTTTCTCAGTTAAGTTACTCTTGATGGATCTTAGTCATTTTATAATCAAAAGTTAACAGTTGCGAGCAAAACTTCAGAACTTTTGTTTTTCTTTTTTGGCCTTACAGATTTATAGTTAATACCTTTTTGATTTGGGGAAAAGATCATTTTGGAAATCACATCTGTAGGAGGGAACAATTACTCATCATCTAATTTTCTGTAACTCATAGACCAGGAAAACGTGCCTGATTTAGTCTTTCCACGTAGAGAAGTCTGGGTTGGAATTCTCATTTAAATTTCTTGGAAATGTGTTAACTTACCAAGCATTTTTTAGGTTCTCTATATGGGCACTTCAATAGATAGTGGGCATGAAATGGAAAGTAAAACCTGGCAAGGGCTTAACCTTCATGGAGCTTAACAGTCTGTGTAAGAAGTAGCCCATTTAAGAGGTAGTAGGTATAGTGGTTAGGAATGAAAGCTCTGCTTGGTTTAAATCTCATTTCACTTAGCTACTGTGTGAACTTGGGGATATTATTTAGCTTTTCTGTGCCTTCATTCTCTGTTATGTAGCAGAAATGTCATTTAATTTTAATATTATTACATAAGTGCTTAGAACAGTGCCTGGCTTACAGTATAATTACACAGGCATTAGCTACTCTATGAGCATCCTCCTCGTTAATGTTATTAGCATTATTTACAACAATAATGTAAGTTCAATTAAAGTAATATAATTTAAACCAACAAATGTAAAATTTTATCTATAGTGATAGGATTTAACAAGAATGTTCTAATCTTGGGTGTCAGTGGCTGTTTCCTTAAAGTAGCATATAGCTGCAGTATGAAGTGTTGATTGTGAAAGCGGGTGGAGAGGAGCGCTCCAAGTGAGGGACTAGTCTACATAAAGGTCCTGTGGCTGGAGAGAGCATTGCAGTGAAGGAAATAAAAGATCAGTGTTTGCCTATAGGGCAATGGTGACAGATGAGACCTCTTGTTAAACAGATTGCAGCAGATGATGGGTCTCATTGGTAAGTTATGGGATTTGGCTTTTAACACTAAAAGGAATGAAAAGGTTTTGTAGAATTAGGTATAGGGGCCATTGGGGCATTGGAGGAGTAGAGTGCAGAGGCATATTGAAACATTACTTAGGCCACAGCATGCATAAAGATTGTAAGAACAGACTGTTTTTCCTTTATATATATGATACTAATAGGTTATCAATGTATAATAATCTTTTAATGTACCAGTTTAACTATATAATACATATATTCATGCATATATAGCACATCATGTATGTCAATTTTGGCTATACTAGAGTAGTAATCTCTGTCTTATTTATTTATTTATTTGTACCTGGGATTGAACCCTGAACCCATAGGGTCTTAACCACTGAGCCACATCCCCAGCCCTTTTTATATTTTTTTTAGAGACAGGGTCTTGCTGAATTGCTTAACTCTTGATCCCCCTGCCTCAGCCTCTCAAGCCACTGGGATTACAGTTATGCACCACCATGCCTGGCAATAATCTCTTTTAATGAAATTAAGTTGTTAAATATATAACAATTCTTTTCACATATTTTTTTTTTCGATACCAGGAATTGAACTCAGGAGTACTGAACCACTGAGCCACATCCCCAGCCCTATTTTGTGTTTTATGTAGAGACAGAGTCTCACTGAGTTGCTTAGCGCCTTGCCTTTGCTGAGGCTGGCTTTGAACTCGCGATTCTCCTGTCTCAGCTTCCCAAAGTGCTGGGATTACAAGCGTGAGCCACCGCGCCTGGCTCTTTTCACATATTTTTGCAAAACAATTTTTTGTGTTTATTTATGGTTTAACATGTATTAATAGCCAGAGTATCTATGCTAGTACAGCCTCTAATCCTTTTACACATTGAAAATTTAATTAAAATTATAATTAAACTTTAAATTATTTTAAATTTAATTATGACCTACTTGCCACATGTTTTAGTCACCTTTTTTTGCTGCTGTGACTAAAGGATCTGACCAGAACAACTATAGAGGAGGAAGAGTTTATTTGAGGGCTCACAGTTTCAGAAATCTTAGTCCACAGAAGGCTGGCTCCATTCCTCTGGGCTGGAGGTGAGGCTGAACATCATGGTGAGAGAGTGGCAGAGAGAAGCAGCTCACATGGTGATCAGAAAGCAGAGAATCTCCACTCTTCAGATACAAAATATATACCCCATAGCCATACCCCAACTCCCACCTCTTCCAGCCACACCCTACCACTTCAGTTATCATTCAGATTAATCCCTATCAGGGGATTAATTCACTGATTAGGTTAAGACTCTCATAACCCAGTCACTTCTCTGAACCTTCTTTCATTGTCTCACACATGAGCTTTTGGAGGACACCGTATCTAAACCAAAACACCACATAACAGATAAATTTAGTTTTGTCTTTAGAGTAGAAATGAGTTCTATGTTGTTAATATTTTTTTTCCTGTCTTTTTGCCTTCTGTTCAGATGAAGTAGTTCTTCTCTATTATGGTCTTTATTATGTAGATGTTAAGCATGTGGTTTTTAAATGAATATTCCAATTTTTTCTAGAATAGTTAACACTATATTTTAGAATGTCATTATGTGTATCTTTTAAAAGCCTTTCTGTGATTTTATGTGATGTGCTTCTCCTAGACTTACTTCATGGTAAAAATTTCTTTTTCTTTGGTACTGGAGATTAAACCTAGAGGTGCTTTACCACTGAGCTACATCCTCAACCCTTTAAAATATTTTTTTAAATTTTGAGACAGGGTTTTACCAAGTTGCTTAGGTCCTCACTAAGTTGCTAAGGCTGACTTCGAGCTTGTGATCCTCCAGCCTCAGCCTTCAAGTCACTGGGATTACAGACATATGCCACAGTGCCTGGTACTTCACAGTAAAAGTTTCATAGTTATGTAACTAACATTAATCTTTTTTATATATTTATAGACAATGCAGGCAGTTAACAAGAAAATGGATCCACAAAAGACATTACAAACAATGCAGAATTTCCAGAAGGAAAACATGAAAATGGAAATGACTGAAGAAATGAGTAAGTTTCAGAAATTATGATGAAATGTACAGTTTTCTCATCTTTGAATTAGCCCAGTACATTTGCTAGCAGTCTCATATTCTTATTCCTGAAGGCACAAATGAAAAAACAAGGGATAATAGAGCAACCATATAGACGTTTATTTTCATAACTTCAGTATACTTTTATATTGGCAGTGTTCAAGACACAAACCTCTTACTGTGCAACTGAGGGAAAAATACAAAATTTCAGACCATATTTTTATTACATATTGGCTTCAACAGTATTACTTTATTGATTAGCATACTAAAAACTTATGAATAAAATAACTTGTGTAAGTTGGGTAGTTTCAGAATTATATGAACTTTCTCATACCATAAAAGAGCTATATGTATTAGAGATAGAATTAGCAGAATCATTTTTTTCTTTTCTTTCAAAATGTCATTTAATATTTAGTTTTCTTCTTTATAAGTGTATATGTGTTTTATTTCGTAAATCTTCTTAGAGTATTGACTAGGCTTTATAAGGCTTTCGGTTCATTGTACCAAGTTCTTCACAGAAAGACCACACTAACTTTTTTTGGTCAAAAATGAATGAGTATGCCGGGCGCGGTGGCTCACGCTTGTAATCCCAGCACTTAGGGAGGCTGAGACAGGAGAATCGCGAGTTCAAAGCCAGCCTCAGCAACGGCGAGGCACTAAGCAACTCAGTGAGACCCTGTCTCTACATAAAACACAAAATAGGGCTGGGGATGTGGCTCAGTGGTCAAGTGCCCCTGAGTTCAATCCCCAGTACCAAA
>CM053409.1:85957143-85977487 GCA_028644305.1 Xerus rutilus | reverse complement strand
TGAATGAGTAACTCCTTACAACACCCTGGTCAATACTGAATCATTGCTTATATGTCAAATATTTGCATCATTGTTTTGAAAAAAACACTTCCTAGTGATTTTACAACTATGTAAGGATATGCTGGTTTATCTCTGCATATCTGCCAGCATTTTAGTTTGACAGCATTTGGTGTATAAAGCAGTATCTATTTAAATTGCTAGGCTTTTCATATTCACTGTTGTTCTATAATTTTACTTCAGAGTATCAATTTTTTTTCCAAGGATATAATGATACTGTATGTGTATCTTTGATAGATCCAGAAGTTCTTTATTTTTTTACTTTAAGCCTTTACTTTGAAAATGTGGTTTTTTTTCCAAGGCTCTTGAAACATTTTTAGTAATTGTTTAATGACTGAGAGAATTATCATTTATATAATGATCATAGTATCTAACATTTGCATGTGATTTCCAGTGATGACACAGGTGTGCACAGGTCTTAGAGGAATTCACTTTTCCATTAAGCTATAATGAAAAGAATGAAGCCTTTATTTATCTATCATATCTATCACAGTTGTTTTCATTAGTATTTTAGTACTTTGAAAATCAGTAAGAAGTAAAGCATTAATTTATGGTTGTTTTTTCAATAGATTAGTAAATAAAGTACATTAACAAAATTTTCACCCAGAGATAAATTGAAAGTGGAAATAAATATATCTTTTTTGAACAAGAATTTGTATTGCTATGTTGTTCCAAAAGTTGTTCACACTCAAATTTTAGAAACCAGGTCTTTAGGAAATCTTCATTATATCTTTGATTAGTTTTGTTATGCCTTTTCTGAAAGTGTTCTTCTTTCTTAATCCCTGATTATACTTCTGTGTTTGTTCTCATCTATTCCTTTTGATTATTTCTCTAACATTTCTTCATTCAGGCCCTTAAAAACTCTGACCTGAGCCGGGCGCGGTGGCTCACGCTTGTAATCCCAGCACTTAGGGAGGCTGAGACAGGAGAATCGCGAGTTCAAAGCCAGCCTCAGCAACGGCGAGGCACAAAGCAACTCAGTGAGACCCTGTCTCTACATAAAACACAAAATAGGGCTGAGGATGTGGCTCAGTGGTCGAGTGCCCCTGAGTTCAATCCCCAGTACTAAAAAAAAAAAAAAAACTCTGACCTGGGTTCCCCATCTCCCTATTACTTCCCACCATCCAAGTAACACAGAAGTATACCTCTGGAGTATGCTTGACAGATTCTTTCAATGACTTCCTGTTGACTACAAAGTAACACTCCCAAAATCATAAATCAAAACCAATTTTCTAGTCCATCCCATTTATTTTGCCAGTGAGAATATTGAGCCCCAAAGAAGTAAAATACCTTTTTCCTAAAGTTGCATTGATACTGAATGGAACAACTGATACTAATTCCTGTCTTAAAAATGTTCACTCTGTTTCTTCAGAGATGATATTCTATGATTTTTTTCATATTCATTAGCTCTTTAGCCTTTTCCAAATTTATACTGTTGAACTAACACACCAAAAAAAAAATCATGTTTTCAAATGATGTTCATACAGAACCAGATATCATAACTGGTATCAAACTTTATTATTGATGTTGAGGATATAAGCAGCTAAGAAGTATAGGCAAAGCAGGGAGAAGATTCAGACTTCACAAATGATTCTCTGTGCTTATTCTTCCTATCTCAGACACAAGATCTCTGATCAATAATGTAGAATAATAGATAATGCATCAGACAGAATTACTTATCATCCTGTATTGAAGAGAAGCATTTAGATTATAAAATAACTCCAATGTGTTAATTCCCCAGATGTTTAACTGTCACATGGCATTTTCCAGGGAGTCATGGCTCATAAGCCCATAGGTTGTAGGTTTGTCACTATTGGCTATCCTAAATGAGGACATTCTGCTATGAGCATTCCATAGACAAGAATTGTTTTGGTAGTAGATATTTTGTCTTTTAAGTGAGCTTGATAAGCCCACTTATCAAGGTGGTTGTAAGGAGATCAGCCTATACTACCTGTCTTTATTTTCTCTATTCAGGAAAGTACTATTATAGGCCAACCTCTTTAATTTTTTTCATTCTTGCCCTTTTCTATTCATTCACCTTGAATCCCAATCAGACTGAAGAATTTACTCCTCTTTGTATGTGTTCTGACTGCTTCACATGTCTGTCTGTATCTCTTTTTGGTCAAACCTAAGGCATGCTTCTAAGACTGTCATTCACATATACCTTTCAGCTGAATGTATATGGTTTCCCTCTGAAACTATATAAGCATCTAATTCTCCACGTACTAATGTGTTGTTTTGCTTTGTTTTCTACTCAAGAATAAACTACCCAAGGTCTTCATTTTTCTCCATGGTTTTCTATTACATTTGTACTCCATGCCAGGCACTCAGGTGCCCAGTGTCAAAGATAAATGAGATATAATCTCAGGCCTTTAAACATTCCTTTCCCTCAACTCAGCATGCTGCCCTCTATATAGAAGGCTTTTGATGAATATTTTGGGCAGGGAAGGGGGAAAAGCAAGGATTATAGCATTAATAACCTTGAAAGGTTAAATTGGACATTAATCTTTGGACAAATTCAATATACTATTGAACCTTTGACCTTATTAGAATTTTCTACCTATATCATGAGTATATAAGAAATATAAAATATGATATAGCTATAAAAAGAGTGAATTGTCACCCACATACTAACAGGATATTTGCTTCTTGTATATTTTTTTCTAGTTAGATTTACTAGGTAACAGCTCAGTGGATACAATTTGTGGATCATACTTAGGGACCTTAAGCCTTGGGAATATCACATGGGTTTTATTTAAAGATGTAATTGTTTTTATGAAACTTTTTTTTCCCATGCTAGGGCCTTCACACATTAGGTAAGCAATCTACCACTGCACTATACCACCAGCCCTAAAGATAAGATAAAAAAAATTCAGAGTAGACCCATTTTCTTATAGGATAATTTTTCTAGACATGAACATTATTCTATTAGTGGTTTAGAAATGTGTTTATCAGCATACTTCACTGACATTTCAAAGTGACTTTTGTATTTCATTGTTGACCTAAATTTGCCTTCTGTAATGTAAAAAATATGTACACATAGTTGGACTATCTTCTAAAAATGTGAAACTGTCCTGAAATCTGTTTGAAAGTAACGGCTTTGTTTTATCCCCCTCCCTCCACCAAGTCAATGACACACTTGATGACATCTTTGATGGCTCTGATGATGAAGAAGAAAGCCAGGATATTGTGAACCAAGTTCTTGATGAAATTGGAATTGAAATCTCTGGAAAGGTATGAACATCTTCCTAGATGAAAATAGCTTTTGCCACTTTTGTCAAGTGTTTTAGGTTGTCCATTAGTGTTAACATGTTTTTATATTTGCTTCAAAAGTAAATTATTTTGCAGCATATCCTTTATGTTCTAGTCCAAGTGTTTGCAAATGAAATTTTTTGTTTTCTCTTTTTGTTTCTTTACTATAGATGGCCAAAGCTCCATCGGCTGCCCGAAATTTACCATCTGCCTCTACTTCAAAGGCTACGATCTCCGATGAAGAGATTGAACGGCAACTCAAGGCTTTAGGAGTCAATTAATCAAAAAGTCATGATATTTTTGCGTACATATTTAGTATAAAGCAAGCACAGTGCAGATTCCTTTTACAAAACATTTATCTTGCGGAAATGAAAACCATGAGTGAACAGTTGTTTCCTAACCCATGGCCATTTTGAGTCTTTTGCCAAAGAATAACAATGATGCAAAAATGAGAACAGTTTGAATTTTAATTAGAACTATTTAGGAGTGATGATGTGTAAAACTGGATTTCTTTTCTGCATGGCATAGAGAAATTATAACTGTTACTTAGTATCTGTTTATGTTCTGAATCTTTACACGGAATACAAAATTCTTGTTAAATGCCACTAGGCACCAACTTAAGAGACTTGTAAAAATATTAAAAGTATATCATTAATTCTGTATCTGTTGCTTGTCCTTTGTAAATGATTATGTGTTATGACCATAGGCAGTTCATCTGCTAAATTATTTTTAAATGATCAAAAAGAACAGTGCTGTTTAAACATCTGTTTCAAAACTGCCATGAGGTTTTCTTTTCTTTTTTTCCTTTGGGAGAACATTCTAGTTGGTAAGTTTATTACCTTTCAAAATGTGCTTGGCACCTGCCTTAAACAGCACAAACATATTGTGCTCATCTTTAAATTATTTTACCTGGCAGAAAAGAATTTCATTTTAAACTAAAATTGAGGCCTCTCATAACAGTTATACAGGCTCTCTTCTAAACCTTATGAAAGTGAATTAAATACAATAGAAACACAGATACTAAATTCATAATGTTTCATAGTAATCACATAGTATATTTTGATCTTTCAAGAACCGAGATTTTCTCCATATGAGTTATAACTTAATTTGTTTAATTTAAATTGAATTAATGTATATTAAACCCTCTAAATTGAAGGCATTATTCTTAATGAAGTACAACTGTACAACTACTATGACAATACTTGACCTAAACTTTTAAAATAAAAACTTTTTTTTTGGTAAATAAACAACTTTGTCAGAAATGACTGCCTAAATATATATTACTATGTTAGCATTCTCTAAGGTGTAATTGCTATGGTATTTTATGTATATAGAGAATAAGAGAACACGAAGGATGCTGTATTAGTTAGAATTTTGAATTTGGTTAGTTTTGAAAAATAATGTTATAATATATGGATTCTAACACATCCTACCACAAAAACTCTGGGGGAGTTTGTTTATGTATAACTTGGTTGATTTGGGGTAGTGGACATTTGGTCTAATGTTGGCAAGGTTACATTTTAGGACCAGTATACATGTAATGTGGATTGGTGGAAAAAACAGAAAGCTAAGCTATCTAAGTTTAGAATCCATCAATCATTCTATGTTTACTAAATACACATTCACAATTTCCCTGAAGAGAGATGAGTCAAAACATTTTACTCGATTATGGACTGTTGACCCAGAACAGGCTTTAGTTCTTGAATGTACATAATAATGCCATCTAACTTTGTTTAATTTGTTTACATGTGGGGGCTTTCAGTTTTTTAAATTATTTTATTAAAAAAACTGAATAAAGATTTATTATAGTTATCCTTTTTTTTAAATCTCTTTTAGTCTGTTTTTGGCTTCTTCTAAAATTAGAATTCTTATGATGTTTGATAATTTTCAAAGGAATGATTTTTATTATTTTCTTGGAGGGAAAGTAGAAAACCCTGCTACATAACATTTTAGCAACAAAACAAATTATCTTTTTAAGAATCAGCAATTGTTACAGGATTTGGTGTGTGTGAATGGAGTAAGCCTAAGAAGTGATGGTTTCATATTAAATTAGTCTGATAATTCCTTCCTGGAGTTTCTAAGGACTAAACATTTTTAAAGTTTTATATTGAAGCTCATAATCCTTAGTGATTTCTTTCATTTCTGTTAAATACGGGTACCACAGAAGAATTTTGGACTTGAAAGAGAGTGTAGTCATTCTGCCTTGAATACATACATAAAATGTTTTGGGTGGCATATTTACAATCACTAGAAATTTGTAATGTTACTCTATCTTTTACTACATATGAAAGCCCCTTCTGGACCTTTAAAGAATAGAGAGTAAGATTTTTTTTATAGATTGAGCTTAATAAATGTTGATATATTTATTTATTTTTAACCCTGTTCTCTGTAACTTGGGAATAGGATTTTTTTTTTTTTAACATTTGTATTCAAGCTGCAAGTGTTTGGCAATAGAGAGGGCAGAATAGTACAGCAAAATCTCTGGTCCCAAAAGGGAGGCAGTGCAATGTCACATTTTGTTACCAGATGTAAAAGTCATGGATGGAGGAGATTTCAGAGTACCAGAGAACTGGAATGTGGGGGTGTGAAAATATCAGTACACATGATGATAACACCTCATATTAGGAAACAGAATGACCATCTGTCAGAGATTGTGTTACACAGACTGTACTTTATGCTGTTAAGATGAGTGCCTGGTTATGGCAGCAGCTAGTGGAAAGGGCCTCAGGATTTTGACACTATAGAATGGAGGAAGAAAGCCGTCCACCTATGAGCTTTGTGTTATTTGATCTGCACAGTGATTGTATACTTTGTTATTCCCATTTGAGTGCCAATAGAAGCCTGTACACCCCCTTTGGCCAAATGTGCATTCCTTACCATCCACTTGCCCCACTTCTAGCTTGATCCTTGTGGACATAATTTAAATATATGCTACTATTTTAGATACTCCTATGTCAAAACAAGATTTGTCCAGGTATGAAAAGGGGTGACTTTCTCCTTTGATACTATTACCCTGCACAGAAAGGTTTCTCAGCTGCAGAAAAAGATCAGCCTTCTTATATCTTCTCTATAGAAGCTGAGGCCACAAGGGGATTTACAGTCATTCTTCTAACCCTACTTCTTGTAATGTATAACCAAAAAGAACAATTTTTAAAAAAAGCAAACCTAAGGATCGTGAAGTCTGATTTCAGGCACCCCAGAAATGCACACACTTTCCATTCCCCAATGCTAAAAACTTTTCTTTGACTAGATAAATCCTTTCCAAAAAATGGAAGGGTAAGTTACATGAGTCAGTTTGTCAAACACTTCTAAATGAAGCTTAATATATCAATATAATTGATTAATAAAGCTTTCTATTTTAATAGATGGATACTGAATTCCTAAAGACACACCAAGTATTCCTTTGAGATAATTCCTTTTGGAGAGAGGGGGTAAAAATTAGTTCCCAGTGCTGGTTTTACCTCAGTTTGAAAAGTATGACCTTATGGATGAATACATGATTATGAAGTGGGTATAGGTGTGTGTATAAAATCTAAACACATGCTTTTTTTATATAAAGTGAATCATATTAAACATCAGCAAAATATGCAAAAACATGATTAATCTAGATTCATATTGCATTCATTTTGTTCCTATTCAAGGTTTCAAAGTGCACATATGTAATTTTACATGTATATATGTGTACATATATACATACATATGATGCTTCTTTTGAAAACTATAGAATCCCTTCCTCTATGTGTTTTTAAGCAGGTGACAAAATACTGAGTTACCTAGAGAAGAAAACACCTGTATGGCTGAATAATTTGGAATTTACTCTTGAATAAAAGTATCAAATCTAACATTTCTTAGGTGCTAAATGTGTGCTTCAGCTTGGATCATAAGGTCACTGAGAACTTTTCTTGATAACATATCTATGTTTATTAGTAATATATTAAAGTTGATTATGTATATACATATGTGATCTTTAAAATGACCTTATTCTAAATGAGTAATAATATAAAAATAAGAGGTTCTATAGAATAATTTATTTAGTAAGCATTCTATGTCAACAATTTCCACATTGTTATATAAAATAAGTTAGGTAACATTGCCAGCAAACATTCAAAATGCAAAAAAAAATCACTATTCTAGATTTATATCACATTTCAGTTTGCTTCTGCTTGCAAGTTCAAAGAAGTTCATTTTAAAAAGTTAAATGTCTTCTTTGAGATACAATTCCTGGAATTGAAAAGCTCAAAATATCAAACTTTATTGTTAATAATAAATCAGATTCTAACAGATTATACCAAAAGTGACAGTCTCTTTTTTATAGGACCCTTGATGATTTTCAGGATTGTGAAATCTTAAAAATAGATTTTCTTTTTAAATTAGAGAGCACCCTTCATGTTTGTAGCCATTATTAACGTAATAACCCTTCATTAACAAATGTTACATGCTCATGAGCAAACGCCTTCTAAGTACTGGAGAAATAACAATGAACAAGCCAGATACCTTCACTGCCCTGTGGCAGCTTACAGACTAATGGTTTGGGACTCAAGAATATACAGTTTCAAATGTACACACACACACACACACACACACACACACACACACACACACACACGGGGAAAAAAAAATGTTTTGCAGTGCTGAGGATCAAACACAGAGCCTGTTATGCTAGGCAAGTATTCTACCACCGAGCCACACTCCTAGCTGATATATTTTCTATAGCTGAACACAAAAAAGCTAATGTTTGGGGAAAATAAAAAGATTTTACATAAATGTTTCTATAAATCTCTTTTAAAGGATTTATGTGGGCTCTATGCCCTAAATATTAGATTCAAAGGCATCAGTTCTGATTGAGTTTATTCCTACATGTAGTAATAAAATCCTAAGACATTTCTGATGATAAGCAGAACCAATTCATTAATCAATGTTAATGAATCTTCTAATTGGATCTTTCTTGGTCATATCCTTACATATATTACTGATTAAAAAATTACAAAGCTAATAACCTGGTTTAAAAAAGTTTGAAACTAAAAAAAAAAAAGATGCAAACTGATGTCTACATGTGTATGCAGTCTCATTGTTTTATTCTTGTTAGTGTCTTTTGTTTACAATGTATTGTGGCTTGTAAGATTAATTGTTTTAAAGAAATAATATAATTTAAATTGTTGAATTCTTTTTTAAAACACAGACCTGCATAAGTTATTGATATAAAATTAATTTGGAATTAATTAATTCCCTTCTATTTTTGTTGAGAAAGAAAAAAAAATAGTAGGGAAAAAATGGCTGTCACACAATAGGAACTCTTATCTGCACTCAAGATGCTCCTTAGAAACAGAAAATAAACTGTGATTCAGACTTGTCTTCACCCTCTTTTCTCTCTGCCTTCGGTTGCAAAACCAAACTCTTACTACTTCTTTCTCAAGATTCAGTTCTTCAGCCATCCGCATGATCTCTTGAGAGGAAGGCTTATTCTGTTCTCCAAAGTGTCTCTCCAGAGCATCTTTAGCAGCAATACTGGGATGGAGGGGTAGGGTGAGAGTGAGATTATGTTGATTTTAGTGAATTTTTTGGCAGAACAAAATCAAGTCGAATTTCCTACATATTGATATGAGAAAATAACTCTAAGGTTATCAAAATACTTGCAAATACAAAATACATTTTGTTAAACATTTAGATGTTTGCTGTATTCTAGATAGCATTACTGCAGTCACAGGAAAAAAATAAATTGGGGTCCCAGCCTCTCTATGTTTATTCCATTTATTGCCACAGGAGGGCACTAAGATCTTGAAAAAGGAAATGAACTCTAGGCATTTGTAAATGTCTCCCTTCAAATGGTTTGGGTTATTTTTAATAAAATACCTTGTGAACAATTAACCAATCAAAGCAAAAACTGTCTTTTATAGTTCCCTGTATGTGTGCTACACAAAAATTACAAAAAGAAACTTTTGGGGTTGAAATGCAAGATATCATATTTGACATTAAAGACTGAAATAGTAATGGCTAATTTTTGTCATTTTTAGTCAAATAGAAACCATCCTATCAGAGCAAGAACATTTTCTAAAAAGTTCTTTTAGAAGTCTTTTAGAAGTGATTATTTGGTTTTTATTTTTATCCAAAATTGCTGAAACTAAAATGTTTTTGAATCAAACAATATATTTTTCATGAACCGTTAAAAATTACTAGCTCTCCATTCCTCACTATTAAGTTTTTAAATTGTTTTTTAATCTATCTTGTTTTTTCTTTTAACTCTATTCATTTTATATGTATGTTATGTTGCATCTATATATTAAAATACTGATTCCATTTGTAAAATATCTTTTTTCCTATAATAATATTGCAAAAGAATACCTTATAGTTGTTCTCCGTTTTCTTTTCCTTTCATTTGCTCCCACTTTTTCATTGTATAAAGCTATAATGTGCAAGAGAGAGATAATTACAAAGTCAATTAAAAAAAAACTATCATATTTGGATTTTGTATTTTCTTCATGAAGCAATGAAAAATAAAATTACTTTGCATTTTTGTTTTCAATTTTTTCAGTCTTTGCCATTTTATTTTACATTCCATTTTTTAAAAAAAGTTGAAACAAGTAAATACTAATTTTGCAAAGACAATTTTCTACAAATCATGTCCCCACCTTACTTTGGTTCAAACTTTGCTGTAAGTGCTCTCGAACCTTACTCTATATCCAGTGTGGGCATAAGTATAGGTAGAAAATGTTATTGTGTTAAATTTACTCATTGACAAATGTTATTTATTTGGAAGACTGGTGTGTACAAATGTTCTGCATACACCAATATTAGGCTATAGAAGGTATTCATGTACTGTTAAGTTCAGCAGAGCACAGAGGCAAAACATCTGGGTGCATTCCATATTTCACTACTTTATTCTGATGTCACATTATATAGAAGTTTTCCTTACATAGCTTATTCTGTTCTCAATAAATTGGTTTCTATACTTCCTTTGCTCTGGTCTTTCCCTTCTCCCCCTCCCTCCCTCCTTTCCTTTCTTCCTGTCTCTTTCTTTTTGTGATATAACAAGATGTTCTCTTTTCATCTTAAAGAGAAAGAGGAGAGGAGCCTCAAGCATCTTGCTTTAGCATTAATTCTCCCACTTGAAGTGAATACTTTTAGATTAAACCTCAGCACAGTCTTCAGGGACTTAGCTTTAGTACCTCCTACTTGCTCAGCTTCCTCCAGCCATTTTGATAATATTGCTTTTAGTTTGCATGCATTTTTAAAACTGAGCTGTAGGTTTTCAAATCTGCAGATGGTTGTTTGACTGAATTCAGAGCCATGCACAGCTGCCAGGGCTTCCCCAACATTTGTTTGAGTGTATCCTGTGAAAGGACAATAAAGATCATTAGCTGCAGCTTTTTAAACAGCATCAGTTTGGGTTCATTATCACACATATCTGTGCATCTTTCTTTGTTAATTATTACTTTTTAAAAATTATGTATTTTTGACAATTTAGAATTACTTAGTGAGGATCATTATAGGATTGTCCAGTACTTCAAAAAATATTCCTTATAATTAATGGATTACTTTTTTCTAGAAGTCAAAATATTTCAGATGGGAACATCTGCCATTCATAATGTGTAGTCAAGTTGGATGGGTGTATTATAAACAATTGATAATAAAACATATTTTTATCTTTTTATCATGAGCATTAAATATCTGATGATATATGATAAAAACCATTACTATATCAAACATAATGCAAAAAATATGGTATGTCATAGATATTTTATCTCTAAGAGTGAAATATTCAACTATATTGTTGAAAAGTACCAAATAAAACTAAGAATCATGTGTGCTTTCCCTAAAAATATGCCTATAATGCAGCTATGATCATACATTTTATGCATACCTTCAAGCACATTTATTTTATTATTTGGTAATGCTTCTACCTCCAAGCAAAAGATCCTTATTGACTGTCCTAAACATACAAGCTGAAATAAACCATCAACATGTAATTTGAAATATTCACAGCAATATAAACAGAAGACTGAAAATGAATGTTATAAAGATTTCTACTGCTGTATTTATTACATGTGGTAACTACATATTATTTTCAGGACCTAAAGCTATATACTTATATCTATAAAATGATTACATATGATGCCACCAATAAATATCATTATAAAATTCTCTATGGTTCATTCTACAAGTTCAGAGGTTCAAACTCTCATTTCAATCCACTTTTTAAAATAAACTACTTCATGAATTTTAATGGAAATTAATTGCTATAGTTGTTATGTTAAAAACACTTTTCAATAGAAAATGAACAATGGCTCTGAATAGACTGTTAACAGAAAAGAAAATACAAATTATTATTAAGTATATGAAAGAATACACCTCACTCAAAGGAGAAATTTGAAACAAACTAAAATGAGAGGGATTGGGAATGTAGCTCAGTGGTAGAGAGCTTGCCTAGCATGTACAATTCCTAAGCTCCCTCCCCAGCATTGAATAAAAGGGCAGGGGAGAGACTACACAGTGAGATACCATTTCTACTTACTTGCTTTGAAAGATACAAAGATTAATAACATATTTTTTCAATCATTATTGACTTTATATTCTAAAAACTGCTCTAGATGCTGAGGATCTACCATTAAAGATAAAACAAAAAGAAATAAGAAAAAAACAAAAACAAAAACAAAAACCTAAAACCTACTTTCTTATAATGTGAGGGTGGCAAAAGAGACACTCATGTTGGCAGTAAAATTTGGTACAATTTCTGTAGAGACCAGTTTGACAAAAATCTATTAAAATTACAATTACAGTTTTTAATCAGCAAAGTTCCTTCTTACATTTTTCTCATATGTGTATTTATATAGGTGTAAAATGCATATTTAAAGTTAGTAACTGTGGCATTGTTTTTGACAGCAGATGATAAGAAACGTAAATTTTATCAGAAGAGGATTTGTTAAATACATTATAGTATATTTAATAAAATGGAAGTCAACCGATCCATAGAAGAAAAAAAGCTCTAAAAAAACCTCAAAACTCTTCCAAATAAAACAGCATGAAAGAATATGTGCTAACTTATATATGCACAAGATGTCTGGAAAGATACAGAAACCAACAACATCGGTAAACAAAAATTTTTAATCATGTAAATGTATGGTCTATTCAAAAGTTCACATAAAGTATAGATTAAAAGGATGCTCCCAAACTAATCTTGAGGCAGGTAAGTTTTAAAACAGTATCTTTACCTAAAAAGTAAACAGAAAACTAAAATACAAACAAAAAAAATCTTTTTGGCTATTAAGGATTTACAAGGAAATAATGTTTTTTGTTTTGTCTTTGTTTTTTGTTTTTTTGTAGATTTTCATAGTTTGACTAATTTAAATCCACAGTAGAGATGTACAATGAGAACTGTCTTAGACTTTTGAAAGGAGCATAAGAAATTTCACAGTGAGAGAGTAGCGATTTTCACATTATGTCATTTGCCTTGCACTTAACAAACACATACCTAACTTAATTCTTCTCACTTTAAATTCATTGGCAAACTTTTCAAGCTCTCGGATTTCTGGAGAATCCATGTCTATTGGTTCTTCAACCAATTTGCTCTTCCGCCTGAGTTCCTGCTTGAATTCAGCGACTGTGGGGTCCTCTGCCAAGAGAGGCTGGTGGAGAGCAGGAAATCCATGACCCAGGGTGTGATCGGGAAACTTGTAAAGGCAAGGAGTTAAACTGCCTGTGAGCGAGCGGAACAGAGAAAGCACAGGCCATTGGTTATTACCCCTTGTTTTTATGCAAGTCAGGGTCTTGCCTGTTAGAACGCATTATTCTTCCATGGCCAGTCTCAGTTCTTGGGGGTTACCTTACATTCAGTCTCCCAAAGTAGGAGTCACAGTAACTCAGTAGAAATGGATTTACTTATCTCTACCTTCTCCAGAGCAGCAAAAACAAAGAAAATGTCAAAGGAAAGTAGCAAGACACTGCAATTAAGTAAAATAGAAATAAACTCAGAAGTTTGATTGCCAATATTTTCCCCTCTCTGTCTCTTAAAAGACAATCTTTTTTCTTAATTGGACAAATAATCTGTAGTATTGGGTTAAAATCAAGACACAAAGCATTTTGGATTAGGTGCTATGCTGGAAGTTTTCTTGTTACTGGGAAATTGATCTAACAATATTAAAAAGTTCCACTTTTTAAAAAGATCAATAAATGCTTCATTTCAATTGGGAAACAATCATATCTTTTTTAAAAAACAAAGGCAGATAAAAGGAATCGTGAGAACTTAAAATACATTAATATGTTTCAACAGATTTGAGGAATGAACAGACAGACAAAGGGTAACTACCAGTTGTATTAAAAAGTCAGCAACAAGATTTCTTGAAAAGTATGTAATAGAATGGAGTAACTTCTTGACTATTTCAGGAAAATCAAAACAAATGGCAAGGGAGGTACAATTCTAGATATGAAGGCTAATCACTCAGACTAGTTTGTTAAATGATAATAAAAATGGTAAACTATTCTGGTATTTTTAGAAAATGTTTTTCAATTCCATTCTTAATTAGAAAAAAGGAGTCTATCAGTATAGGAGCATAGGTGAGAGTATGGCACTTAAGATAAATTCCAACATACTTTGTTTTAACTTTCTTTATTGGTATATTACTATTTTTATTGGCAAAGAATTTCACTTCTGTTTATTTTAAATGACATGCATAATCAAGACATTTTGGTATAGAAATATTGAGTAATTAATCATATTTATGAGTATAAATACTTAAAAACAAATTATTATAAAATACACACAATAATTATTCTTGAAAGCAGTGGAAAAATATATCGAGTTCGTGCTCTTTATAAAATGCATAAATCCATTAACATATTTACAAACCAAAGACATGAATAACAATGTAATAAATAAATCTTTGATTTAATGTATCAGTAATGAATAAAACTATCATTAAGTCAGCAAAGCATTGACTTATATTTATATGAAAACATGTTAAAGTGCAACCTTACCCAGTAGAATATACCATTTTCCTAATGAAAAGTAAAGAAACAAGTGAAAGATTAAAGAAAATAGTATTAAATATATTTGGTTGCTTCATATGTATGAAAAATATTTGGAAGAGACAAGTTTTGTCTTGAAAAATGAGTGCATTTACAAACCAAAATTATCCACTTAAATTTTTGTGGATCTTCTAATAAGCATACCATAAAGTCCGAATTTGTTAGCAATTTTGACCACTGTTTTCAATTTCTCTTCCCGATCATAATCATCTACTGCCACAAATCTTCTGTGCAACACTTTGCGCTCATTTTAACATGGTCATGTTCCTTATCCTTACACAAACAAATAATTTATAATATGTATTTTCCCCCAAAATTTAAAATCTAGGAAATTTAAGAAGAAAGAAATTAAATAATTTTCCTCCAGTGCCATAATGAACTATTCAGTAGTAAATGTAACAGAATTCCACTAAGCACTCAAATAAACCATATCAAAACAATTACCTAGTTCCTTTTCCAAATAGTCTGTGCTCAGGTAAGTTAAATGACTTTCCTTTAAAGGTTCTACCTGCATTAAACACATTTGGCTACATTAAACAAAAGCTTTCAGACAAAAATGTTATAATTAATTTTGAAAATAGAAATGTATTGTCCTTATTTCCGGGAAAATTTTTAAATTTTGTAGTTTATACGTTATAAGTACTGCAGGAAAGTGGACATTTAGAAAATAAATTTGAAAAAAGTCTATGAAAAGTAGGTAAAAAATACTATGCTTGAGTTTGGCATCCAGAGTAAGAATGAGGACATGATGTACAGTACATTTTTATTCTGTTGTATAAAAGTATCCACAATTATCTGCAGGCTAACAGTTTTCTTAGAACTAACCTTACACAATTCAGCATACTAGTTGCAAGGACAACCACAGTGCCATTTCTAGCATGTGTTTCTCTATTTAAGGGAAGTGGAGAGTAATTGGTATGGTATATGTGGCAAGAAATTTTTGAAATATTTTTTGAGTTTGGATTAGTGAGGAAAAAAAACAGAAAGACAGTAAAAGTTGTGCTATTCTTGTGCAGCAAAGGTCTTACAGTTTTCGAAACATTAATAAAACCACATTGTGTCTTTAGATGAAGGGTCTAAAGAGAATGTGTGGTAGACAGCACACATTTAAATAGTGCGGATTCATTCTCATCCTTTCCATAGCCTAAATATGTCTTCATACTGCAGATTAAGCCATCATGGCCTTCCTGAATTGCTCTGTGTATAATTCTGTATGGAAGTGGTAAAAGGCAGAGGTAACTCTTTTAAAGCAGGCAGTGGGGGCTTGCCTTGCAAGGTGCTGATTTTGTACCATAGTATGGGGCAAATTGCTCTTCTGTAGCATGTGGCTAGCTGACAACTTCTCAAGTTATGAGCTTGATGCCTTAAAAGAACAATGGGGGAAGCAGACTAATATATACCACTCGGCCATAGAAATTCATGAAAACATCTATTTGTATATTTCTGTTTATTTCCTCTTTTTTCTCCATACATAACAATTAAAAGCAAATCATAAATACCAATTATGATCTTTCACCTTTATGGCACTGGTGAATGCAACTGTGTGCAACAGGGGTCCACTGCCCAATTTTGTAAATTAAATTCAACTGGAACACAGCCATCCCCATGTAGCTTGGGACTGCTTTCCTGCTACAATGATGAAATCAAGCAGTTGTAACAGTCTAGAGAGCATAAGATATTTACTGTCTGGCTCCTTACAATAAAAGATCACCAACTTGTAGTCTAGAAGGGAAAATACTTTATGTTACTACTACTGAAAGATCTTTTGTGATTGAGAGGAAAAACACCTCGGAACTACTACTTCCCTCAGCAGTAGACAATTCTGAACAACCATGGGAGCAATGTAGGTTAAAACAAAATTAGAGAGGAGTGGGGGTTTGGGGAAAAAGAAGATGGGAGGGAGAGAGGAAAGAACAGATTGGACAAAAGAAATTTAAAAAGCAAAAATTTTTTAAAAAATGAAGAGATGGGCTTGAAAGTAGACTATTTTTCCATCTTGGTGGTCGAAGTATTAGTTTAAATGGAGAGGAGGACATTTTCATCCATAATAATCCTCTCCCTTCTTATCCACTTCTCATCAGAAGAGAACAGAAGTTCATCTTTTTGGATAATTCCTAAACATAATTTTTTTCTTTCCTCTTAAAACTGAACTTTAAAGCAATAACTATCACAACAATTCTTGGTTCACCATTATATCATATGTCCATGCTAGGTTTGACATTCAGTGTAAGGAAGCTGATTTCCTTAGATTCCTGGGAAAGAGTGACAGCCCTCTGAGCTAAATTTCACTTTGCTTTAGAAACTGGAGAACACAAACAATCTCAGATCCCCAAGAATCAGTGTTAAGGATCTTTGTTGATATTTTGTTCTGTGCTTATCTAGAAAAAATTTGGAGTCTCATTTATATTTCTCTGTTTCCTGTTATTTGCACTGTAGATTGTTGAATCATCTAAATTGGTAAGAGTGAAGTAACAGAAGAAGGAATTTTAGCTGCAACAATATATGAAGAGATCAAAACAGAAAGCAAATTGAGACAGTACAAATTTTGCTAATAGATTTGTAGTACCTATTGTAACTTAGATATGAAGAGATTGAAGCTCAGAGGTGCTATGTGACTTGAACAAGATTAATAATTAGTTAATGGTGTGGCTTTTGCTCCCAATTAGTCATTCTGTTTATGCCTGTGCTTGGACTAGGGGGTAAAATGGATTCATCTGATGATTAAAATCCACCATAGTAAACTGACAAGTATTAACTATAGTTCTTTCCTTCCTGTGGGCTAATTTAATAAAATGCTCAAATGAAAGCATCAGAGTATGGGTAATAAAATAAACAAATTACAATAGTAATTTCACATCCTTTGAAATGTAGTTCGTTCTGGAGCTTCATTTGTGGAGCAGAGCATGTGACTCAATCTGTCTTTGTTGTTGATAAGATGCTTCTGTGGATTAGGAGAAAGTGGCTGATTCACACCTTCTGACTCAGAAAATTCAAATAACAACCAGATTTCTAATATGTATTTTATATATTTTCTTTCTTATTTATGAATTCCTGTATTTCATAACTCAATTTGTGCTGCTTTTCTGAGAATGAAGGCATGAAAATATAGATTCTTTAAGATTTTAATCTGCCATGAAGAAAATGCTAATGGTGGATATACATGTCAAAATACAGACATTTTGACAAATTATAAAGCATATCATATTTTAATAATATCCCTCAGAAATATTCAAATACAACTTTATGTTTGCCATAGTGAGTTTTTTATTCAGTTTCAAAATACATTCAGCTTTATGGCTACAATGATACCGGCAAATAACAATTTTGCTCTTGTTGCCACTAAGCCAGGCTTTGAATCTGGTTGAAAGGTTTTCTCAGGGGATTTTTCCTTTTTAATTGTAATGAAGGGATTAGAGAAAGAGGGTTTGTTCACTCCCTGCTTGAGGAAACTTGTACCCACAAAACCAGAGCTGCCTGTAGATTTTCAATGTGAACATGGTGTGTTGGCTCCAGTCCGGGGACTAGCATGGATGTTAGGATTTTGAGGTCGGCTGTAAACCCACTGGGCCAGCAATGGTCCTCTTTGAAGAGGTGGAAAGGAAGAGGTGCCATCAAGAATTTGAAGGTATTAGCGCAAGAGATTGATGGCCACTGGTCTGTGGTCTTTTGTGTGTGTGTGTGTGCTAACCTCTAACAATTGGCAGGGATTGCCTCCTTGCTGGGGTGAGAAAGAAACAAAAGATATATCCTTTGTTCCTGGAAGTCATTGTCAATGAACTTTCCTCCAAGAGACAGCAGCACCTAGCTGTATGCTTGTCATTTCCTGTCTACAGAATCAAAATAATGTAAAGACAAAAGAAAGCTTTCTACCTGCATCTGCAATAGCTCAGTGTACAGATTTGACCAGTTTATAATGGAAGTAGCTCATCCTTGAGGATGGCTGTTCTCATCATCTATGAACACTGATTAACTTAGGACATCGGTCGTAAGTGGTAAGTTCTCAAAGACAAATAATATCTTTGGCTTTCCTTATTTCTTAATTATTAGAAATCTTATCAGGCTTCATTTTACCATAAAGTGAGGATGCTAGTTTATTTGAAATGCTATTTGACAGAAAGTTAAAAAAAGCAAATCTTTCCCTGAAATACTTTATTTTAAGGTTTTAACATTTTATTGAGTCTTCAACTGAGATATTTTGAGAAATTCGAGATTAGAGCATTAAATTATTTGTTTATTTTTATTTCAAAATTATAAGCATAAATTCATTTCTTTATTTCAGATTTTATCTAGATGATAATTAAACATGTTACAAGATATTTCTAAGTTAAATGTATGATTCCTTTGTCCAAAATTTCTCAGTATCAACTTTCTCTTTCTTACACTCTTACACACACACACACACACACACACACACTTTGTTTAATGTAACTAATGAGAGTTATTTTCCTACTATAGAAACAAGTATAGAAGATTAACAAATTTCTTTAAGAAAAAAAACAACACATAAAAATTTGTGCACAAAATACTGTGCACTGTATTAATCAATAAAATCTTTTACTTGCTCCTTCCCTAAAATGAATAATGAGTCTTTTCATGAGGAGATTTCCTAGCCAGATTTTAACCATTCTTTAAAAACTATGTTGGATCAGGAAAATGTGAGTCAAAACCACACCAAGATTTCATCTCATCCCAGTCAGAATTACAATTGTCAAGAACAGGAACAATAATAAATGCTGGTGAGGATGTGTGGAAAAATACACTCATACATTGCTGATGGGACTGCAAATTAGTACAACAACTATGGAAAGAAGTGTGGAGACTCCTCAAAATCGAGGAATGGAACCACCATATGAATCACCTACCTATTCCTCAGTATTTATCCAAAAGATCTAAAATTGGCATACTCCAGCAATACGGACACTTCAGTATTTATAGGAGCACAATTCACGATAGCCAAATTATGAAATCAATGCAGATGCCCATTGACAGATGAATGGATCAAGAAAATATAGTACACACACAGTGGAGTTCTACTCAGCCATAAAGAAGAATGAAATTATGACAGTGGTTGGTAAATGGATGGAAATGGAAAAAATCATGGTAAGTGAAATAAGTTAGACTCAGAAATCAAAAGTCAAATGTTTTCTCACATATTAGGAAGCTAGAAAAAATAAGGGAAAGAAAGTGGTGAGGGAAGGGATACGACTTTATGAAGATTAAGATAAATCAGTGGATAGAAGGAAAGCCAGAGGGAGAGAGGGAGGAAAGAAGGGAAAAGAGTAAAAATATATAATGAATGTAACAATAACATGCTATATACAAATATAAATGTACAAAGAAGAATTTCACCTGTACATATTTGTAGAAAATACCAATCAAAATTAAATCAATAAAGGAGTGAAAGGAAGATCAATAAAGGAAAGAAGAGACAATAGGGAGAAGGAGGATGGGCAGGGGAATGAGGATTGAAATGAAATTTCTTGCACATATTATTTTGAACTTGAATACTATGTAAAAGTATAATACTCTAATAAAAAAATGCTATGGGTGTGTTCATATGAGCATAAGTAAATCAGCAATTATGCTTGAAATAGTGATGCTTTACTTACCCAGAAGAGACAAGTACATAACTTAATTAATTTCATTCTCAGTTAAGACTCTCAAGCATCTTGGAATGGGCGGCCAAAGCCATAAATAGCTATCACTGAAGTCCCTTCATATTACTGTCAGCTTTCAGTCAGTATCTTATTTATCTTTATGGACCAAATATTCAAAAGAAATACTATGGTGAGGGGAATGTTCAACAAATCTGTTATGTCAGCCGGGCGCGGTGGCTCACGCTTGTAATCCCAGCACTTAGGGAGGCTGAGACAGGAGAATCGCGAGTTCAAAGCCAGCCTCAGCAATGGCGAGGCACTAAGCAACTCAGTGAGACCTTGTCTCTACATAAAAACACAAAATAGGGCTGGGGATGTGGCTCAGTGGTCGAGTGCCCCTGAGTTCAATCCCCAGTACC
>CM053409.1:85937398-85957043 GCA_028644305.1 Xerus rutilus | reverse complement strand
CAAAAAAAAAAAACAAATCTGTTATGTCTGATATGGCAGCCATAGCCACATGAGGTAATTGAACATCCGAAATGTATCTAGTGCACCTGAGGGAACTGGCTTTTAAATTTTATTTATTTATTTATACTGGAGATTAAACTCAGGGGCACTCGACCACTGAGCCACATCCCCAGCCCAATTTTGTGTTTTATATAGAGACAGAGTCTCACTGAGTCGCTTAGCGCTTCGCTGTTGCTGAGGCTGGCTTTGAACTCGCGATTCTCCTGTCTCAGCCTCCCTAAGTGCTTGGATTACAGGCTTGCGCCTCCACACCTGGCTTAAATTTTATTTAAATTAATTTCCAGTTACATTTATACAGCAATGTGAGACTATTAGCTATTGTATAACTATTGAAGGCAAGCCCACAATAGCATCAGGTGTCAATTGGCAGTTTGACAGCTGTGAATTCAAATTTAAAAATACAAGGCAAACATAAGAACTAAGAAGGACAGCAGTTTACGGATGTGTAGAATAGGGCAATCATGTATGACCTCTATGATCTCTGAAGACACAACATCTTAGTAAGTGGTGGCTTTTACCAGTAAATTTCAAGGTTAAGATATCAGAAGAATTTCATGTTATACACTGGTCACCATTCACATAGACCAGAAAATCCATCAGAATTTCCCTAAATTCAATATCATGTACAAAGAGAATTTTTCTTACCTGCCATCATTCCATAGGTTGATGACTGGTTACCATAATGACAGGAAGGAACAGAATAATGAAGTCCTGTTGCTGTATTTCCCAACGTTGTCACAGAGATATATGTGCACGAACATTTAGGAGTTTGGATCAAAGACAAAATAGATGGGACTGGTAAGAAAATGTATGAGGATTCAAGACACATTCAGTTCATTTCAAAGATACACATTTATGCAATTCTTAAAGCTATATGCCAGTAATTTTTTTTTCATTGGGGAGAATTTTTTAGTGGGTAGGCAAAATTAGGGATCAAAATTTTTTTCTGGTAATGAAATCTTAAGTCATTGGAGTGAACTATAACATTCATTAATTATCCTGTGATCTGTGCTGTAGCTACAAGTACCCTACAAAGGATTGACTGATCAGTTTAGATGGTGACTTTTTGGGAGTTTTAAAATTCTCACAGATTCCACCCAATACAGACATTACAACAACAGACTGGAGAATAAATAGCCTCTTAACATTGTTGTACTAGAAATTTTTCTCCGGAAGAATAAATACTGAAATTGACTCTTTTTTTTTTAATATTTATTTTTTAGTTGTAGGCAGACAGAATATCTTTATTTTATTTTTACGTGGTGCTGAGGATCGAACTCAGTGCCTCACGCGTGCTAGGCGAGCACGCTACCACTGCGCCACAACCCCAGCCCCTGAAATTGACTCTTGAATAGTCCATTTGTTTGCTTATTTTTCTAACAACTTCCTTTCTCAGAAGAAGAAATGACAGTATCCTCCCAGTGCATACAATGATAACATATCACAGCATTCAGGGTGTTCAGTAAAACCTGAGACAATGTATGATGTATTTGATGTATTTATGCAGGTTTGCTACACACACACAATTGATTCAACCATTTTTTTTTCTTTTTGGTATCGGGGATTCAACTCAGGAGTACTCGACCACTGAGCCACATCCCTAGCCCTATTTTGTGTTTTATTTATAGACAAGGTCTCACTGAGTTGCTTAGAGCCTCACCATTGATGAGGCTGGCTTTGAACTCATGATTCTCCTGTTGCAGCCTCCCAAAATGCTGGGATTACAGGCTTGTGCCAGCTGATTCAACAATTTTTATGATAAAGTAGATTGGAAAATAAGTTTATTGTCAATTGAAGATATACATAAAACTCTGTATAAACAATCTTATTTATATATATGCTTCATGGAATCAATGGGTATTTTTAAAAAAATTTGAATTACTAAACTTTTATCAAGTTTTAAACATAAATCACCAAGCTGACTAAGAGCAAGGAGTTGATTATTAAACTGTTCGTGTTTCTTTATGTATTTTCTCATTTTTCCCTCATATCCTGGATATGGTGGTAGATTTTGATAAACATAACATAAACCAATCTTCTTGAATAAATGAAATATCATATAGTATAGAACTAGGATGCTTTGAAAAGAGAAGCCCCAGACTCTTTCCCTTTGACTTCGGGCATGGTGGCACATGTCTGTAATCCCACCAATTTGGGAGGCTGAGGCATGAGGATAGAAAGTTCCAGCCCAACCTTGGCAACTTAAAGAGGCCCAAAGGACTTAGCGAGACTCTGTCTCAAAATTAAAAAAAAAAAAAAAAAGTCTGAAGCTGTGGCTCAGTGGTTAAGCACTCCTGGGTTCAATCCCTGGTACCAAATAGGGAAAAAAAAAAAAAAATTAAGATGTGATCTAGTGATTAAAGACTTGAGGTCTCTTCATAAAGAAAAATGTATTTTGTCTAAATATAGAGCGATCTTTAATTTTTAAATATTTAAATAAGTCATTTTATAACTGACATCAGAAGAACTGAAGTTGTTTTGCCATATAATGATTACATCAAAATCTTACTATGCATTCAAAAATTAAACAAATAACTAGAAACACATTTAATTCCCAAATCTTCTATTTAAAACCAGTTTTTCTAATTCCTTACTTAGACAATTGGGTACATATAATTTCATAGAAAAATTACAAATCAATTTAAAACATTTTAAGATTTTTTAACCATTTTTACTGGTAATGAATTTTTTTACTTTCAACTTTTAAATAATTTTTTACTCTGGGTTTATGAAATTGGGTAAAAAATACACTAATTTACTAAATGCTCTGGTATGTATTTCTTAAATAAATAGGCTCCTCACTCTTGAGAGGCCTGGATTCCTTCCCTTCGACTTCATATTCCTTGCTTTCCTAAAAAATCTCTGCTTGTGCCTAAAAACAAACAAATCAATAGGGTTTAGAGCTTAAAATTAGATTCCTTTTTAGATCACTATCTCAATTCTACAGTTCATTTTCATGCTGGCTAATTTTTCTTCATACAGCAGTAGTTAAAAGAAGCAATGTATTGTTCTTATCCCAATCTATAAAATGATCTATGATTTAAAATATATGATTAACTTTATGACATTTTTAGATTGATTTATAGTACATGTACAAATTATATATAAATACATATGTAATATTATATGTATAACAATATGTATAACAATAGTTATATTAAAACTGTTATATTTTTCAAAAATACGTTGAGGATACTTCCTATTTTGTCTTTTAGTTTAATTGTAGGAAACTTCTGTAGATGAAAAAAATCTCTACACTGAGTGATTTTATCAAAGCCCAAATAACTAATCTCTAGATTCTTTAAAATTCTTCTAAAGATTAATGTCAAACTTACATGTATGTTTGGAAACCCTCTAATTACAATGAAAGGTAAATCTTAAATTTTTTAAAACAGAACATATATTTATCAACTCAAATTTTGATTCTGAATGTAGAAAATTTTATTTCAATTTTAAATGTGAGACAAATTCCATTTAGAACAAACAAAAGTGAATAGTGTATTGTTATTTAATGGAAGAGATATATTCAAGGCTTTATCCGTTATAAATCAACTTTGAAGAAGTTTGTTACCACATAGTTAAGGAATTAATACAGCAGGGAAACATACATATTTGGCTGATTGTGGTGAGACAAAATATTTTAATTCCTAAGTTTAATTTCTATTTAAGACAGATAAGAAAAGCATAACAACTTGTTTACAGGTTAGTCCCTGGGGAGCTCAGTCTTGAGAAATTTAACTCAGTTCATGGACTCTAAATGTTATATTACTTCTAACTTTGTTTTTTGTTTAATATTATGCTAAAATATGTTTATTAAAACATTTAATTACTTTATTCTTTAAAATCTACTGTTGTTGGCATTGGAAATTATTCAATTGTATTTACTATAAAGTTTATGACTTTTAAACAGTTCCACATGTGATTTAAAAACCAAATAAATCTTTAATAAAAAGGAGTAGTATCTATTAAATATTAAAGTATTTTAGAATACTCACTTCATTTTTTATTATACATAAATTTTTCCATTCAGATATTTTTCACATTAAAAAAAAGCATGCCACTGCTTTCACATGTCTAAAACATATTTTATTATAAGAAAACCGATAATAATCTAGATGATTTCCTTACTAATATTTCCTTTAAAAGTCTGTAGGCTTTTTTCCCCAATATCCTTAATATTTAACTTAAACCAAATTAAATTGAAGGGAAAATATAAAAGAAGCAAAGAGATTATTCACTAGCAAGAGTCAACGCATTCATCCTGAAAACTTTAGGCCTCTCTATATGGAAACTGTCATAGGGGTCAGTACCTGTAGACATCACATTGGTGGCATGGTTGGAGACTGGTAGGCACTCGGCAGCACTGTGATGCATTATCAGAGGCAGAGTTGCAGAAGCGTCAGAATTCAGAGGTATAAAAGTATCAGCCGGAGTAAAAGATTGGCAACTCATTCCCACAAGAGAGTAGAAAAATAAGACAAACCGCTGCTCCCCAAATCAGAGTTTTATTATATTACTTTATCAAAGGGCTGATTCAATTCTCCCTACTTGCATATATACATCAAGAAGGCTCTGAGGCACCAGGAGGGCGCGTGCTAGCATTTATACTGCAAGGAAATCCCTTTATACATGTTAATAGTCTTTTCCCAGGAGTATTGCTTTATCAACCTGAACTGTCTTCCTCTCTTACCCAAACATATCCATGCCCAAGAAGGAAGCTGGTTCTGGGGGATAGCTGGAGAGGAAGGGAGAAATCTGAAACTTTGACAGCTTCAGTAATCCAGACATTTTGGAGAGGACTCAAGAACTTTGAAAAAGTGTCTCTCAAAGAAATAATGCTACAATTAATTGAAAAATAGTAGGTGTCTTTTGGCTACTAACAATCACAAATTTATAGCTATAAGATTTTTTTCCCCTTTTTTGCTAACTTATCATTAAACCTCCAAAATAACATGAAATAAGAGAAATAATACCATGACATAATGTTAAGAATTTGAATATTTATGTTATTGGAGAACACTGAGAAAAGCAGATGCCACTAAATATGAAAATAAGTATGTTGCCTGCTACTAATTTAAACTCAACAATGCACATTTTTAAAAAACTGTGACAGGCAATTAAATTTTTACTGTATTTACGTAGAAAATGGAAATAAAGATATAAAACCTAGTGATGCATAGAGAAGACAAACACGAGTGTCCATATCTTTCCCTTGATTTCAATTTACTCATCAACAACTAATTTAGTAAGTTCTTACTAGATGCTGACAGTATTCAAGGGCATGACAAGCAAATCTCACAAACACCTCTGTGTGTTATGTACCAGGCCATCCTCATTAAGCCAGACTGTACCAGAAGCTGGAGTCTGGGCCATTCTACTACAGAGCCTGGGGTGACCATGGTAGCTTTGAATGCAGACTTCTCATCCTGAATATATTGATGTTATATGGGAATGAAAAAATTACAAATACCAAAAGCAGTTGATTCAAATATAAATATAAATATAAGCATCAAGACTTTTTAATGATCATGATTTCTATCTATAACTGAATGAATGCAGTATTATTTATGTGTATATGCTAGGATAAAATAGCAAAAGTAACCTGATAGGCATTAGACATTAATGATATGAAGGTCATGCTTCATTAGACTCTGAAGTTTTATATTATGAAATGTTTCAAGATAAATTAGAATTGGTTGCTTTTGTTTAACATTAATACTAACAAGAATACACCTTCTAAAAACTTGAACAATTTGTTAGTAACCAATTGATAGTTTGTAAGAAAATTTGTTAAAGTTTGCCTAAATCATTAGATATTGCCTAAAAAATACTATTCTAAAAAGAAAAAAATTTCCATTCTGAATTTAAATCCTATTAATCTGCCCTAATAAGATAAAGATTTAGATAATGAAGAACATTTATTATACTTTTGCAGAATTTTTATAATTTTCTGACTTAAGTATCTAAAAACATGGTTTTCCAGTATGTTTATAAAATGACTATGCTAAGGAAACTAAATGCAAATAATTTTATTGAGAATGACTTATTGAAAAGTTTAAGCTACAAAATATTTATAGTGATCACAATTTGAAAATTGCCTTTAATAATTTTACTATTGTTATATAAACATCATTTTTTTTTTGTACCAGGGATTGAACTCAGGGGTACTCGACCACTAAGCCATGTCCCCAGCCCTATTTTGTATTTTATTTAGAGACAGGGTCTCACTGAGTTTTTTAGCGCCTTCCCATTGCTGAAGCCTGCTTTGAACACGGGATTCTCCTGTCTCCACCTCCCGAAGTGTTGGGATTACAGGTGTGAGTCGCCATGCTTGGCTCATGTGAATATTTTTGAAAATTATATTAACCAAGTAATAATGGAGTACCATCAAATCTGCCTAGCAAATAATAAAAAAATCCTAGTAATTTATCATGAAATCGAAATATTAGACAGACTTGCTTTAATAAAGTAATTTTAAAAGTTTAAATTAGGAATTGTGGCAACCTCCTGTAATCCCAGCTACATTGAAGGCTGAAACTTGAGGACCACGAATTTAAGGCTAGTGAGGGCAACTTGGGAAACCTTGCCTCAAAATAAAATAAAAAGGGCTGGGTTTGTGGCTCAGTGGTGGTGTGCCCAGCATCTAGCATGTGTAAGTCCCTGGGTTTAATTTCTAGTACTGCAAAGAAAAAAAAAAATTAAACACCTGTTCTATGAAATGTAAACCTGAGTGATAGAGTTAAAATGTTGTAAAGCTAAAAAATAGATGTTTCCACTATAATCTTCTCAATACTGTAAGCTACTCATTTACCAATTTTATTAGTTTTTTGTAAACAATTTTAATACATAATATGAATTTTATGTAGCAATTAAAATATTATCATTTATTTTTGGTATTTGTGTTGCTTTCTGCTTTTTATTTTTGTAAACAAAAATGTAATTAACATTTCTGTCCAAAATATTTTAATGATGTATTTTTATGATATAATGTAAGATTTTTTTTTGCATGTCCACCCTAAAAATGGATTCTGAGATGTAGGAGTAGACAGTTTGTTTTACAAAATTTTCTCATTTTTAAAATAATTTGTTCTATTATTATTTTATTTTCAAATATTATAAGCAAGTTGTGCAAACAGCAATTGCTTATTATCAGGGGAAGTGGGAGTGTTCTAGAACTCACAATAAAGGAAGCCAGGCCACAGGGAAAGACTGACCAGGAAATGGGAAGCCATTTGGCATAGCTGTGTAAAACATTAAGAATTTTTTTATACTCTTCATGTCAGTAGTAAAGACTAAGTAGTGATGCTTTATCAGTCTGATAAGACCATAGCATTTTATTTCTTTACTCTGATTTTTGGATTGCTAATATGCTATCATTCATTTTTACATTAGTTTATATTTATCAGTTTGTTAATTCTATATTTTGCCATTTTATTTAATGCTATTTGAATAGTTTTATTATCCATTTGTATGTTTTGAAATATACTAAAATATTTTCATTGTTCTCAATTTATGCTTAAAATTTTTCTAATTTCTTATTTGTCTTTTAAAGTTGTGCTAGACTTTAAATCCACAATATTTTACGTAAGAGCTAAACATGTTGATCTTTTCTTTTGTGCATTTCTTAATAATTTTAAATTTTAAAATTATCCTTTATCCAAAGGCTTATTGACCTTTAACTTTCAAAATTTTGAGTCTTACAAAATTCCTCTTGACATTTTCAGCTAATATATTCATTATGTTTCTAGAGGTCATTTATAAATGTTTAGATATTAATGAACATTATAGCTCAATTAAAAATATTAGATAGACAATAAAAACTATTTTAAGTCAAGGCAATAAAAGATAATAAGTAGAAGAAAAGTATTGGTCATGGAGTATTTGTTAACCTAATTCAGCCACAGTAGCTCTTCTTAAACTAAGAAAATGATTATTTTTTTGAAATACACTTAGTTTTGAAAGAATGATCACACTTTGAACAATATACAAGCCCAGAAAAAAATGTTATTAAGTAATAATATCCTAATCTATTTATTTCTAGGTGAGGTGTTTTTTTTCATATTTATGTTTTCTAATTCCTCTATACTTTTTTTTTCTTTTTTCTTTTGTTGATTTCAGAACAGCATAACATGCTCAGCACATCAGTAGATTCTGGAGCCCAATTGTCTGGGTTTAATACTGAACATTATATCTTTGTATCTATGGAATTATGGGCAAGTAATACCACTTTTCAGTGTTTTATGTTATCTGTCAAATGGAGATCAAGTAATACTCAACTCACTTAAGGGCAATGTTTGACACATAGGAAATATTTAATAATATTAGTAATAACAATTACTAATATGCAAAGCTTTTCAGTAATAATTATTTATGCTTATTTAGCCCATGTGCTTTATATGATTTATCTCCTTTGATTCTGACATTAAAATGGTGAGATAAGCATCATTTTACAGACCGAGAAACTGAGGCACAGACAGATTAACTTCTTACCAGAGGTCATTCAGTAAGTGATGTGACCAGTATAGGAGTCCAAGTCATTTAAGGCCTAATCAAACTACACAATACTGGCTTTTATTGTATAAGGAAAAGCTATTTTTATATTGATATTTATCTAAATTGATGTTTATCTAAATCTAGTTCTGTGTCTCAGTCTTTATCCCTATGTAGACTTTATGTTTGTCGCATACTTTCAGAGAGGAAAATATGAAAGGAAAGCTAATTTTGTAAAGGATGTCATGTTCCATCTTTTTAGGACCTACATCTCTATGTAATCCGGGTTAGTACACAGCTGTATTACCTGAGAGGCATAGGCATTATTTCTTGTGGGGCAATGAAGAGGCAAGCTGAATAACTTAATCTTATGATATAATACGCTCAATCAATATTGTTAATTCTTTTTCTGCCAACTTGCAATTCAAATCACTTTGAACTAATTCAAGTTGTAGATATTTTAGGTGTTAAGAAATTGATAAAGAGGAAGAAATTAAGATGAAGAATTCTCACATGGATAAGAAAGTGAAGATGAATCTAAAGTAATTTATTCAGTTAGCCTAAGTGGCAATAAAATGTAGTATTCCCACAACTCATAACTTTTGAAAAGATGATGAATTTTACTCAAAGTAGTTTTTTAAAGAAAAGATTATATAGCCATATGGCTTGAAAAGAGACTTTGTCACACTGGAAGCACACATTATTCAAAGCACATATCAGTCACGCATGCCATGTTTGGCTGTTTATTGATTGTGAACACAGCAATGAATGTTCACATTATGCAGTTCATTCTTGCTTAGATTCTTTCACACACAGAAATTAAAGTTCTTTATTGCCCAAGGTAGACATTATGTCAAAGGCTTGCAACCTTGCTGAAGATGAATGCTCTCATAACACTGTGCAAAGGGTAAGCTTGTAACTTACAGAAAATAAATGTCAAGGTAAAGACGTTGACTTAGGAATGATGCTCACCCATAAGGACCATATCCCTGTTGTACTATAGCTCATGGGTGGATTTATCATTTGCCTCACTCACTTAAACAGATTCAGTCTTATCCAAACAATATACTGCTGTGCCTGGGTTAATTAAATTGAAAAACCTCTTTGCTCTGAGTTTCATTACATAGCATTAATAGGTGATGCAAAGAGGTACATTTCAGAGTACATAAATCTTTCACAAGATGTATGTTTAATATTGAGATTCAATGAGAAGTCTTTCATTCCTTAAACTCATGATGTAGGGGAGGAAACGATTAGCTCCTTAGTAGTCTTACTGGGTGACACAAGGATATCGTATGGTGTAACAAGAAATGAATGTAGAACACAGCAAATTAATTGATATTGTACTGAGTGAGCTTATCTTCTTTTTTCTTTCAGGCGTCTCTAAAGATGAAAGCAGAATGTTGTCTTAGTTACTGCAACAAGATTATTTAATTATAATCATCTGGCTATGGCTTAGTACATGACACAAGATCATCTAATATAGGGATTTTAGAAGGGAACAAGGTAAACAGGGGTGCAAAGTGGAAAGAAGAAAGGTGTTTCATTTCCTCTGATGGAGATCAAAGGATATATTTGATTATTCGGGATTGCCTCAGTGTTTTGTTGTGTTTTTGAGGGAGCCTGGACTATGTTAAGAAAATTCATCTACCTATCAGTATTTTTGAGGTGGAAGAGATATTCAGAAATTTTTGTATAATTCACAGCGTTTGGTTAAAAACATTTATGAAAGTGAAGGTAAGCAAGACTTATTACAAAGCCAAATCATGATGAAGAATAAGAAGGCTTTTAAAAGACACATTCTTACTATGTTCTATGTTAGAATTATCTATCCTAAAATAATAGTCTACACCATTTCTAGTTATCCTTCTCTCTCTCTCTCTCTCTCTCTCTCTCTCTCTCTGTGTGTGTGTGTATGTGTTTACTATTATGCTTAAATGTATAATTTATTCCCTTTCCTTCTTTCTGTTCCCATGCAGGAACATTGTTGGTAGATTAAGCATTTATGTTTCTATTCCTACTGTTGAGGAACAGATGTAATAATCTAAACCATCATAAATCTCTATTATTTTGAGTTACTAAGGAAAAGTGATGTAGCTAAGTCTTACTCTATAATTCAAATAAGAAAAAAGTTAATTGTTTGATAGATGTGGAAGAAGTTAATGGCAGCATAATTGAATTATTGAAAAAATCCCAGGGGACACATTTTAAAATATTGCTGAGGACTGTTCCTGGTATGTATTTTTAATGACCAATTATTAAAAAATAAGATTACTTTTTTCTATAATAAGACATTTTTTCTGAACCCAAAATCAGATTCATTTAGTCTTTATTGAACATCTGCTTTGTTCCTCATTTTAGCAAAATGCCTGGAAGTGCGTTATTCTGTCACATGTTACTTGAATAAATGTAATTTTAGTGGTCTCCAAGTGATATGCTAATCTCTATTGCATATTTTCACAACACTGTTAGATTACTAAAATGTAAATTTATCATTTTTGTTTCTTTAGTTCAAAAGCAATATTCTTTCATATTTTTATCACTTATAGAAAAATCCAAATATTCTTATTTATATTTAAAATGAAAATCTTAATCTCTCTATATATGACAATTATTTCAGCTTAGAAACTGAACAAGGTGGTAGAGGTAAACTCAAATTAATTATGTAAGTCTCATACTGAGCAGGTAGAATGTATTTGTCTATGCAGGGGAAAATGGAGGGAGCAGATTAGGATAATTTGTAAGAAAATGTTTCCTCATGACCCAGACAATAGCAATGAAATATGTATGTATATGTGTATGTGTACATATGTATATGTGTGTGTATGAGATTAATTGCTGTCTAGATTTCAGAGTTCTGGATAAAACAAATAATTAAATTACTCTTGACAAGCGCCTGGACATTTAATTAAGAAAAACTGAAGGATTCAATAAAAGGTAAATAAAACTAGAATTGCTCTCACTCAGACACCTGCCTGGTACTAGATTGATTCTGCAAATGAAAACCACTCTGATGTACATTGCGGGAAGGAACCATCTCTGGGCTAAAGTTGTTTTTCCCACGGTTCTCAGAGAACATGTAGGGTGGAAACAGTGCCTTGACAGAAATTTTAAAAACTGGGCTACCTAAATTCTGAATTTTAAATGATGATAAATAGTCAATCTAAGTAAGACAGTTAAGTTACCTGGAAAGATTTGTATAAAATAAAATTTAATGCATAAAATAAATGAAGCCAATGCCATAGATATGCTTAGGATAATACAGATACATTAACATTAAAAAATGAGTTTTTATGGAGTAAGATAACAAAATATAAAAAATTGAATGTGATCGAGATCATCTAATTACTTCACTCTCTGAAGTAAAATCATTTTACATTACATGTTATACTGATTATGACAATTATTTCTAATGAATTCTTGATTCAGTGATTCAGAAGTTGTAAGTAATGAATGATTAAAAATATTGAAAATGTTTACAGAATATAAAAAGCATGTGACGATTATTTTGTAAAATGCATTCCCCCTTATTATGCTCATGTCTTCACTAACAGAACACAGTGAAATAACAGGTACCTTACTTTCCTTATGTATCTTACATTGACTCTACAGACATTAAGGGATTAAATAGCTTGGAGTGGTTTTGCAGAAAACAGACAGAAAGGGAGAGGTGGCTAGGAGATGGGGACTAGAGAGACTCCAGAGGACTGAGCATAAGCTGTGAGTCTAAAAGACTCCTAGAGAATGTAGTGACTCTGTTAAGTAGGAAAAAATGGGACTTAACGCAGGAGGGAACAGTGCTCATATTTCACTTGTGATACACATAAAAGAAAAGTATAAGAAAGCACAAGGTATATTACAAAGAATTTTGTTTTCGTTTTATTAAATTAGTCTTCCTAGTATCTATTTTATTTAAACTTGATATCCATAATCTACAGAGAAAAATTAAGGAGATAAGAAAGATGAAGTAGAAGGAGTAGAATGAGTTCCTAGAATTAGTCAATGACGCAAGTTTGTAAAGTCAACTACAGAATTCTAGTTTAAAAATGACTAGTAATGAGAACAAAAGTTCTTTAGGGTTCATGGGGACTTTGTAATATTTTAATTGCTTCTTTTGTATTGAAGAACAGAGGACAAATTATAATAGTGTTGAGAAGCGATGACCAAATGGCGATTAACATGTAAGCACTCAGAAAATCCATTTCATCTTTATTCATACCTGAACTTTGAGTACATACTTCTGTTTAATGAATAGTGATGCGTTAGGCAGAAAAACATCATCTGTTCAAACAGAGTTGGCAGTTTAAGGTTTCATTTTTCTATCAAAAATCTTGTAAGCCAAGTGATTTCATCAACATATTCAAATCAATGTCCAGCATCCATTAAAGGTCATTTGTAAAACTTTGAAACATAAGACACAGTAGGCAAGATTCTAACCTAAAAACACCATAATGGAGTTTGTTTCAAATAAAGTTAATTCTTAACATTTCATATTTACAGAAGTTGTGAAACTCTACTAAAAATTTCAAAATAATTTCTACAAGTCTGATAGTGAGCATTTAGTTTTTGATGAAGTTATCTTTGAAAGTAGTAGGAAAAAAAATTACTGAATTAATGGTACTCTGACACCTGGGTTACTTGTGAAAAACATTGGAATACAAACCAGAGCACTCTATAGTGGAATTGTATGCCAGCTGAAACAAAAGATTTTAAAATCAAATGAGATGTACAAATAAGAAAGGAAAACACAAAGGAAATACTTGGACTGAAAAAAATGCTTCTGAATACTCACAAAAGAATAACATTTTCAAAGTTCTGAGAAAAAATAAGTTAGGTTCTGTGGCTACGTCAATGTCAGAAAATGTATCCTTCAAGTTAAGAAGCATTAGTAGAATAAACATGAACATTTCATAATGATAAAAATGCCAGTTTGGATTTCTGGCTCCACAACAGGCAGAGTAGGCATGATTGTTCCTGTTCTTTCCATTAAGTATCACTAAATACAAACAAGACACGACAACGAGACGGGTAAAAAAGACAGACTATCTAAGAACTTAGGACCTGGGGAAAAATAGGGCAGTGAGTTCCCTCTGTGTTGGTTGAATGGTTTCCTGCTTATTTCCTGCAAGTTTCCTGTATGTTTTTGTTCTTTCATTTTTCATATATCTAAGGATTTGTGTTAGAGAAGCTGGTACCCCAGTTACAACAATGGGTGCAGCTAAAACAAGCTCCAAGAAAATTTTGCTCTAACTGAAGGACCAGGTGAAGGGAAGCCTAACAAGATAGAAAAGTTGTTTCCAATAACCACTCTTCCCATCCATGGCATGTGTCAGAGAAGGACTACTGGAAGATAGGATTTTCACCTACCTTACATCAGTAAGAAGTCCCTCACTTTACCTTGGTGGAGGCTATAGGGAAAGCAAATATGAGGCACCCTTCTCACTCCTAGCCAGAGTGTGTCAGGGGTGCTCAGTGGGAGTCTGAACTTACTGTCATTCATTAGCAGTGATGTGCTCTACTGGGGTGTCAAAAGTGGCCAAATGGAGAACCTGGACCTCTATCCACACTTGACATCTGTCAGATAATGCCTCTCTTCCCCATTAGCACAGTATCCGCAGAGGAAGACTATCTAAACAAAAAGAGTTTAAATAAGATTCAAAATCTCTAATACAGTCCGCCAAATACTAGGATATGATTTTCAAAATCATTTGTTATCAAGAACCTGGAAAACCCCAACAGTGTATGAGAAAGGACAATCCAGAGGTATCAATACAAACAGGACAGAGATGTTAGAATTTCCCTGATGATTTTAAAGCAATATAATAAAAATACTTCAAGGAACAATTACAAAAACATTAGAAACAAATGAAAAGTAGAAAACAAACAGAAGACACAAAGAAGACCCAAATGAATATTTTAGAAATAGAAGATATTTTAGAAGAATTGAAATGAAAAATCTCAGTGGACATATTCAGCAGCAGAATTGAGATGACAGAGGAAAGAATGGTGAACTTGAAAGCAGAACAATACAATTATGCAGTATATGCAAAGAAATTAGACCAAAATGCAAAACAAAGCAAACAAAAAAAAGAATTAAACCTCAGCAACTTGGAGACCATAAAAAAACTCTAACATTTCTGTCATTTGTGTGCCAGAAGGGAGTTGAAAGATGGAGCTCAAAATGTATTTCAAGAAATAATGTCTGAAAATATTTGAAATTGAGTAAAATGTATATAGTTATGAATATAAGAAACTGAACAAGCCCAATAGCAAAATCCCAAAGAAATCTATACCAAGACACATTATAATCAGATTTCTGAAAATTAAAGAGAGGGGAAAGACTTGAAAGCAGTAGGAGAGAAGCAACACCTTATCTTTAGGGGGAACAATTAAAATGGCATCAGGCTTTTCATCAGAACCGTGGAAGTCAGGAAGAAGTGGCCCAACACTTTGAAATACTGGAGGAAACAACTGCAAATCCAGAATCCCATATCAAGTAAAAATATCTTCTAGGATTGAAGAAGAAATGAAGGCATTCTCAGAGGAAGGAAAATAAAGAGAATCTGCTTCCAGAAGCCTACTTTAAAAGAATAGACAAAGGAAGTCTTCTAAACAGAAATAAAGGAGAAAAGAAGCCATCCTGGAACACCAAGAAGGAAAAAACCCAATGGGAAAAGTAAACATCTTGGAGGAAACCAAGACCTAAGAGGCTGCATGACTGCTTAGGTGTCTGGGGAAACAGAGAATAGCTCCCTTCTGAAGATATCCCCCAGTGCAGGGCAGGCCGTTTCCATGGGGAGGCTGTTGAATGTCCACTCAGAATTGCCTCACCAGCGGGAGAAAAGAGATTGCAAAAGGTGTTGGATTCGGGTGGGTCAAGGTGACAGTTAGTGAAAATGCATCTGTCTCCAGTTTTCCTTATCTCCTCCGAATTTTCTTCTACCTCTAGTTTTTGTTCACATCAGCCACCTCTGTGCATTTGTGGCTATTTGGATATTTCTCTGGCATTGTTTAAACAAAAGGGAAACTGGTTTCCAAGAGCCAGAATGCAGTAGAACCAAGGATATCTGAAGGTAATAACTTAGTTTGTGTTCATACTGTAGAGCAATCATCTCCCCGCACTATGCCCAGATGACATTGTCTTGCAAAATAGCCCAATTAAAGTTTTAAGATAGAGGAACTAAATTAAATAAAAAATTTTATTGCAAATTTTGTGTTCAGTCTTCTTTATCTTTTTATGCCTAAAATAATTTTACTTTGAGTCTATACTTTTTGGCCCCAAACCAAAACCAGAATTAAATGCAAATATTTGCAAAAAGAACAAAATAGGTCAATGCATCAGGGAATCATACTAATAATGAATGTGTGGGTGCCTAATTGCAGAGTTTCAAAGTTATACATGAACATTCCTGGAACTAGAGTAAAAATAGAAACGTTCACAGCTATATTTGGATAATTCAATATCCTTTCCCAGTTATTGATAGGATAAATTGACCAGAGGAAAAAGTGTCAGATGGGTGAAGATTTGTGAGGCTAAGGCAGGCAGATCCCAAATTTTAGGCCAGCCTCAGAAACTTAGTGAGACCCTGTCTCTAAATAAAATTTTAAAAACTGTTGGAGATTCTGCTCAGTGGTAAAACACTTGCTTAGCACGTGCAAGGCCCTAAGTTCAACCTCTAGAACCTTGGGGGAAAAAATGTCAGTGAGAATACAGAAAATCACAAGTCAAGTTGGCTTCCAACTTGAAGCCAACTTGACTTAATGAACATTTACAAAGTACATTTTTCTAAATGGCAAAATGAACAGTCTTCTTAAGCACATAGAAACTTTATGCTGGGCCAGGAAATACGTCATAATTAAAAGGTAAATGATGAAAATAATAAAAAGTAAGCTCTGAAAAAAGTAAAATTTAAGTAGCAAATCAATAAAAGGAAGAAATTTATAAGTATTTGAAAATTAAGCAATATACTTCTGTAAGGGTGGTCCCTTCACCTTCTGAATATAGCCCTTGTTGCTCTAAGGTTTATTATTATTTTTTAATGTTTTTTCTTTCTTTTCTGCTCTCCCCCTCCCAAATAAGATTCGAGAGACAGTCTTTTCTTCCCCTAGTTAACTGCCCTTGAACACACCCACTACTGGAAGGAGATGCTCTGAGGATCTGGGAAGCAAATATCTCCCAAATTAACAAGTGAATCCTAAGCACCATCAGGATGTGCCTTGGGACCCCCTACCAGAGCACACCTGGAATGTAACCCTTTAAAACTCCCCTGTCCCTGCTGACTGACAGAATCACAGCCTTTGGGACAGGAGTGCTCTGTGTTTCTCCTTTGCTAGCAAAGCAATAAACCTTTTTTCCTTTTTCTCAAAAACCGTGTCCTCATTACTAAATTGGCATTGATTGGCATTAGAGACAGGAACCGAGCTTTCGGTTACACTTCTGATGCTATCACAGGAGAAATTAGAAAATATTTCAAAAAGAAGGAAAATTTAGATTTAAGTCTTATTTCTGGAAGGTAATAATAGAAGAGCAAATTAAACCCAAGGTTTGGAAGAGAAAAATTAGTAAGGTATAGAAATCATTAAAACCAGAAACATTTGTATTGAGTCAATTAGATAAAAGAGCACAAAAGAAAACATCCAAATGGAGGATAAATAAGATGTTCTTCCTCATTAGCAAGCAGTGAAATGAAAATTACATCATAAGATAACATTTTATATTCATTACATGTTTTAAAAAGTCTGAAAATGCTAATTTGTCAAAAAAAACAAGTATAATTTGAGTAGCTCATTGCATGTAAATTATTAAAAGCACTTTGGATAGCAGTTAGATCATACCTAGTAAAGTCAAAGATAAGTTTAACTTATGATGCAGAATTCTTTCATGTATAATAACTTAGAAGGTCTCTGGCATAACTTGGCAAGGACACATATTAAATATGTTAATTATCTCTTTATTTTTAATAGTAAAAATGAAATTATTTAACAGTAAGGAAATGGAAATTTGTAACCAGGCTAAATTTAAAAACAAAAATTACAAAGAGAGAAGTATATGACACTGTTTATGTAAAAATTTAAAACACTTAAGATAATGCTTTATGTTTTTGACATGTTTACATACATGGGCAAGTAAAAATAATGAGAAAAAAAAGGTGGACAGGGACTGTTACTTGAGGTATAACTCTAATGCTTTAATATTTTAGAAAAGAAATAAAATATGAAGATCTAAAGCTCAAAGAGTAAACCAGTAACTATTAAATCTGGGACCAAAGGTCTGAGCTTCTCTATACACTTGAAATACAACATATTTGAAATCAAATGAATCGATGTGCTACTGCTTGCAACACTCTAGAGTGTGTTTATTTCCCACTATGTGGAAGGCACTGTTTTAGGCCATGGAAATAATAGCAGTGAATAAAACACAAAGCACACACATGGTTATTAAACAATACAAACAGTTTTGTTACACTAATAGTCAAAGGAATGCAACCAAAGTACAATAAGATGATTGATGATATATTAAGATAGAATGAGTAAAAATAAGTTGAAAATGTATTCCTATAACTGCAGAAATGTAAATGTGCTTAACATTTTTACAGGTCAATTTGGGGTCATCATTAATTATGTATGAAGAAACTCAAAATGTTAATGTGATTTTTTTCTAAAGAAATTTATCATAAATATGTAGAAATGCCAACAAATATTTCTGCATAGCAATTTACACAGAATAATTATTTTATTAACAAGGAATGGGAACACCTACACATCTGGCTATAAGAGAATATTTGAATAAATAGTAGATTGAGCATCCCTAATCTAAAAGTCTAAATTCCCAAATGCTCCAAAATCTAAAATTTTTTGAGCAAGGAAAGGACATAAGTGGAAAATTTCATCCTTGGCCTCATGTAATTAGTCATACTCAAAACCCAACTGCACTAAAAACACTATAAAATTAACTTCAGATTTTATGTGTAGAACTTATATGAAAATAAATAAATTTTATGTTTAGATTTAGATCCCTTTCCCATACAATATGCCATTGTGTGAATTATTTCAAAATCCAACAGAACTTAAAATCTAAACTACTTTTAGTTCTAAGTACAAAAGATATTCAACCTGTATCTCTCTGTGTGTGTGTGTGTGTGTGTGTGTGTGTGTGTGTGTGTGAGATGAGGTCTCACTATTTTGCAAAGGCTGGCTTTGAACTAGCAATTCTCTTGCTTCAGCTTCCTGAGTATGTGGGATTACAGGCATGCACCACCTTACGCTTCTCGATCTGTTTTTATATGAGGAATAGTACATAGCATTTGAAAATAATGTCTTCTAAGAATATTTTAATGGCATAGTCAAAAATATCCCATCATATTAAGGTACATGAATAAAGTAAGATGAAGAGTTTTCATAGAGATTTTAGTACTTTTTTAGACCATATTAATAGTTCTGGAATTTTGTAAAACAACACTAATTTTCTGCTTTGCCAAAGTGCTCATAAATACATGTGAAAATTCAACAATTTTGTCTTTCAATCAACATGAAATAAAGATATGTCAATTTCCTGGTGAATTAGATATTAAGCTAGAAGCTAGGATTCACCAAATCTCTTTCACCTGAAATACAAAGCTAGTAAAAAGAAAAGAAAATAAAGAGCTGGGCACAGTGGCACACACCAGTAATCCCAGCACTTTGGGAGGCTGAGACAGGAGAATCGTGTGTTCAAAGCCAGACTCAGCAATGGCGAGGTGCTAGCAACTCAGTGAGACCCTATCTCTACATAAAACACAAAATAGGGCAGGGGATGTGGCTCAGTGGTCGAGTGCCTCTGAGTTCAATCCTTAGTTTCTGCCCCCCCCAAAAAAAGAAAATCAAGAAAGTGACATTTCAATAAGTTTTAATGGGTTGTTTTTTATTTGTTTATTGGTTTTGTCATCAATTTCTGTTGTCTTTATTAGGTGAATTGCCAGCGCCCGCGCCAGCACAAAGGGAAACCGAGTCAGGCGAGGGAGCCGCGGATGAAAAATCACTCACACACACACACACAGAACAAGGCAAGAGAGCTTCCTTTATTGAGCTCACACACACTCACAGGGCAAGATCGGTC
>CM053409.1:85867385-85936898 GCA_028644305.1 Xerus rutilus | reverse complement strand
AAATCACTCACACACACACACACAGAACAAGGCAAGAGAGCTTCCTTTATTGAGCTCACACACACTCACAGGGCAAGATCGGTCCGTAGAGAGTTCTTCCTCCAGACTCAGGTCCTTCTATATATATGCTAAGAGGCCCTTTGTCCTCCAAGGCTACAGGATGCATAGGGTGTGACTATTCTATTAGCATCCGCTACAGGGTGCATAGGGTATGACTATTCTTTTAGCATCTGGTGACTATGCTATTAGCATCCTGTGGCTACTCACAGGAATGCGGAACTTGTTACAAGATGGAACTATGGCCAAAGCTATATGATTGACAAACCTGATATTTGTTGCATATTATGTACTGAGGATGCGCCCAGGCCAGCTCTCTCTCACAGTGAATTAGTTGATCAAACAATTCCCTTTATATCACAATATTGAGTATAGATAATTCTTTATCAATTTTGATTCTTTGAAGAATTTTTTTAAAGATCTCTCTGATTTGAGGAGGAGTTCTATAGAGTACTTAAATAAAAATGTCAGATTCAAAGGGTAATTAATAATTAGAACACAGGAAATGCACTGAGGGAGTACCATATGCATTCAGATACAGGTAATGATAGCTGTGAGTGCACCAGCAAAGTGAGGGGTGGCCCAGGAGCAACAGAAAAGGAAAAAATGAAACATTCTGGATGAAACTATCTACGATTAATTTAAAAGCATATAAAAAGAGGAAGAAATTACTGACAATTAAAGAAGGCTTGGAATAACCAGCATTATAGATATCCTAGAAATTCAAGGATTTCTTTCTTGACATGCATGCTTACAACATGCCTATAAATGTTTACCAAACACTTTTGCAAATACAAAGGTATTTAAATCATACTTTTCAATCTTTGAAATGAAATATTATTTCTTCAAAACATTTCTCTCTCAAGAGAACATATTGGGTGTCATGAAGACAGGGAGGGATACGAAGATACATAAGATATGGTCCCTTATTCAGTTTAGGATCTTTTTTTAAGCATTGTTATAAGAAATATTTTCGTTGTTGTTGCTGATGGGCAAGTGTATGTAATTATTTTGGAGAAATTGACAAGGCTAAAGAGGTTTAGAATAAAAATTTTCCTTCACTGCTTATACAATCTTTCTAATTCCAGCCTTATTCTTCTGTAGTCAGGCTTCTACAACTCTGATAAATCACGTAAAACTGACTTAGAAGCCACCTCAGAGAGCATGTAGCTCAACTCAGACCCAATCAGACTACTTCCTCAGATTTAAGATCACAAGAACCATATCCTAAAAATATGACCATTTTCAAACAATAGCTCTTTTTAAAAACTAACACATCTGATGGATCCAATCAAGTCATCTAGGGTGTGGAGGGGAGCTGTGGTTTGTTGAAAAAAATAGCCCCCATATAAACAGAATACGAATATTATACAATCCTACTAAAATCTTTCACCATATTCTATTGTCTTAAATAATGATTTTGACGACCTTTTCTTTCTAGTTACATCTTTGAGATAAATAAGAATCCTGTCTGTTCCTACCTCTTTCCTGACCTTAGCCACCTCATTTGGAGGAGCTATGTCCTGGTATAAGTACAAAAGAAATACAGGATACTGTTTGTCTGTTGGATTTAAATGGTTATTTTCAATGTTGCATGATCCCATTTACTGAGTGTAGCTTGATGAAAGAACATCTATACCTTCCTTAATTAATATTTAGTTTTGAAACCAAAAAGATTATATTTGAAAATGAAATGAATATTTTCATGGGAAGTTTAAAATAAATCAAACTTAACCCTTTAGGCTAGAAACATTCTTCCCAAACATCACAGTACCCAGTACACTCAGAATAAATATTAACACCTTGTGAGTACAGATAAAAGAGTCACATTAATTTAAAAATTAGAAGTAGCCAAAATAGTGTAACAAAGACAATCATCTTAATAAAAATAACATTATATATTTCTCTTCTAGTGAAACTAGTATTCAGTTTATTGAATTGCACAATCTATTTTTGTTAAGTACTACAGGAAATATCAGTCTTAATTTATAGATGAATCAACACTTAAAGAGTTGTTTTCTTTGGAAGCAAAAATAGAATGTGTAAATGAACATAATGCACGAAATAATTTCATTTCTGACACTATGTCAGTAACAGTGCTGCTCTGAACGAAGTCTAGTAGTTGCTTACATGATATGATAGAACATGACATTTTATACCATAATGATTATTTCCACTGACAAGTCCTTGTTTCGTGACAACAATTGGTTATCGTTTTATTCAACAGTCACCTTCTCATACTATTTAGGGTGACCATGTAAGTCATCATACATATATAGACAGCCTGTAGAAGGAAGTGGGCAGTGTTAAAACTTACTGAGTATAAGTTGTGAACTGGGTGAACTGGAATACAGGGCAGCATATTTATGATGCATATCTGTCACCATGCAGGAAATGTAATTATGATCTATCATTAATTCAACTTCTAAGATTTATATAACATGAAACAACCTTAAGCGGATCTGAAACAAGTATATTTTAACTTGTTTAGGGAATTTAGGTTTGGATGGTGGGAATACTTAATTTAAACATCTGGTGAGACAGTTCATAATTGACAGTCTATGAGTGCATCCAAATTATGGGGGAAGGCAATGAAATTCATTTCCTAAAGATTAATGGGAACAAAATAAAAAAACATATCTTACCTATGAAGACTGACCTATGAGTGCATCAGGGACTAAGATTTTGTTTTGGTCTTAATATTTTCTGATTTTTAAAAATTGGATATGTTTCTGTAGGAGCACTCCCCATACATCCAACCCCTCCCCTCTCTCCTTCCCCACCGTATGCTGAGGAACTGCACACCTGACAGAGAGCGGTACTCCATTGGCTGTAACCTTGGAGCCATGATTGGTCCAAGGACTGTTCATAAGCTGTTACACTTCCTGGAATAAACAGGTTCTGCATCTGACTCTGGCAGAGCAGTCTTATCAGCCCCCGTAGTCTGGGTGAATTGGCTCCGTGACCATCCACCCCATACCTCATCCCGCGGGACCCTAGCTCCTGGGCAGACCCACGCAAAGCATGAAGTAAAACAACAATTTGGCGCCCACATGCTCTAGGGCCTGTCCAACCCCTCGGTAAGTGAATTCGTGGCGGTCCCCTGTCTTTCTTGTCTTGCTGGTGAAGGTAACACCAGCCTTTTTGTAATTGTACTCTGTGTCTGTTTGTCTTTGTGCCTTTTTTTCTGTCCTCTTTGCTTTCGGTTTCTTTTCGCTAGCATTTCTTCCTTCTTTCGGGAAGCTTCCCCCAGCAGTGGTCCCTCTGCGCGGGCTGGTCCCGCTTCCCCTGCTCCTCACCCTCTCCCTGGAGGCCCCGGCTACTGCCACCTGCGTGAGCCCTCTGTCTCTCAGATTGGTCCTGCCCAGTGGCACCCACTCTGCCTCCTTAGGGCGAGGCCCGTGCCTTGGGAGAAGGCTTGTGTGGCAGTGCCCCAGGACACACACCCAGTGGTGAGCTGTGGGACGCCATTGTGTGGAGAAGTGAGTGAAACCGCTGCCATGATGTGTTGCGGGGGTTTTGGCACCTGGCGTGGAGAGGGGAAGGTGCCAGGTGCGCTGTGCCTTCACCTCCTCTGGCTACATCCACACACCCCCTGCTTCCATAAAGCATGCAGCCGCACGGGCTTTCGCAGAGAGCGCATAGGCCTGTCCAGTCCTGGTCCCGGTTGCCGATTGGAACGTTGCTGTTTACTTTCACTTTAACATCTTCTGTCCCCACTTCTTCAACATGGGAAATCTACTCTCCTTGGTCCTCTCCTCCTTCATGGAGGATAAAGCCTACCTCAATGACGCAGCCCCCACAGTACCCCCCAAAACCAATTACATAGCCTTGATAGTTCATCCTCAACTCGCTGTGAACACCCTCTTCCTGGAGATTCCCCTCCCTTCAATCCCCCTCCTATTTGCCTGCCCTGCCCTAAGCGCCCCCTGTAGTCGCTCCTCCTCCTCCCTACTTTGCTTCCTCTGCCGGCAACCTGCTCACTTGGCTCTCTTCTTCCAACCCTTTTTGCCCGACTCCACCCATCGTCCACACTTATATGGTTCATCTACAGGCCAAAGGCAATGTCCACCCCTGGATTCCCACTCTGGTCTCCGAGCTTACTCAGCTAAGCAAGGCCTGTCAAGACGCTGGCCCTTCCTCTCCCTTATTTCTTGAACTTCTGGAATCCTGGCCCTCCTCTCTCCAAACTCCCTATGATTGGTTTTCCTTTCTCAAGGCAGTCCTCTCCACTTCCCAATACCTTCAATGGAAGGATTCTTACCTAGAATTTGTAAAAGAATGGGCTCGTCACAATATAACACAAGGTCTTAATTTTTCCATGGATATGCTATCGGACAGGGGTGACTTTACATCCCCCCAGTCTCAGGTGCTTGTCAGCAATCTTATTTACTTTGAGGGTCAAGGACAGTACCCTTAGAGCCCTTCATAATTTGAGCTCTCCCACTCCTCAGGAACTTTTCAAAAATCTTATTCAACGTTCTGATGAATGGTTTCCTGATTTCTTGGCTCCTGTCATCCAGGCTGTTGAAAGGAAAGTAAATTTTGCCCCAGGCCAAGACGCCCTCATTCGGCAACTTGCCTGGGAAGGCACCAATTCCACTTCTAAAGCAGCAATCTTAGACATGAGGACCTTAATAAACAGGTTTTTGACACTAAGGAAGTTTCCACCCCTAACAACTCAATTTCGGCTCTCATGGTAGCTCTCAAGTCCTGTTCGACTCCCAACATTCCTTCGGCCTTCATGAACCACTCTCACACCCCTATCTTTTGGGGATGTAACAAACTTGGGCATATGGCCCTCAACTGTCCCTCTAATCAGTCACCTGAGTTACTAAGGAAGTCCCACACCCCTTGCCCTCATTGCAAAAAGGGGTATCATTGAGTCTGAGACTGTTGCTCCAATGGGAACAACCCTCAGCCCCATTAAATAAGAGGGATCCTACCCCTTGGATCAATTGGACAGTACCTTTGCTCCCCACAAAACCTAGCATGACAATTTATCTTGATGGGAAACCCATTAAAGGTCTCATCGACACCAGAGCTGACATTACTATTATTCACACTGAGACTGCCTCCTTGTTCCCTTCCTGGAAATCCACCAGTGGACCTAACATCCTTGGTGTTGGTGGCTCCATCCCCTCTCATAAAGTAACCTCACAGGTGATTTGGAAGGATCCTGATGTCAACTCTGGGTGTACACACTCTAATAGCTGAGGTCCCAATACACTTTAGGGATGAGATTTACTTTCAAAAATGGATGTAGTTTTTACCACAGATGACAAGGCTCCTCATGATGAGTTTATAGTCTATAAAAAGATAGGCCTTTCTAGGAGGAAATCCCAATTCAGATGGCCACTGCCCCACTGTCAGATCTGATCCACCTTAGTTGGGTGGACACCTCACCCTGCTGGGTGGAGCAGTGGCCTATTCTTGAACCTAAGCTTTCAGAATTAAAGAACCTTGTCCATGAGCAACTTGCTTTAGGTCATATTGAGCCTTCAGCCAGCCCTCATAATTCTCCCATTTTTGTCATTCAAAAAAAAAAAAAATCAGGCAAATGGAGATTATTACAGGACTTTAGACATATTAACAAGAAAATGGAAAAAATGAGCACATGTCAAGATGGCCTTTCTTTCCCCTCAGCCATTACAATAGACCACTATATAGCTATCATAGACATTAGGGATTGTATTTTTTCCATCCCTCTTCATGAGGCAGACAGGCCTTACTTTGCTTTTTTGCCCTGGGAACCTAATCAATCATGCCAACCCTTGTGAACAATATCAATGGAAAGTCTTGCCACAAGGAATGAAAAACAGCCTTATCATTTGCCAAATGTTTGTGGCTAAAGCCATAGCCCCGTTAAGGAGCAACGGCTACATTACTCATTACATGGATGATGTCTTAGTGGCTTGCAAAGACCAAGCATCTCTTCAAGCGCTTCTGACTTTACTCCTAAAACATTTAGAGGATCTTAATCTTCATGTGGCCAAGGAGAAGGTTCAAACTCACTCTCCCTTCTCCTTCTTAGGGTTTTATTTTTCTGGGGTGATACAACCTGTTAAACTCTCTCTTGACATCCCTGATGACATCTCCTTGACAGAATTACAAAAATTATGTGGTAATATTAACTGTATTAGGCCATTCTTGCCATTACCTCCAAAAATACTTGAGCCCATCTACAATCTACTCAAAGGCAGCAAACATCCTTCTAGAAAGCTTAGGATTACTCCAGAAGCTAGAGGCACCCTGGCAGAAATTAATCAGTTGTTCACATCTGCCTAGCTTCAAAGATTTGACCCTGCCTTTCCTCTGTCAGCCATAGTACTTTCCACCTTGAAGTTACCCTTAGGTGTCCTTTGGCAACGTGATGGACTTTTATTATGGTTGCACCTTCCTTTGAGCTCTTGCCATAAAATCACCAGTCTCACCTCACAAATTATAGCCTTAATGGTGAGGCTCAGAGAACAAGCTTGATCCATCTTTAATAAGGAACCTAACACCATAGTCATACCCTTTCATCAGGAATAAATTGCCTTCCTCCTACAAACTTCTTTATATTTCCAGATAATGATGGAGGGATTTTCTGGGTCACTGTCTTCCCATCTCCCTCCTTCTAAACTACTGTAGACTCTACAAAATCTTCCACTGATGGTGACCACTCATGCCTTTACCTTGGGCAAATCCATTCCTATGGCCCTTTGTGTGTTCACAGATGCCAACACTTGTCATCTTGGCTACATTATAATGGGATCTAATATAACAAATGATCAATTTGGCCAAAGGCATTCTTATTCTGTCCCAGTAGCTGAATTGACTGCACTTATCCTGGTTCTGGAAAGAGACCATTCCCCTGAACATAATCTCTGATAGCATATATGCTGTCAAGTTCTGCTTTTCCATTGCCTATCCCTCATTTAGGCCCAGAAACTGTCCTGTCGATCAGCCTATGGATTCCCTGAAGGATATACTAGAAGTAAGGCAACAACCATGGTATATTATGCACAATTGCTCCCATTCTGGGTTGCCTGGCTTCCTATCAGAGGGGAATGCCTCCACTGACAAACTTGTAAGTCAGCCTAAAGTCATGATTTCCACTCTAGAACAAGCTAGAGCCTTACACCAGAGGTTTCACCTCTCAGCAGATAGTCTTCATCACCTATTCCTGAAATTCCAATTCAACAATGCAAGCATCTGATTCATACACGCTCCTCTTGCAACCCATTGTTACTATTGGGCCCACTCCAACCACAGGGAGTCAATCCCCATGGGCTAACACCCAGCTCCCTCTGGCAGATGGATGTTACTCATATCCCTACCTTCAGGAAACTTAAATTTGTACATGTGATAATTGACACCTATTTCCTTGTGTGTGCTACTGCCCTCACAGGGGAAAAAGCAGCCCATGTGATTAAGGCTTTGAAGTAAGCAATGCTATTCATGGGCATCCCATGGTCAGACAAAACAGACAATGGCCTAGCCTATGTCTCCTTCAGTTTGAAGGATTTTTTAACTTCCTGGGGAATGTCCCATACCAAAAAAATTCCCTATAACCCCTAGGGACAAGCAGTCATTGAAAGAACCAATCACACTCTACAGGAGATGCTTCAGAAATGTGGTTCTACCGAAAAGGATCCTTCTTTGAGATTGTTGGGTGCGTTATTTACCCTTAACTATCTCACTTTTTGACAAACAAGGCCTCAATGCAGCAATCCAACACTGGGGTCCATTTACCTTCACTACCCCTGTTCCCTCAGTATGATGCTTCCATGAAGGACTCTTTGTTCCTTCAATGGAAGGGCCCAGACCTTCTGCTCACACAAGGGCAGGGATATGCTTGTGTCTTCCCCCCCACAGAGTATAAGCCCCTTTGGATCCCAGTCAGGAATATTCATCCAAGCCTCTATCAAGAAGACAACATAACTACTCAACTGAAGAAAGAAGCCCTTTCCTTGAGTACCTAAACCAAAGCTAATATTGTCTTTGACCCTTCTATTCTTTAAAAGGTGTGGAATAAATTGTCAGCGCTGTTAGATCCATCCAATTAGATTATCATAGGGCTCTGGGATCTAAGCCCTCTTCCAGTCCTTCTCTTTGTCAAACTAAACAAGCTCTCTTAGTTCATATCTTTAAAGAATCACAGGAACACAAAAAAATTATTACTGCTGTATGGATTGCAGCTCTCAAGAACATGTAAGAAGCTTGTTCACCCCATCTTCACTGGAAATGCAAGGCTTCACAGCTTCAGCTGATCCTAACCCCTAAACCCCTTCCCTTCCAACCCCACTCAACCCCATTACCCTTTCTCTTAGGGGAGAACTCATCTCGGGACACATTCACACAGACTGGTTAGCCAATGATGGGTAAGATGCTCTGAAAGATAGGCATTACCTAAGACAGGCACAGTCTCATTTGCCCCACTCACTCACACTGGCTGGTTAGTCAATGACAAGTAAGATGCTCTGAAAGATGGGCAAAATCTAAGACAGGCACAGTCTCATCTGTCTCCCCCCCCATTCTCATATGCAGCATGTAGGGGTCTGGAAATCCAGCAGAATGAATCTCTCCCATGAGGAGATTATCACAGATCCCTCCAACATGCTTGCTTATGGGTCACACAGGCCCCGCTGACCTTTCAAATAAAAGTAAAAAGGGGGATATGTAGGAGCACTTCTTATACCTCCAACCCCTCCCTTCTCTCCTTCCCCACCCTATGCTGATGGACTGCACACCTGACACAGAGCAGTACCCAATTGGCTGTAACCTTGGGGCCATTATTGTTCTGAGGACCATTCATAGCTGTTACACTTTCTGGAATAAACAGGTTCTGCATCTCACTCTGGCAGAGCAGTCTTACCAGCCCCCGGAGTCTGGGTGAATTGGCCCCACAACTGTCCACCCCATACTTCATCCCACAGGATCCCATTTCATCCCTCTTGAGGACCCCTTACTTTTGTCCCCAAGGATCAGGGTATGACATAAAACAACATGTTTCTTCATTGTATTAACTAGATTATGATAGTAAAGTAAAATATTGAATTTAGTATTTGAGCTCAGATTTAGTACCTACAATGTTGAATTGTGGCCTATTTTATTTGTCCAGTATTTTTAGACTTCCACATGTCCTAACAAAGTTCATCCCTGTAACACACCTTTTCTATCTTTTAGCCAGGTGTGCTTTCTACTCCTTTAGATTATAAATACCACCAGTGGGACCACCAGTAAGAAAACAGTGGCTGACAGTAGTGTGTGTATGTGTGTGTGTGTGTGTGTGTGCATGTGTGTGTATGTGTGTATGTGTAGTCAAGCACTTGGTCAAAGTATAAAATCTGGCTTTGTTTAAAACAGTGCCAGCCATTATAAACACAGACCTCTTTTCTGACAATTAAAAAAAGTTTATTTTAAAGTTATTTTTCCATTCTGGTGGTGTATTTCCTTATTTCATAGCTTTATCATTTCCAAAATATTCATATGAGAAAGGAAATAACAAAAACAGGAAAGACTTTAACTACATCAGGAAATATGTGTTTAATTAGTCATATGTATATTTATGTATGTATATATAATAAATATTTATATATAATTTAGATAACAATTTGTGTCAATATATTTTGGGATCATTTTTTAAATTGTTTTTAGTCATAGATGAACATCATATCTTTATTTTATTTATTTTTATGTTGTGCTGAAGATCAAACCCAGTGCCTCACATGTGCTAGGCGAGCACTCTACCACTGAGCCACAACCCCAGCCCTATTTTGGCATCTTTATTTAAAACAATTAATATTTCTCATGTTCTAAAATAGTCTAATGGAGATGTTTGAAATGTCTACATATTTCAACATGTGTATTATTGTATTTGTTAATGTTAACTTACTGATACTTAAGATTACTTCAGTGTTAAATATGCATAACTGTATAATTAAAACCTTTAAATATACATATCTGTTAAAATTTATGATTATGCTTTTGGACTACACTACTAAAATTAATTTTTATGAAATATAAAATAAATTATTCTAAGGTAGGATGATTTTAGAAATTTAGATACTTAATGCCAGTGACATTCAATTACATTTCTATATTAGGAAATATAGTAACTAGTTATTTGTGAGCATGAAGGTCTCAGCATAACATCATATGGATAGAAAGAATATGTATAGTTTTTGATTATTGCTTTTTAATTTGCCTTGTTTTTATTACTAGTGTAGATATTATTTGCTGTTATTTATTGGTCATTTTGTCTTTAAACTATTTAATTATTTTATTTGAACTGTCTTAATTTTTGATCCTGGTAAGATATATGGAAAAATACCAAACTTACTGTCAATGTTATATATACAATTTTGACAGTTTTTCCTGTCAAATTTTGATACAAATTTAATCAACTGATTTTGAAGGCTAAAGAAGGAAATATTGAAAATGACTGACAGATGTAAATATACAAGCATTGTTTAATAATATTGAAGTCAGTGCTGTGGAGGGTGAGGCAGGAGGATTGCAAGTTCAAGGCCAGCCTTAGCAACTTAGCAAGGCCCTAAGCAACTTGGTGAAACCCCTAAGCAACTTGGTGAAACCCTATCTCAAAATAAAATATTTTAAAAAGGGTTACTGATGTGGCTCAGTGGCTAAACAACCCTGGTATCAAAAAAATTAGAATATTAAACTCAGACATATTCATCCATAAAAATGATATTTGTCATTTGAAGCAAAATGGAAGAAACTGAGGGTGTAACCTTAAGTGAAATAAGATAGAATATATTCTCACTCATGTAGACAGTTAAAAAGTTGACTTCAAAGAAGAAGAGATTAGAGTGATTACTAGATTCTAAAAAAGGTAGGGGGGAGAGGACTAGAGGGAGGCTAGATACCAAGTACAAAAATGATTAGATACAAGGAATATATTCTAGTGTTATACAGTTTGATAGCTTAACTGCAGTTTGCAATAAGCTATATTTACTTCTTCTAGTAGTTCTTCTATTTTATGAAAACTACAAGAGAGGAAACAAAGAAATGATAGGAATATGGAAATGTAAATTACCTTGATTTGGTCAATACTCATTATTTACTTGTATTGAGTCAACAAACTATGCCTCATAAGTAATTATCAGTCAATTATAAATAAAAATAAAAACATACAAAAAATATGGATTCCAGAGGGGACTTTTTAAATTGGCAAATGAAAAATTTAAATATGTTTGTGGTATACAATGTGATGTTTTCATATAAGTTGTGTTACTCAGTTTTACATTGCTACAACAAAAATACCCAACAAGAACAACTTAAAGGAAGAAAAATTTGTTTGGGTTCAGAGTTTTAGAGGTTCATCTATGGTTGACTGGCTTCAAGCCAGAAGCACCATGGTAGAAGAGCATGGTGGAGAAAAGCTGTTCAGCTCATGGCTGCAATGAAGCAAAGAAAGAGAGGAAGGAGCCCAGGAAGAGCTGAATCTTTTCAGGACACACTTCCAGTGACCTAATTGCTCCAACTAGTGCCACCTCTCAGTAGTCCATCCAGCTATCAATGTATTAATCCAGTGATGAGGTTAAAGCCCTGATGATCCAATCATTGCTTAAAAGCCCCACCTCTGGTCCTTGCTGCGTTGGGGACCATGCTTTCAACACATGAACTTTTGAAGGACATTTCAGATCCAAACCATAATATACCTATATGTTTGGTAATTACTGAATCAAGCTAATTAGCATATCATCACCTCACATATTTTTGTTGTTGTTCTGAAGTTATACCTAGTTATATATAGAACTCTAAGAATAGAGAAATTTACCTAAACAGTAAACTCTTAATTTTAGAAGGCACTTCAGGATACTTTTAAGCTAGTCCCTTGGTTCCTTTTGTAAAGAGGATTTATAGAAAAAAATAGATAGATACTGCTCTATTTGGAGACAGCAATAGGCTGGGTCAGAGTAGGTGCAGGTGGGCATGGTGAGGAGCAGTTTGTTGTCTTGTTTGTGGGAAATTTTCAGACATTCTGTTGCAAGTTTTACAACAATAAATTAATCCAATTATCTGAGGATGCTAATAAAAGCTCCCAGTATCTACATCTGGCAATTTGCATTGGTGTATCCCTGTAAGACTTATGATCTGGAATGTTCCCCAAAGACTCACATACTGAAGCCTTGGCCTCTGGGCAGTGGTGCTATTGGGAGGTGATGGAAACTTTAGGAAGTGTGGTAAATTGGAAGAGATGAGTCACTGGGGTATGCGTTTGAAAGGCATATTTTGCCCACCACCTTCCATTTACTTCCATCCACAGTTAAAGTGAGCAGCTCTGCTCTGCCATGTGCTCCCTGCCATGATGTACTACCTCACCATAGCCACAAAAAGATAGAGCCAAGTGACCATGAACTGAAACCTCTAGCACTGTGAGCCAAAATAAAACTTTCCTCCTTTAAGGAGTTTTTCTCAGGTATTTTATCACAGTCATGGAAAGCTGACTAATAATCCTATAACCATGAACATACACTCAGTAATACTTCAATTAAACCATCATTAAAGTGAAACACAAGTTTTAAAGAATTCTATCTCTGCATTGTAGTTCAGTCAACAGTTGGCCTACTCCATAGTTCTGGACCCAATATGAGGCAGAACACCAGGGTGGAAGGACATGGCAGAGGAAAGCAGCTCAGGATATGGCAACCATGAAGCAGAGAGAGAGAGAGAGAGAGAGACAGAGAGACAGAGAGACAGAGAGAGAGAGACAGAGCTCTGCACATCAGGGACAAAAGGCACCCTAGTGACCTATATCCTTCAGTTACACCCTACCTGTCACCCAGTTAATTAGTATCAATGGGTTAATCCACTAATTTGGTTACAACTCTCATAATCTAATCATTTCTTCTCCAAAAATTCTTGCATTTTCTCATACATGAGCTTTCAGAGGACACCTCATATCTAAACCATAACATTTCTTTCCATGGTAGTGTCTTTTGCATTGGTCATTCCATTTTCAGAGCATTTTATCTTCCTCACTTCTTACTCCTGCCCAACTACTTTGTCAAACAAAAAGCAGGTAACAATTCTCCTTTTAGGTAAGTAATTTTATTTTAATAAATGTTCAATGAAAATTTGTAAATAACTTTTTCAAAACTAGTAACCCTCCTATGACTAACAATTTGTCCTTTCATCCTAAGGTTTTGCAAAACTAATTGAGGAAAAATATGTTAATGAGAGGTAAGTTAGTTTTATTACCTATGGTGATTCTTGATTTTTAATGTCAACTGGACTAGGTTGTGGTGCCTGATGATCAACTTTAATTGTCGCCATAAAGACATATATAGATGTGGCCAACATCCACCATCAGTTGACCTGGAGTAAGGAGACTACTTTCACTTGCTCATGGTGAAATGGTAGTGGTGGATCTGATCCAGTCACTCAAATGCTGTAAGAGCATATACTAGAAGAAATTTTGCCTCACGATTCAACATTGACTCCTGCTTGACTCCAGTTTGCTAACTTGCTCTACAAATTTACATTTGTTTATTCTCACAATTGCATGAGTCAATTCCTTAAAATAAGTCTGTCACTATATAGACTATTGATTCTGTTTCTCAGAAAAAAACTGGTACTGCAATTAATGTCTAAATAATGTTAAGTTAAAGCTAAGTTAATTTATGTTTAAAATTATTGGCTAGCTGAATCATTTTTTAAAAAAAATTAATTAAAAACTGCCTCACTGTTTGTAATAAATATCCTTAACCAAAACAGAAAGAAGTAAAATGCACATTAAATATATAGTGCATGAAATTATGCTGGAAAGTACCACATTTTAGAATTTATGAGTTTAAAGCTGACTTTATTTTGTTTTAATTCAACAGATTTCTTTTTAAATTAATTAATTTATTCTAATTAGGTATACATGACAGCAGAATGCATTTTGATTCATTGTACACAAATGAAGCACAACTTTTCATTTCTCTGGTTGTACATGATGTAGCATTGCACTATATGTGCAGTCATACATGTACCTAGAGTAATGACACCTATCTCATTCCACAATCTTTCCTGTCCCCATGTGCCACCCTCCTCGTCCTCCCCTTTGCCCAGAGTTCCTCCATTCTTCCCATGCCCCCTCCTTCATTATGTATCAGCATCCACTTATCAGAACATTTGTCATCTGGTTTTTGGGATTGGCTTATTTTGCTTAGCATGATATTCTACAACTCCATCCATTTACCTGCAAATGCCATAATTTTATTCTTTTTCAATGCCAAGTAATATTCCATCGTGTACATGTACCACAGTTTCTTTATCAACTCATCTATTGAAGGACAACTAGTTTGGTTCCACAGTTTACCTATTGTGAATTGAGGTACTATAAACATTGAAGTGGTTGCATCACTATCGTATGCTGTTTTTAAGTCTTTTGGGTATAGAACGAAGAGTGAGAGAGCTGGATCTAGTGATAGTTCCATTCCAAGTTTTCTAAGGAATCTCCATACTGCTTTCCAGACTGGTTGCACCAATCTGCAGTCCCACCAGAAATGTAAGAGTATACCTTTTCCCCTACATCCTCACCAACACTGATTGATGTTTTTATTCTTGATAACTGCCATTCTGGCTGGCATGAGATGAAATCTTAGAGTAGTTTTGATTTTCATTTCTCTAATTACTAGAGACATTGAAAATTTTTCATATATTTGTTGATTCTTATATATCTTCTTCTGAGAAGTGTCTGTTCAGCTTTTTAACCTATTTATTGATTGGGTTTTCTATTTGTTTATTTTTTGTGGTTACGTTTTTTGAGTTCTTTATATATCCTGGAGATTAGTGCTCTATCTGATGTGTGTATAGCAAAAACTTGCTCTCAAAGTGTAGGCTCTCTGTTCACCTCATTGTTTCTTTTGCTGAGAAGAAGCTTTCAGCTTGAACCATCCCATTTATTGATTCTTGAATTTATTTCTTGTGCTTTAGGAGTCTTGATAAGGAAGTTGGGGCATAATCTGATGTGATGAAGATTTGGACCTACTTTTTCTTCTATTAGGTGCAGGGTCTCTGGTCTAATTCCTAGGTCCTTGATCCACTTTGAGTCGAGTTTTGTGCATGGTGAGGGGAGAAAACTTGAAGGCATTCTCTCTAAGAACTGGAACAAGACAGGGATGGCCTCTCTCACTCCTATTCAACATAGTCCTTGAAACTGTAGGCAGAGCAATTAGATGAAAGAAATTAAAGGGATATGAATCAGAAAAGAAGAACTCAAATTATTTGCTGACAACATGATTCTATACTTAGAGGATCCAAAAATCTCTACCAGAAAACTTCTAGAATTAATAAATGAATTCAACAAAGTAGCAGGATATAAAATCAACACCCATAAATCAAATGCATTTCTATACATCAGTGATGAACCTTCAGGAAGAGAAATTAGGAAAACTATCGCATTTACAATAGCTTCAAAAAAAAAATACTTGGGTATCAATCTAACAAAAGAGGTGAATCACCTATACAATGAAAACTACAGAAAACTAAAGACATTGAAGAAAACCTTAGAAGATGAAAAGATTTTCCATGTTCTTGAATAGGAAGAATTAATATTGTCAAAATGCCTAAATTACCAAAAGATTTACAGATTTAATGCAATTATATCTGTAAATTTAATTTACACAGATGTAATGCAATTAAAATCCCAACAACATTCCTCATAGAAATAGAAAAAGCAATTATGAAATTTATTTGGAAAAATAAGAGACGCAGAATAGCCAAAGCAATCCTTAGCAAGAAGAGTGAAGCAGGAGGCATCACAATACCAGACCTTAAACTACACTACAAAGCTATAGTAACAAAAACAGTGTGGTATTGGTACCAAAATAGACATATAGACTAATGATACAGAATAGAAAACACAGAGACAAATCCATATAAACATAGTTATCTTATACTAGACAAAGGCACCAAAAACATACATTGGAGAAAAGATAGCCTCTTCAACAAATGGTGCTGGGAAAACTGGAAATCCATATGCAGCAAAATGAAACTAAAGCTGACTTTAAAATAATATTGTAAGTAAAATCTATTAAATATAAACAAAAGTGAATGAGCTAGCTAAAAATATTAAATATATCACAATTTTATTGTATCCAAGATAAAGAATTACCTATGATCTGTCCATCAATTATTTCAAATATCATATACTAATATGGGTTAATGACTAATTCCAGATAATAAGATAAGTGATTATTTCTGATTCAGTTAAAATCAGAGTAATCTCTTGTGTCTCAGTCTGAAAAACTGCAAATTTTATAGTGAACAAGACAATAAATAAGCTTGTGATAAAACAAGTTGAATTTGAAATATTACTATAAAAAAGTCTTGAAATAAAAATGCCAGGCCAACAAAGCTATCATAATATCCTATAATCTGACTCAACAAATCTACTGCCTATAATAAGGAAATATCCAAAGCACGTAGTATGTAATTTCTTTTCATGAACTGTGACTCACACCATCTACATGTTTGTTTGAAACATTTTTTTTGCAATTTTCTCTCAAATTGCAAATATGAACAAAGTATCATCATGTCAGATATAATATAAAAATGTTAATTTGCAGCTACAAAAGATGTAGGGAATAAATATTTATAGAAAGCATAGTTATTATTTGAGAGAAATATCTATTAACATCATTATGTATCTAAATCTAGTATTTTACCAAGATATTTAAAAAATAATTATTAATAAGAAAATTAATTCATCTCAGAGTATGAATACATGTATATGTATATTAAACATTCATTATGTTACTTAATTAAAAGTTTCAAGAAACAAAGACCTTGATTAGAAAATATCTAAATCATTTCAAAGTTAAGAGTTTTTTACCTTGATGTCATAAACTGCTTTAAAGTTTAGGTGGAGTCTAAACTTAAAATAGCAAGTAATACGTTAAAAGTTTATATACTAAATAGGTATCCAGAATAGCAAATGGCATCAGCACAGATCTTAGCTCAGGTAGGCAAATGAACCTACCCTTGAGTCTCCGTTTCCTAGCACACCCTCATGACTTGAGAGATACTTCCCAAGTTTTCCAAGGTCACAATTTCTCGCATTGGACCAGCAGCTCTTTCACTGTGCATTCACATTCACCACAACTTAAAACACTACAGTGAAGAGAAAAACAGGCATGTCTTTCAGTCTTTAATTAGCCTATGATTGATGACCACTAGTTGGTTATACTAAGCAGTAATAACACACAAGGAAACATTTGTCATCATCTTCTCATGGGTAGTAATACTTTATTGTAGATACTTTTCACTAAATTAGTATGCATTTTTACTACATCTCATTTTGCTGTCTTTTGGTAATCTGAGCATCTTTCAAAGACACTTACTTTAGTCCTAAAGTGACATATCCACTAAGAAATTCTAATTGTTGGATATAAAGGACGAGGTAGGCTATTTTCCAAGCATAGTTTTAGAACTTTAAGTGTGATACTTTTGGTTGTATTTCTAAATTCAGGCTGAAATCATCTCTTAAAACAGTTCTTTAAAGGTAGAACAAGTACATTTAGCAAATGTATAAAGAGAAAAATTGTTTTAGGCATTAGATTCAGACTTCCTCAATGTCATGCCACTAGCAGCAAATAGAATTAGTCACTTTTCCTGTTACTCTTTCAAGCAGATGGCCAGCATTGACCATCATTTAATGATAAAGCAACACAAGACAGCATGAATATACCCCTTAAAAGAAAATTAAGACTTTGAAGCAAAATAGCACATTCTCTATATAGGTCAAATAATGTGTTTCTAGATGTGTTTTTACAGAGATAGGTGATAAAATATTACATTTCAGTAAAATATATAAACCTTGTAACATTAAATATTGTTTACTATAGAAATACAATTAGCGTTTCTTTATTGAATATGTTTATGCTTTGTCTCTAGGCTAGTTTTAAAGGAATTGCTTAAAGTGAAGGTACTTATAATCAGACAAGTAAAAATGTACAAAAGTAATACTGAAGGCCACCTAGCAGTAGGGAAGCAGACTGGGTACCACAGTCTCCAGGCTTGGGAAGGTACACTGATGATGAGTTCAGCAATTATCCAAATACTCAATGTTTCAGTGGTGGTCACTCTGTAAGAAGGCTGCAGGATGAAGATGTGAGCAATGAACAGATTGCCAGAGGGGAGACTGGACATGCTCCCAAAGCTGACTTTCTGTAATCTTTGCCTACACAATTTCACCTTCAGGGAGCATCTGCTTTACCATCTGTTTTCTATTTTTTGGCCACAACAAAAAAGCAGTAAGTGGCTATCCAAAATATTCAAAAGATATTTGGAGGAACAGCATAAGTCCACATTATTATACCTTTTGATTTGTTCATTCATTCAATAAAAAACAAAAATTCAGCTTCCTAATGCAGGGATTGATTCTCCCCTATAAATATTCTAGCATTCAATTGCAAGGCTTCTGTAAACTGACACTTATATTTCTATTATGATTATTTCAAAGTTTGATTTGAAAAGTAAATTTAAATTCCTGTTGTTTAGGTGTTTTCCAGGAATACAACAGGGTGTAGAAATAAAATTAGATGGAAGAGCTAAGTTTTTATTGTGAGATGCCCTAATGATATCGTGTAGTTATCAAGCCTTCCACAGACTCAGGCAACAGAATGGAAAGTTCATTAGTGGACTGTTTACTATTGATGAGTGTACAGCAGATAAATTGTTTTTGACTCTTCTAAAAAATCTTGGAGGTATATAAAATTTTTTCAAAAAAAATTGAATGAAAACATTCATTTTATATAACCCAAACTGAACCATTCTTCATTAGAAATTTCACTATTACAAAGATGTTCACTAAGTGCTCTACAATGAACAGATTTATTAGATTTTTTTTTGGTACCATGGATTGAACTCAGGGGCACTCGACCACTGAGCCACATCTCCAGATTTATTTTGTGTTTTATTTAGAGACAGGATCTCATTGAGTTGCTTAGTGCCTCACCGTTGCTGAGGCTGGCTTTGAACTTGCAGTTCTCCTGTCTCAGCTTCCCAAAGTGCTGGGATCATAGTTGTGCACCACCTCGCCCAGCTAGATTTATAGGATTTTAAAGTGAAATTTAAAAATATATAAAATTCAAACAAGTAAAATATTTTAAGCACTGACTAATGTCCAATATTATTTTTCTAGATCCTGGAATTCACTTCATTTTTCTATCATGATACTGACATTTGCCTTAAATACACAGTAGGTGGCACTATCATACACCTCAAGCAAGGAAATCAGAAGGACCTGTCAACATTTAGTTGGGCTTTTCTTGAAGACAAATCTAGTTTTATTATTTTTCTTTAATAACAACTATACATAAAAATCCAGACATTAATTTGAGTACCTTTATGAATTATAGAGATAAAGGTAAATAATTATTTCTTAAGAAAATTTGAAGCCACATAAAAAAGAAGCACTGAGAATGCACATTATGTTTCTAGAACGAATAGATGAAGGCAGATAGTTGTGAAAAGTTTTGCCTGGTGCCTTGAATAACCCTTAAGTGGTAATTGTTTGGAGGTTATATACCCCATAACAGAACTGTTTAAAGTGAACTCCAAGTCATTCACAAAAGGTAACTACTTGTTTCAATTCTCTTGAAAAATGTAACATTTATTTTATTATTTTTTCTGAATAATTTTACCACTGAAAACATAGATAGATAAAGCAATATAACATTTGAAAATTTATGCTATACTACAAATATTTTGAAAATTTACAATACCAAAGTCCTCATTAAACTTGTCTGCTACCATAAAATTTGCTGAATGTCAGGAAGTGTATGAGAAAAATATACGGAGTAAAAATTGGTTTATTTACTCTTTATCTCTGAAATATGACACCTTTTGTTTAATATTTCCTCATTAGCATGCTAGAAGGACATACTAGGAAAATATTTAGCAGACAAATCTGGCTGACCACCTGTTTTGCTAAATGAAGTTTTATTGGAACAGAGCTATGGCTATTTGTGTATTGTGTATGATACTTCCACGGAGTAATAGTTGAGTTAAGCAACTGTACTACAGATGACGCAGTCCACAAAAATCTAAAATACTCATTATCTGGCCCTTTACAAAAGCAGTTTGCTAACCTAGCTGCAAATACAAATTTAATTTAGTTTTAATCCTTCAAATTACATAAAGAAATTGCATGAACAAAAGTGTAACCAGAGGGCTGATTCAAGATGTTGAATAAGAAGAAGGCTGCATATCCAGTTGCTCCCTGGCTCAGGACTCAAGCAGTGCAGAGTACAGCTTCTCAGGTGAGTAGAAGAGGCAATTCACAGAAATTAATTCAGTATTAGACAGTCAGAATCTCTTAGAAACTCAGAAATTCAAGTGCATTTGAACAAAGAACAAGAAGAAGTACCTTGGAGCCAAGCTTGCTATAGTAGTAGCAGCAGTGAACTGGTTTGCCACAGATGGGAGGGATAATACAAACAGGGACAGAAAGACAACAGACAAATTTGACACAGAAAAACCTGGAGATCAGAAAAACAGCCCGAATTTAGCTAATCTAAAGGCTGTACAGTGAAGTGTTGTTTGAAAAATGCTCTGTTTTTCTCAACTGGCAAGCATAGAACTGAAACAGGAAATATCTAAAGGAAGCCATGCTGCTTGCAGCTGGAAGAGCTGGAAGATCATAGCAAATATTGCCATTCTGTCCTGACAAGTGTCTACGGTGTGGCCTAGGTTGTACCTAGAAGAAGATGGGTCAAAGAGGCACAGAGAAAGTACCCAAGGGGATTCAAGTCAGAAATACATAGAAAAGTGCAACTCACTTTCCCTTTGAATCTAATTGTTCTTGTGACCAACTGAAAAGGTCAGGAAACTAAACAGGTGGATGTGAATACACTCAGAGACTAAGCCTGGAAAAGCCTGTGTTTGGGGACAGCAGAGTGAGTAAAGGATTGGTATTCTTACCCCATAAATTGAATTCTTGGGAGGCTTTTGATATGCAGACTTCCGGTAGAGATTGGCATCTGCCTGGGCCTAAGGATATGTTGATCTAATCTCTCCAGAGCAGATATAACCCAAAAAACCCTGAGGACCAATTGGACCTATACCCAGTCAGCAGAAATCCCTTCTTAGAATTCAGCAGCAGCCACCGCCTGGGAGTGCATTGATCCACTCTGCTCATACAAAACTCCAGTTGACAGTACTTCCCATTCATCCTACCTCGTACAGGTGAGAAGGCAAACTGAGAGCTTTTTCAACCAGCTTCAGTCTTAGGCCTTCCAACTGACATCTCAGTGAGCAACAGAAAAAGAGTGAGGAGTTAACAATTTAGCTCTTGCTTGCTTTCTCTCTCCCTCCCTCTCTACATAGCCTAAGAAGTAATAGAAGGAGAGAAAGGAATAGTTTTGATTACCTTAGTGGAGACAATTATTTTATTTTTCATTAAGAAACTTTTTTGGGGGGCTGGGGATATAGCTCAGTTGGTAGAATGCTTGCCTTGCATGCACAAGGCCCTAGGTTCAATCCTCAGCATCAAAACAAACAAACAAACAAAAACCAAAATAACTTAAAAAACATTTTTCTTCCTTTTTTGTTTTTTTGGCTGTGCTGGTTAGTTTATGAATACATATAATATATATATATGCATATATATATAGTTTATGGATATATACATACACATATTTTTTGCTTTTTTCTCCTAATTTTTAAAAAATGATAGCTATTTTTCCTTGTCTTCTCTTTTGAGGAATTACATTTTTGTCTGCTTATTTTGGTTTGGTTTTGTTTTCTTTTTGCTTGTTTGTTTTTCTTATTTCTCTTTCTCTCCTTTCTTCTCCCATAGGTAGGTCAATTCTCTTTGTCTCTCTTTCTCCCTTTACTTTTTTTCAACTATATATTTTCCTCCTCCTGGATAGCCATCACTGGCTATATCTCTTCTGCATTCTTTCTGTTCATGTTTGAACATTCTAAGCTTCTTTTACCTTCCTATCATATTTTCTTTTCTCTTAATGAGCTGCACTTTTACTACCTTTTAGACCTATTTGATTTATATAACTTCTCCCTCCACCATTCATGTTGTTACAACTATTAGTATTGTGGATAGCAAAGTTGACATATGCTGTTTAGTGCCAAATCTAGTTCACAACTATTTATTGTTTTTGCTATTGGTAATTGTTCACCCCACCATTCTTGTTTTTGTGATGATTAGTGTTGTAGTGGTACAGTAGACACTGGGTATTTATTTTAAAATTTTATATGGTTTGCTTTGGTTGTTGCTACTTTTGTTTTCTCCTTTACTGTGAGGTGCTGGGAGTCTACAGGGCTGCCAAAAGTTTACGGGGCAGTGACTCTGTTGCTAAACTAAATCTAGGCAAGTGACAGCATCCATTGCTCTACACATAAATTAACCACACTCAAACATCCAGTGATACTTTAATACAAAGAACAGAAGATAGAAAAACTCCAAACTAATGACCTGGACCCAAGTTGGAACAGTTAGGGGGCCCTAAGGTCTCACTCCTGACCCACTCTTATAACTAAAACAGAGAGAAATAACACAAAGGCTGTGAATACAACAGATAAGAAAGATACCAATTTAGATCAGTCTAGGACACTTTGGAAAGAGATGGCTATGTTCTGAAAAGACCCACACAAAAAAGTGGAAGAGAATCTCCCAACATGTGCAGAAAACCCAACACACGAATACAAGAAATATGAAAAAACAAGATCATGTAATCTCTTCTGAAGTTCATAATTCATCAGAAACTCATTCCAAATATATTCAAATGGATAAAATATCATATAAAGAACTCACAAAATAATTATAAAAATGAATTCCCATGAATTCCAAGAGAACACATAAAAATAATTGCATAAATTAAGAAAGTCAATATAGGATATAAATGAGAAATTTCATAATATAGAGATATTGAAAAAGAACCAAACAAGCTGGGCATAGTGGTTCATGCCTGTAATCTCAGCACTTTGGGAGGCTGAGACAGGAGAATTGCAAGTTTAAAGCCAGCCTCAGAAAAAGAGAGGCACTAACCTGTCTCTATAAAACACATAATAGGGCTAGGGCTGGGGATGTGGCTCAGTGGTGGAGTGCACCTGAGTTCAATCTCTAGTATCAAAAAAACAGAAGAACCAAACAGAAATCTTGGATATGAAAGACACAATAAATTAAATAAAATGTTCAGTTGAAAGTCTCTATTCCATGCTGACAACAAAATCTCCAAGCTGGAAAACAAAGTGTCTACCCCTGCACATTCAGACAGTATTAAAGAAAAGAAAATAAGTAACCATAGCCGGGCGCGGTGGCGCAAGCCTGTAATCCCAGCACTTAGGGAGGCTGAGACAGGAGAATTGCGAGTTCAAAGCCACCCTCAGCAATGGCGTGGTGCTAAGCAACTCAGTGAGACCCTGTCTCTACATAAAACACAAAATAGGGTTGGGGATGTGGCTCAGTGGTCAAATACTCCTGAGTTCAATCCCCAGTACGAAAAAAAAAAAAAAAAAAGAAAAAAGAAAAAGAAAAAAGTAACCACGATCAGAATATATAAGAACTCAGAGGCAAAATTTTAATATTAGTGGGATTAAAGAGAGTTGTAAGATGCAGAGTAATTGTATGTATGAATAATCTTTTCACAGAAATGATAACAGAAAAATTTTCCAAATGTATAGAATGAGGTGGGCATCAAGATTAAAATGCATTTTGGAACCCCAAATAAATAAGATTAAAGAAAGAACCTCTCCAAGACACATTATAATTAAAATGGTTAACATGCAGAACAAGAATAGAATTTTAAAATATCAAGAGAAAAATGTCAGGTTATATTTAGAGGCAAGCCAATCAGAATTACTTCTGATTTCTTAGTACAAACTCTAAAATCCAAGAGGGCTTAGAATAATGTGTTATACATTCTGAAAACAACTGTCAGCCAAGATTGTTATATTCACCCAAGCTATCCTTCAGAATTGAAGAAGAAATAAAAACCTTCCAATGTAAGCAGAAACTAAAAGAATTCATGTCTACTAAGATGGCACTGTGGAAAATACTTAAAGAAATACTTCCACAGAAGAATTCTAAAACAAACCCCAAAGCTCACAAAAGGACAAATCTCATTAGAAGAGTAACTAAGCAAATGAGAAACAGGACCAAAATAAACATTATAAATACATCAAAATGGCAGGAATTAGTAAACATTTCTCTACAAAAGCACTGAATATAAATGGTCTCAGCTCTCCAATTAAATGGCAGAGGCTGGCAGAATGTAGTAAGAAACAAGATCCAAACTCTATGTTGTTTGCAAGAGACTCACCTTACAAGCAAAGTCAGTAAGTAACAGGCTGAAAATGAAAGGATAAGAATTGATATAAAATTCAAATAGAGTTCTGAAACAAGCAGGAGGAGATACTCATATATTCAATGAAGCAGAGATAAAGAAGGTCAACCCACATTTGCAAAGGGAACAACTCAACAAGAATGTATATTGATGGTAAATATATATGCCCAAACATTGATGCATTTAATTATATAAAAGATACTGCTCAAATTAAAAACTCAGATAGACCCCCCAGCACAATAATACTGGATGATTACAACACCTCTCTCTCTCACTAATAGGTCATCAAGACAAACTCAGTAAAGCCTCTTTGAGCATAAAAAAATATTATAAACCAAATGAACTGAACAGATATCTATAGAATGTTTTATCCAAATATGGCTGAATACACATTCTTCTCAGCTGCTCTTGGAATATTCTTGAAAATAGATCATATTTTAGGCCAAAAAGCTACTCTTAGCAAATACAAAAGAATTGATATAATTTATTGCATTTTATAAGATTATAGTGGAAAGAAATCAGAAATGAACAGGAAAATCCCTATATAAATGCATGTAGAATGAACAGTATACTTTTGAACAATGAATGGGTGATAGGAGAAGCTGGAGGAGAATTTTAAAAATTCTTAGAATCAAAAACAAGAAGAGTGATACAACATACCAGAACCTCCGGAACACTATGAAGATTGTTCTAAGTGGAAAGTTTACTGAGTACCTACATAAGAAAATCAGAAAGATCCCAAATAAACAACCTAATGATGCATCTCAAAGCCTTAAAAAACCAATTCCAAATAGTAGAAGGAAGGAGATAATTGAGGTTAGAGCTATTGTCCATGAAATTTAGAGTGAAAAATACTGCAAAGTATTAATAAAAGGAAGAATTTGTTCTGTGAAAATAAGCAAAATTGGTAATCCGTTAGCCAAACTAACCAAAACAACAATAGAAAAGACCCAAATTAATGAAATTAGAGATGAAAAAGGAGAAATCACTACAGATATCATAGAAAACTGGAGAGTCATTACGGACTATTTTGAAAACTTATACTCCAATAAATTGGAAAACCTAGAAGAAACAGATACATTTCTAGACACATATGACATGCCATAATTGAATCAAGAGGAAATTAAAAAACCTAAACAGACTTAGAGATAGAAGCAGTAATAAAAAACTTCCAATGAAGAAAAGCCCATTACCAGATGAATTCTTAACTGAATTCTATCAGACTTTTAAAGAAGAACTAAGGTCAGTATGCCTCAAATTTTTCCATGAAATAGAAAGCAATGGAACACTTCTAAATTCATTCTATGAAACCAATATCACCTTCATACCAAAACCTGATATGGACTCATCAAGGAAAGAAAACTACAGACCAATATCCCTGATGACTTAGATACCAAAATTCTTAATAAAATATTAGTAAATCATACTCAACAATATATTAAGAAGATTATACATCATGAACTAGTTGGTTCTATCCAAGGTATGCAAAGATAGTTTAACATACAAAAATTAATAAATGTATTTCACCATGATCATCTCAACAGATGCAGATAAAGCTCTCAAAAAAAAATTTAGCACCCATTTAGAAAAAAAAAGGGCTGAAGAAACTAGAGATAGAAGTAACTTACCTCAACATCATAAAGGCTACATGTAACAAACCTGAAGCCAGAGTCATAGTGAATGAAGAAATGCATTTCCTTTAAAATTTGGGACAAGAATGTCCACTCTCACCACTCCTATTCGATATAGTACTAGATATTCTAGCCAGAGCAATTAGGAAAGAGAAAGAAATAAAAGGGATTAAAATAGCAAAGGAGAAGGGAAATTATCAGTGTTTGCAGATGCTATAATTCTACACATAGAAAATCCAAAAAGCTACACCACAAGATTGATAGAATTTAAAAGCAAATTCAGCAAACTAACAAATTATAAAATTAATATATAAAAATCAATACCTGTTCTATACACCAATAATATATCTGCTGAGAAAGAAATCAGGAATAGCCTAAAAACAAAACAACAAAACAAGGAATAAATATAACTGAGGAAGTGAAAGATCTTTACAATGAAAACTATAGAACACTGAAGAAAAAAATTGAAGAATACACAAGAAAATGGAAAGACATCTCATGTTCACAGATTGATAGAATTAATATTGTTAAAATGGCCATATTACCAAGAGGAATATACAGATTGAATGTATTTTCCATCAAAATGCCAATGGCATTTTCACAGAACTAGAAAATATAGTTCTAAAATTCATTTGGAAGAATAAAAGACCCAGAACAGCCAAAACAATTCTAAGCCAAAAAAGCAATGCAGGAGGCATCAAATTATACTATAGAATTATATTAACAAAGATTGCATGGTACTGGCATAAAAACCAAACTATAGACCAGTGGAACAGATTAGAAGATACAGACACAAACTCACACAAATATAGTCATCTGATCCTTGACAAAAGTGCAAAAATGTACATTAAAGAAAAGACATCCTTTTTGACTAATGGTGCTGGGAAAACTAGAATAATACTAGTACTAGTACTAGAAGAATAATACTAGTACAAGTATTGTACGAAAATCAATTCAAAATGGATCAAAGAATAAGAAGGAATCAGATCAGAAAATGTAATGTGCAACTCTTAGAAGACATAGAGTCAACACTACAACATACAAGTTCAGGCAACAACTTTCTCAATAAGACCTTTAAAGTTCAAGAAATAACACCAAAAGTTAATTAATGAGATGGCATCAAATTAAAAAGCTTCTGCACAAAAAAAAGAGAAACAATTAAGAATATGAAGAGACAATCTACAGACTGGAAGATATTCTTTGCTAGCTACATTTCTGAAAGAGGAATAAAAAGTATTTCTGTCCAGAATATACAAAGAACACAAAAAACATAAAAACACCAAAAAAGCCCAATAAATGGGAAAATGACTTATACAGACAGTTCTCAAAATAAGAAATACAAATGGCCAACAAATACATGGAAAAGTGTTCAACATTATTAGCAATTAGGAAAATGCAAATCAAAACTACACTGAGATTTTATCTCATTCCAGTTGGTATGGCAACCATCAAGAACACAAATAATAAATGCTGGACTGTATGTGGAAAGAAACACTTATACATTATTGATGGGATTATTAATTAGTGCGATCATGGTGGAAATCAGTATTGGAGATTCTCAAAAGACTAGGAATTGTATCATCATATGATCCAGGTATTTCACTCCTTGGTATTTATCTAAAGAATTAAAGTCACCATACTATAGCTGTATGTGCATACCAATGTTTATAGAAGCACAGTTCACAATAGCTAAACTATGGAACAAGCCTAGGTATCTGTCAATGAATGAATGGACATGTGGCATATATACACAATGGAGTTTTATTTATAAAGCAGAATGAAATTATAACATTTGCAGGGAATGGATGGAACATAAGAACATAATATTAGGCTAAATAAGCCATACTCAGAAAGTCAAGGGTTGTATGTTTTCTTTCATATATAGAATAAATGAAAAAGGAAAAGAAAAGTGGGGGTGGGATCATGAAAATCGAAAGATCAGCAGAGTAGAAAAAACAGGGGGAAGGAGAGGGAGAGAAACAGTAAATACTGGGGAGTGACATTGGCCAAATTATACTGTTGTATTGTGGGCATGTACAAATATGTACCAGTGAATCCCACCACTATGTGTAACTATAATGCAACAATAAAATATGAAAAAGTACAATGATATTTCTGTCTGTCATTTCTCCGTACCAATCATCATGTGATTTAATAAAGCCTCAGAACTTATTCATCAATGCCAAATTCCTCTGACCTCCTCTGTTAATCTCAAATGTTTATACCACACAAGGCCCAAAGTATACAAACACTATAATACACTTAAAAGAGATTACTAAAATCAACCAACATAAGTTATGTTCTAAAGAGAAGGTATAGTCAATAAATGGTGTAGGAATTCAGTGAAAGAAGAGATGCTTGTTTAAAGTAATAAAATTTTTGTGCCAGATTTTAAATAACAATGTTGGAGGTGGAGAATTTGCTTATTCATAAACAGTAGGATTCATCAGTTTGGCAAGGTTAAGAAAGAAAATTCCAGACCAGAAAACATCTTGAAAGATTTTGATGTGGCTATATGTATTAAGAGCTTTTTATAATTTATTTTACTATGAATGTGTATACTCAGGTTAATATTTTTAGTATCAATATCAATATACTTAATATAGTCTTGAGATTTTTAAATTTTAATATTTTAAAACATTTGATTTTTGTTACAAATTTAAAGGAAAAGAAACTTATGCCACAAAACATATTATATGGAGTTTCAGTACCTTGAAAACTGTTTTTGTTTTTTATTTTGGTCTTGAGTGAAAATTCTAGGCAGTTTTTATGGCTTATGTTTTGTTTATTTTAGAACATATTGCCTAGGATTTTCTTAGATAAAAATAAAATTAAGGAGAAAGTGACTCAGAATTCAGCTTTACTACACTTTCGGTTTGTGAATACAGAGAAAAATCTGAACAGTATGATCTGTAATACAGGAATTATACCTTTAAATAGAACATTGGAACAAGGAAAATTTAAATGCAATAACCTGTTAGTTATTTGGTACTCTAATTGGATATGTTCAACAAGAATAAATTTTGTGTGAGTAAAGTTAGAGATAACCCCTTTAATGTTAGAACATTTTAATAACATTTGGGTATGTAAAAGAATTACAATTTTTGAACATTATGAAATCTTTCCTAGATGATTCAAGATCATTATTATGAACTTTTTTTTTTTTTTTACTTTATTGGGCATCAGTAGCCATATTTGCCGCTCTGTGAGAAGGACCAAAACTGACCGTGGTCAATGGGAATACTATTTGTCATTATTTACTTCCTTCCCTACACCGTGTGACCTTACAGTTCACTAGAGTGTGTGAAAAGTGTGGCCTTTCCTCATCCATGTTAAGCTAGGCCAAGCAACTTGCTTTGGCAAATACAATATGGGTACCTTTTAAAAGGTCTTAGAAAACATTTTGTATTTCTGCTTGTTTTATTACGTCCTTGTTACGTTAAAAAAAAAAAAAGTATGCCCTGGATACCTGCTTGTCCCAGAGAAAGGCCTCTGGATCATGCCAAAAGCCTGAATCCCAGACTGGGTAACCCAAAGCATGCAACAGAGATGCCTTATCTGCCCCACAGATCTATAAGACTAATAAATGTCATTATTCTTGTGAGCCAGTGAATTTCAGTAACAGCTCTCAAAACAGTTATTCTGTATAAATTAAACACTTCATATTTTGGTAATTTCATTTTATTTTAATATGTAGTTGGGAATAAAGATTTGATACATGAATAATGCAGAGTGAAGTTGTAAATTGTAGATATTCAAGAATCTTTTCAAGATGAAAGACCAGTTTTACCTATCTCTGGATTGGATGGCTGCAGGAAGCACCATTGCCATTAATGGATTTTATTACTAGTTAAATGAAGCTTGGAATTTCTTTAAATCAACAGGGAAACATTATATTTTAGAGATAAAATTAAAAATGAATAAATCTATGGGAAAAATAATTAGTCTTTGGAGATTGTTTCCAAAAATGGGTACCAGTGATTCCTCCCATTTCTTACATGCATGCCATTTTTCTCACCAAGAGAGTGAGTCTATACCCTCTCCTTATTTTGGTGTTTGTGTATAAATTGCTTTGACCTAGAATGCAGCAGCAGTGACCCTCTATCAGTTCTAGGACTAGGGCTTATGAGAATTGATGGCTTCTACTTCTGCTCTTTTGAATGCCAGGTACCATGAAGATGCTGGGTCTTTTTGAAAAGAGAAGCCCAGTTCATAGCAGTTCCATCCACCCAAGCAGCTGTGGTGCAAGTCAGGTAACAGGTAATCTTGGATATGCAGCTTCAGGCTATCACTTAGCTAAGAATATTTGCATATTATTTTGATAACTTAGGTTTTACTATATTTAGGTAAATTGCATATTACCTAAGTTGACAGCACCCAAAACTCAAAAACTATTTAGCTGACCCAAGCTTGTTCAAAAGCATTCATGAAAACTAATAAATTTTGTCACTAAGTTTTACAAAGCAACTAACATTATTTAATTAAACTATAGTGTCATAAATTTTTGGGAGTTTTAATTGGAAAGAGAAGGAAAGAATAAAATGGGCACAGGGAACAAACTTAGAATCCTGACACTGGTGGGTCTGAAATTAAAATTTACTTATTCGTAGTTTGTTCAGTATTTCAGAAATTTCCTGAGAAGAGAGACTAATTTGACGCATGTCAGCACTGGAGTTTCTGAGCCCCATATCATTCATTTCAGATATTTCTAACCCCTGTGTTTTGCTAGATAGCGTACGTTTAGTGACTTCTATTCAAATTACCAGTGTTATGAAAACTGAATGACCAAAAAACCCTGACTTCTTGGATTGGCCAGCATCTCACATAAAATAACTATAGCTAAAACTTGATTAGAATTAAATACGAGAAACACTGCACTTCAAGGGCCTCATTTCCCAAAGCTCTTGTCTTTACACGATTCCTGCTTATATGTGAGGATGTAATCATCTATGGGCCAATAAGTGGATCTCAATATAGAAATTAACATACCTATTATTCTAAATGAGATTTTGAAAATGTATGCATTAATAGTTTTTATTTTTGGTTGTTTTTTGGCTTCTAGGACTAGAGTTTGTGAGTTAACCAGGCATACAAACATATAAAAAATGTAAAAGGAGCTGTACTTTATAAAAGATAATCAGAAGTCTATAGTAGCATTCCCGTAAGTTTAAATTTTGAGACAATGTTACAAGATATGTATACAAGATATGTATACTATACAAGATTTTCTAAAAGTAGATCCAGTATTTTCTTGCAGCAAAGAAAAATTTGGAGATCTTGGAAAATTATAAGCAATTAAATAAGTTCTAAATTTGTAATCCTCCCAATTTTCAGAGAAATTTAAATTTGAAATATAAAAATATTCTCACATTCTGTTTATCATAAGTATTCAGAATTAAAGTAATTTACATTTTCTCTATAAAAACCAAGATTGGTAAAGGAAAAAAAAATCTTAAATTTATTTAAGTTAACAGTGAAAAGAAAGATTTGGTAGTTCTAAAATCTAACAAAGGTACAGTAAGCAGTAATTTAAAATACAGAAAGAATCTGTTATAAATTAAGCCCACCCAATCCCTGTTTACTTCACTATGATAATGCTGGAAAAGGAAGAAAGGCAGTAGAGTACTCCCACCCAAGAGGGACTTAATCATATTTTATACTGAGAACAATGGAAACCAACTGGGACTTTTAGAAGAAGAATGGCATGATCATATCTATGTTTTAGAAAGACCATTCTGGATGTAGTGTAGAGGATGGATCAGAGGTCAGCACAAGTGGAAGGAGGTCTTCAGCAGTGGTCCAAACTAGAAATAAAGGTACTTCAACAATGCTGGTAGAGATGGAGAAAAGTAGACAGTTTCTTCCTGGGATCTTCTTTCTTGAATTTCCAAATGTCTCATACCTTCATTTATATGTCTCAGTTCACAGATCCTCTCAACAGAAGGGCTGACCCCAAGCATCCCATAAAATAGTTCACCTTTCACTCTCTACCCTCTTCATATTATATCCCTACATTCTGCTTTATTTTTTCATAGCACTTCTTTTCCTCATACATTTGTCTTCTTTCTTCCTTCACCATCTAGGATGTAGTCCACTTAAGACAATAATTTTAGTAATTGTAGTATCCTTGATTCCTAGAAGATTTTTAGCACCTTGCTACTCCAAGTATGGTCTGTGTAGGAATAGCACTGTTGTTACTCAGGACCTTTTAAAAAAATGCAGAATTTCAGGCCCTACTCCAGTACTACTAAGTTAGTAGCCACTGTTTGACAAGATTTCAAGTGATTCATATACTAATTAAAGTCTGTGAAACATTGGCATAGCACACTCTAAAACTGCAATAGACATTTGATGATAACTTAAAGTTAGAGTAGATGAAAGATGGCAGTTGGCTGAACATATAGAATGAGGTAGAGGAAAAGTTCAAGGAAGGCAATTGAGTTTCTAGGGAAGGAAATTGGGAGGGTGGTGGAGCCAGCCAAGGAGAGAGAAAATAGTAGGGATAGATTAAGGGATGGGTGAGCGATAAAAATTTAATTTCGTATAATTTGAATGATTCTACTATGAACAGCCCGTAGGTAATGGAATACAAGTTCAAAAGGAGATCAAGATTAGGTATATCTATTTTTCTATAGATAGAGATGAACAATTTAGAGACATACTTTGTATGTTTCCTAATTATAAATCAGTCAGATGAAGACAAACTGGAACACTCACAAAAACATTACTGTTCACATATTGAATTAACAGGGCAAATGACTCCAGCTGTAATTATCATATATTTAACTTGGTCCAAGTAGGATGTACTTCATGATTTCAGAGAGTAAATATCCTTTTATTTATTACCAACATGTTTAATCATTTTAATCTACTGTTAATATTATTTGTCAACATTGACTCTTACTAAATTTTGTGGTCATTGTTAACTGCTTAATACTAAAATTGAGAGATACCAATCTGCTTAACATTGTCTTTCTGACACTTGTGTCTTAGCTATATGTACATTTTACTCTTGGCAGGTAATCAGAATAAATATTTAGGGGGCAATTCTTTCAGCTTCACTGAAGCATTTAACTTAATTGATTACACTTGGCTTTTACAGATAATGAGGACTCCCTGGTTGTAAATTACTCAGATGATTATTCTCAGTGGATGATAATATAATTAAACATTAATTTCTGTTTCAAATGAGAACTATATACAAACAACGGGTCTATTCCACTTGCTAGTTAATAAAATAATTTAGAAAAATTACAGAAAGTTATTACCAAAAGGCAGTGGGCATAAGAGAATATACTAGTGGTTTTGTAATCAGTTTTTAAAATTTTTCATTATTAAGTAGAAGATTCTTTAAAAAATAATGCCAGCTATAATGAAGGCAAACTAGTGTGTTTATTGATTTTTGTATCTTTAAGTGTTTCAATTTGCTTGGGTTTATCAATCAGAGCATACATTTTTTTCATAACATTGCTTTAGTCTTCTAATTCTGGCAATCTCTCCTAAATATTTTTAAATGGATAATTATTCATTATTGGGCATCATGTTGGCTAATTGATTAATGACTCTATCTCCATGTTCCCCATATTCTTGGCAATTTTGTCACTGAATTAATAAGAAAAAAATCTGTTAACTGTCTATTGTCTTTCAAAAGAAGTATAACTAGATTTTGGAAACTTTGTTCTGAATTTTGCTGCATAAGGCAGAGCCATCTGAATAAGAAGAAATATACAGGATTTGGGAGAAAATAGACAACAGAATGCAGTTGAAGTCAGCACACAGTAATACACTCCAGGGATTTGGAGACCCTAGGCTTTCAAGATTCATAGAAAGAGATGAGAATAGGTTTGGGCTGAATGAATACACCATAACCAAGTAGTTCGGTTTCATTTTTCTGTTACACAATTTTACTGCTCTTACTGTGTTTTCACTTTCTGCTGATTTGCCAAGGGAACAATGATTCTTCTGCAGTGGGGAAGGTTTCTTCTGTACACCAATGGTGCTATTGGGAAGGCATTCTGGAGGGGAGGGTTTCAACTTGTTCCTCATTCTAGCTATAAGACCTTTCTCCACTTCCTCTAATCTCTAAAATGGTGACTCTCATGTCATCTGACTTCACCATAACCTCTCATCTTCCGTTGTTTCTGTCACCAAAGGACATTGAGTGGTACTCACTCTAACCATAGGAGCCCCTGGCAATCTGCTACTTTTTTTTTAAGTGAAAAGAGATTGAGAGCTGGCTGTCTTTTCTAGTCTGAAGTGTTGAGTTCAGCTCACATTTTTTTTTATACTTTATTTTTTTTTCTCAAAAGTTGCATTTTAATACATGTTATCAAACATAACAGAAAAAAAACAAATTTTCAGCTACTTTTTACTTTTTATGTCTATTGTAAATTTTGTTGATTTCTATATCCACTTAATGATCTGGTCCAGGATAATGGCCACTCAGTTCCTTGATCCACCTCCCTCTTACTCCCACAATCAGTGTACATATATTATAGGTGATGTCATTACCAAGAATGGTAATATCACCATTATCTCTAATTCTCCTTTTTACCCAACTGAATGTTCTTCTTAAGCATTCTAGTCAATCTCTGGTACACTTCTTCCACTATCTGTTCCTTCTCTTACAGAATCATACAAAGAAGGCCACTCTGCTCACTCTATGCATTCTCCCAGACAAACAAGGAAATCTCAGAACCAAGCCTAGTGGCTTCACTTCAAACACATGGCCACCAGTGGTAAGTGGCTCAAAGTTGTTTAGGAATCAAACACTTCCCCATTCCATTCCTTCTCCCACTCTGCCTGACAATGATTTCAGGTCATTTTGTCACTCCTTAAACTTCTAACATCTCCTTTGTTTTCTTCATTCTCTATTAACCACTTTGCCTCCTATTTAATTAAGAAAATATCAGCAATCAGAAAACACCTGAGAGCTTCCATTACCTCTTCTGCCAATATTCCTGAATATTTGTTCATGTATTAAAACTTCTGTACCATTTCAGTGCATAAAACTCTCTTCTTGTATTCTAGATTCTATTATTTTTATCCCCTCAAGGATATCTTGTCAGCAAGACAGATCTAGCTTTTGTGGAGATTGAGCTTATAAATTTTAGGGTATTCTTTAGGGAAGAATACAAAATAAATATAAAATCAGGTACAAATGTAGATTTTTTTAAAAATAAACTGCTACAGATCTTAAATATAAAAGATGTAGGAAATGCTACAAAAATATTAAATTAAAAATGTGTTCTTATTCACTAACGAACTGTTATTTTTCTACAATGATTTTTCTTCATATTTTTGTTACATATTGCTAGATTGCATCTTCATATGACAAGAGTAAGTTTTAGAATAAATTAAAGAGTAAATAAAATTGGAATCTAACATTTTTTGTAGTATTGTTGATCATCATGTGTGAATATTACTAGTAGTTTATAGAAGCTTATTTAAATATGACTATTGGCAATTTCACGTTAATTTTTCAAAAGTTTTTTTAGTTGTAGATGAACACAGTACCTTTATTTATTTTATATTGTGCTGAGGATCGAACCTAGTACCTCACACATGTAAGGCAAGTGCTCAATCACAGAGTTACAACCCCAGCCCTCATGTTAATTTTAAGATTGTTGTCAAGTTGAAAAATATCTATCATATTCCTTTATATTAAGTTACAAAATTTCACTCTTGCAAGTGACATTTTTATTACTCTGGATGCTAAGTAACAAGTTCGTTAATGATGTCCCCATGTTATGTGTTGCATGTTTTTAAAAAATTAATGTCATTATTTTGTGGCTAATTTTAAAGGTATTTAAATAGTTTTAAGTATGTTCTACATGATTCATTCCTTTTATTAACTGGACTATCAAAAACTTCAAGATATATCTTATTTTTATTTGAAAATGTGTCTTTTCTTCATGAATTATTGATTTTGATATTAGTAGAAAATGTTGAAGCAATTTGGGTTTTCAATAGAAATATATGAAAATTATTTCACTGGGTAGTACAATTATGATTTTATATACTGTATAATCATGTATGTCCAGACAGGAGAAGACTTGTGTTAGGACTTTTTATCAATGAGAAGAAAATTCTCCACTTCTAATTGTAGATATCTGATTATTTGAAGAAGTTTCCAAAGATCAGTTTCTGATTCCATACATTCTAAGTTTTTTACTCCCCAGTTACTAATATAATTCAGGTTCTGGGCATTGTAAATGATTTTCATGTGAAGTTGTGATCTCTGATCCAGTATCTTCATGTCAGGATTCCAGATGAGTCAGCACCTGTGGTAGAGTAGTAGACAGAATTTCTGGGAGCCATTCTATATTAGATCCTGCAGAAATGACTACCAACTACAAAACTATCTCTTGCTGAACCCAAACAAAATGTACCTCTCAATTCTATTCCTTTTAGCCTAATCCCCATCCCTGTGGCCTTTTTTGAGAGCACTTAATGTGAGGAGCATGTGGCAGGACGGGAAGATGAATTAGGTAGTAATGCTGATCTTAATAATTTGCTTTTAAAATTTCTTACATATAAATGTTTCACCAACATATGTGACAATGCCAACCTATAGCTAGAGCACATCTGTGGACCTTGGCAGTGACTTGTGATTGTGAACCTTAAGCTTCATTAGCCTTACAGTTTGTCAGCATGTACTTCCCAATTTTGTCCTCTTCCTTCATCTAAATTGTGTTCCCACCTGAGATTTTCCTCAGCAAACATACATTCTCTTCATAGTTGATGAATGAGAAGTCTAAAAATGTCCTTGCCCTCCAACTACTACTCCATTCTTTTTCTTTTCATTATAATATTTTCTTTAGAATATAATTGTGTTGGGTAAACTCACTCTAATCCCTCCTCTCCCACCCTCTTCAAAACCACATATGCTTCCTTAATCTTTACCTCTCTCTTGAAACTGTCCTTATCAAGATCACTAGTGAATGAATCAAAATCTTATTTTCATCTACTCTCTGTAACTTCTGAAAACTTTCTCATCTCAGTGGTAAGTTTATACTCCTAGTTACTTACTGTTGTCTTTGATTCCTCTTTGCTCTCATGAAATTATCAGAAAATCCGATAGTCCTGACCCTTTTGCACTTTCATTGCCATGAGCCCAGTCTAAGGCATCCTCCTCTCTCATGTGAATGAAAGCTACAGACTCCTAATTGGTTCGTTTCTCTTTACTCTATTTTCAATAGGGCTGCTAGAATTTTTTTTATATACTATAGTCTGGACTCATCCACTGCTCACAATACTTCAGTGGCTTTAATTACCCTCAGAGTAAAAGCTGAAGTCCTTACAATAGTACAAAACATCCTTTCCAATCTGGCCCAATCTCCCCGCCCTCACCTACTCTACTCTTTCTTTGTCTCCTAGAGCTTCCTTGTTAGTCCTTGAACACCCAGGCTGCCAGGCTGGGTGATTCTCCTGTCTGAGGAGCTCTAGCTGGGGATATGTACACTATCGATCCTTTTTTCCCTTCACTTTTCATTTAAGTTTTACCTTCTCAGTCATACTTCCTTGTCTATTCTATTTAAAATTGCCCTCTCTCCATATTTTGTAGACCATTTTGCTTAATTTTTCCTGGAGCACTTTTCCCTACTGATATACTATAAATCAACTATAAAGCATAGTTATTTTATATTGTCTTTTGATCTCCTTAAATTCACTCCCATTCACCAAGAATAGGAGCTCCAAGAAGGCAAGGATTTGGTTAAGACTATTAGATAATGTCCCCTCTCAAAGGCCTATATGCTAAAGGCTTGGTTGCCAGCCTGGTTGTTTTGGGGAAGTGGGGCCTAGTGGAAAGAAGTTGGGTCATTAAGGGCATATGCTTGAGGGGGATGTTGAGACACATCTCTTATTCTCTTTCTTTTTTTTGCTTCCTAGCCTCCATGAGGTTAGGAGTTTTACCCCACTGCGTACTACCCACCATAATGTTCTGCCTTGTCACAGGCCCAAAAGCAGTGGGGCTAAATGACTATGGACTGAAACCATGAATCAAAATAGATCTTTTCTCCCTTAAGTTGGTTATCTCAGGTATTTTGTCACAGCAATACAAAGCTGACTAACAGAGCTGTACTGTCAGAACATGGAATATTGTTTAGTAAAAATTTGTACAATAAACGAAAGGAGTAAATGCCTAACTAAAGCTTTCTAAAGAGAAAATGTGTTTTCTAATGTATATCTCATAATTGACATGTAATTGGAATATTTTAAAATTTGTTCTCTCTTCACCTTTTAACTGCCATGTTTGGTTCACCTATATTTGTAAATGTTGGTATGTAGAGTTATTTCTATCATCTTAGTGTGTTTGAAAATATCGCTATTTCTATGCATCTCTTACTTTTCTCCATTTTGGTTTGCTGTTTGCTAAGTTTAACTTATTTCCAATTTGCCCGCTATTGATTTGCAAATTATAATATACTAGCTTTAGAAGAATAGTCACTCCATTCATAGCTTAATTCATTAGTTTTATCAGTATATCTTTTATTTATAATCAAAAAAGTGTTGAGATTCTTCGATTACCACGCTCTCACTTATAGTTCAGAGGTACAAAGACTGGAATTTTTAAAAGCTAAATAAATCTTTATGATCAAGCACATATTAGCATAAAAGGAAAATTTGAAGGTTAAATCCCCTAATTGTATAGTTAGAAACATTATTACCTTACATCAATCTAACTGTCTAGTAGGATTATTTCAGAAACTTGTAAACAAACATTGATGTCTCTTCCCATTGCCACCCAGTTAAATCACAAACACTGGGGAGAGAGGGAGGCCCAGTGAGTACCACAGGTAATTCTAATGGATAGTCGTCTGCTTGTCACTGTCTGTATCATCCTTCAAGAAAAGAAGGGCTGCAAAAAACATGCCATGCCGTGAATGCCCCTTTCCATTCCCCAAAACCTAACCAAGTTACGGGAACAATAAGAGTGTTATATTATTTTGAAGAACATTTGTCTTTTTCTCATGTATGCTGGAAATAAGGGCAAGTTAATGTTTTCTGTAGAAGCTGCTTGCTTGCACTCTTGCCAGGATAGCTACTCCTTGGGAAGCTAATCACACAAGCAACAAAGCAAACTATGCAAATTAATGAGGTCACTGTTTCTGTAGCCTAACTTATAAAATCCTTTTCTCTACAGTAAGTAGCGTGGATCAGAGTACAGTTTACAGGACAATGCTTGTCTAGACAGCTACCCCTGGACAAAACACCACGAGGTTAGCAGGAATTTCACAAAAAATTCCTTCTCATTATTTACAATTTCTACTCATTTGAAATTATTTTGGATTAATAAATGTTTTATGACAGATATTATCTATAAAAATATGATAAATGGAATGCTGATAGTGTTTAAACGCTGATTTTTCAGTGACTGAGGGTGGATTTGTCACTTTCACCCGTGTAAAATCTCCCACTGCGATCAGCACCAATGTACTGTCACTAAAAGTAGAATTAGGGAGAGATGAACACATTCAGCTTTCATGAGCCTTTGGGCCTGCTCTAGGACACCACAGAGTATAAGGCTTTCAATCACTTTTGAAAAATGATAGATCCACCACCATATTACATGAAGGATTCAAGATGCAGAGAGTTTAAGTGACTTGTCCTAAAGATTCCCATAGAAATATTTGTAATTAATAATTAATAACATTTGTCATTTATATTGAAGTAGCATTTGAGCAGAAACTCTAAACTATGTGTAAATACACACTCTAATTAATAGGAGTTGCCATTACTTCATTATTCTTTATTGCCTAGTTTTCTTTTTTTCTTAAGGTGTAATGTCTCTTTATTGATTGGTAAGTGCTTATATATAATAAAGCATGTTCCTGGTTAATGTACAGTGCTTCATCTTTTCTGGTTTTTTTTCCTGTAGATTAAAATTTGGTTTTATGTTTGCTATGAAATTTTGTCTTGATATTACTCTTGAAAATAGACTTAGCAATATCTTATATATTTATGCATATTTTTTCAAAATATTTCCCCAAAGAAACTATTGGTATGTTATTGGAATTAACTAATTAAATAGGTAATTAAAGAAAAATTATTACGCATTTAAATATTAAGAATTTTCATCAGAATTTTAATGCATTTATTATTTTTTGTGGTGATGGAAAGAGATTTTTTATACATAGGAATGCTTACTATTTTATGGGAAAAACTTTATAAATTCTATTTCTTATCCAATTATCTTATATTTCTATGTATAAAAGCACTTAAATAATATAAACTATGCTAAATAGATATACATGTACATACACACACACACATACACAATCCTCATTTTTCTGGATTTCTGTATTTATGAATTAGATTACTTACTCAAGTTTTTCTGTAACTGCAACGTGAACACTTCTGGAGTTTCATGATCTTTCACAATCATTTGTGAATGCACATACAGCAGCAAAAGCTTTGAGTTACATACCTGCCCATATTCAAAACTGAGGTCAAACAAGGTCCAGCTTTACTTTCTTATATTTCAGCTCTTACATTGTGAATAAGTGCCTTTTTGTGGTCACTTTAGTGCCATTTTTCTTACATTTGTGATTTTTGTTCATGAGTTGTTATCTAAAATGACCTCCAACCAAGCATAGGGCTGACATGCTGTCTACTTTTCTTAAATTCGAGGAGAAGACTGTGCAGTGCCTTGAGGAGGACAAAATACTGTGCTATTTTTAATATTTTTATACATTTTTTAAAAACTTATACATAAGTTTTTTATGAATATGTCACAATGAAACCCACATTCTATGTAATTAATAGTACTAATAAAATATTAATAAAAAGGCTGGTGTGATGCTCAAAATAAGCTACATAGTACCTTTGGGGAGTACAGCTTAATGCTCATGAAGATGTGCTCAGCATTGTCATTTCCTCCTCATTAACTCCTCAGAGTTTGGGAATTGGCCACCAGCCATAGTTTCCTCCAGCTCACATTCATGCATTGTTATTCCCTGCTGCCCATACTGTAGTATTTTTTATGATGCTCTTTATAGGCCAATGTATAGCAATTCCTAATAAGCAGTTTTACCATCTGTTTTCTCCAACAATTCTTGGAACGTTCAACTGCCCTGAACATTTATAAAATTTGCATTTAACAACCATTGTGACAATTTTTCTAGGAATTTTTGATGTCCCTCTAGTACAATTTGTTGCACCCGCTTTGTCAGCCATTTCAGCTCCCAACATTTATCCAGAATGCAATAGTAAAGCAGATCTGGAGTTAAGAGTAGAGAAGTTTTTAAGAAACCACCTAATTGGGAAAGTCCACAATGATATTCCTTCTTTTGGCTAAGAATACAAATCATAACTCCTTTTATTAAGAGGCAATGGGAAAAATACTGATTGACTGCAATCTTGAGTATAATTCTACAATTTTTTGAAAGCAATTAAACTTAAGTGGATTACTTCAGTTCTGAAGCAACAATACACATGTCTAATCAATATTTAAACCCTGTACAGTATGACTTCAGCCTGCCTTTTCAGTTTTTCCCCTTTATCAAAGAGGCAATGGAAGGAATGTATTGCCATCAGTATTACGATGGCAAATGTTTAACAACCAGTTCTTTGGGAAAAGTAGCCTTGGTTTTTATTGTTTTCAAGTTCAGTTTTCTAAGGCTGACATAACAAATATTATAGAGAGGGTACCTTTAATAACAGACAATTTATTTTCTTCTGGTTCTGGCGTCTAGAAGTCCATTATCAAGGTGAGATCTCTCTTCTGGCTTTCAGACAGTCACGTTCTACTGTGTAATCACAGGGCCTTTCCTCTGTATAGTCACAAAGAAAGGTCTCTGATGTTTCTTTCTCTTCTTCTAAGGATACAGTTATATTGGGTTAGAGCCATACTCTTAATTATCTCCTAAGGTACAATCTCTAAATACAGTCAATTTGGGGGCTAAAGCTTCAACATATGAATTTTGGGGAACACAATTTAGTCCATGACAAACTATACACACTCTCTAGTTTTTTCCTTAATTACCTTCCATTTCCCAAGCATCCCTTTGCTTCATTTTGATTTGTTTGTGCCATTTCCTCTAACTGTATATTGTATTGATAAGCCTGCTCAGATTGTCAATTCTTACTTTATCAAAGCCCATTTTAGCTACCGTTCTCTGTAGAAATACTTTACTGATCATCATAATAGAAATGATCTGTGTCACTCAAAAAGCTTTAGTTATGTCTTTCCTCTGATGCTTATATTTCTCTGAAAAACATTTGTCGTATTTCATCAATTTCAACATGCAGATTTTCTTCTACTTTATCATCCTTGAAGTATTTTGTTGTGATCTTAAAGCAGAATAAAGATGAGGACTGTTATATCAATTGAAACACTTTAATAGCACCCCACATCATAAACAGTGTTAATATTATGTTGAAATACTTCTTAAATGTTCACTTTTCCAAATATTTCTTATATATCATTATATACTACTATTTATACTTATTAAAAATTGGAAGTGGGACTATATCCATCAATATGAATTATTACCTATATACAGAAAATTAGTTTTTGTCCCTCTTTTTCTGTAAAAAATTGTGTTGTAGGGCATTTTTCAGTTTGCTCAGCAACTTGTACATCAGATCCCAGTTCATATGGACAAATATAAAATTGAGGGAAAGGAAGCACCTTCTACGTGTTGTGATTTTTAATAGATAGTTGAAGGAAAAATTGAAATGAATTAAAGAAAAAAAGCAAATTTGAATGAACTGTATTATATTGCAATATAATATTCATGACTCCTATAAATATAAACAGGTATCTAAGGAGGTATGATTTTGAACTAAAACTAGTTAATATCTTACAGGACAATAAATTGTTCTGTTTTTTTTTTCTTTTCTGGATTTCCTAAAAGATATTTTTTCTTTGTATTTATACTGGAAAACACTTTACAAGTTAATCTCTCTCTTTATGTAGTGTAAATAAGGTAGAAAATAAAATGTCTCCAAAAGTGTACTGGCTTCATTTAGAATTTGAGTTTGTTACCACTTGTCTAAAAAGTTTAATTGGTTGCCAAAAAAAGAGAAACGGTTGTAAATGGTATTAAAGAAAATTATCACATTTTTCCTTGTCCTTCTCTTCTCTTAAAAATTCTGTAGATTTTATTTCAGTAGACAGTTATAAAAACAGATTTAGAGATTTCTTTGGGGATAAACATTTCTCCATGGTCACTGCCATGTAGAAAATCAGTGTCCATAGTGTAGTAGCAAGAACCTAGACTCAGAAAGGATAGAACAGTGCTCTAGCAAGAGGACAGTGAACTTGTACAAAGAAGTCTTCAAAATCTAACAGAAAACTTGCTTTTTTCCATGACAAATTCAAACACAGGGACTAGAGAATCACAAGACATCTAGAGCAGAGTTTTCAAATTCATCTGTGGTGAGACTTGTTTACCTGCTTTACTTAAGTATGCCTCCTAATAGTCAATACATGTCCTAATGTGCATGACTAGTTGTATTATTGATGCCATATGCAACTCACAAATTAATTTGTCAACACCCACACACACTGCTTTATACCCTATTTAAATAGATCAGTGCAATGATAATGTATTTGAATGTTACTGTAATGAAAAATTGACGTAAGATTTTTCCAAGTGTTCATTCTTAATTTCTATACCTATTTTGTCATGGATTTGTGACAACACTTAATAGACCTGAGACTGGCCTGTGGAGCACACTTTGAGAAACACTCTTTACCTTGGGACGCTTGTACCAAATAGCTCTGACATTTCTGGATCTTTTGTTCTTTTTATGTTTAATTTCTTCATTTACAATTTTTTTTCTTGTTTGTTGTCATCTCGGGAACATTGTTGTCTCAGTTTTTATAATGAACAAAGTTTGTCCAAGAAAGCTAAGCCATGGAAATAAATTTTTTTTCAAAGAAAGAAACAAGCTGTATATATATTTTTAAATCAATTGAATTTTTTAAAACAAAATTTCAAATATCATAAAATTTATAATATGACTTTCTTATCCCTGATGGTTAGGTACTAAAACTTTTAACTTTAAATATTTATCAAGTGTACATATTGACTTATATATGGCTCACAAGGAGAAAAACTAAAATATAAGACATTTGTACTTAGTGCTTCTAGAAGGTTAATAAAAATGCAAATTGCTTCAAATTCAAGCATTAGCATTTCCTTCTCTTGAATATTTTAATTAATATTCTCAAAGAGTATTGACCTCTAATAGTTACTGCAAAAGAGAAAAAAAAAAGGTAAGCCTTTTGTCCCTAGATTTCAATTTTTGAATTTGGGTAATTATCTTTAGTGTCCTTTTTAAATTTGAATCATAACATACTATGAAAGAAAATAACTGAAGTCAGTCAAAAGACTACTTGATACATGTTCATCAATGAATAAATCAAATAAAAATCCTAATGAGGCTTCAATGGTATAGATTGGGGACAGATTATAATGATACACAGAAGTTATATGTTTGAAGGTAATAGTTGTTAAGAAAAGAAAAAACAAATAGAGAAGTATTTGTGAATTGAGTTTTGGGGGTATCAAAAATGTGGGTGATTGAAAGTGTGGTGCTTGGGGAGGGATTTTTGGAGTAAGATGGTGTTATGATATTATCAAGAATAGTGTTGGTACCCTTGAGAAGATCATTCTGAACAGACTTGAAGAAGGTGACATATTGTGGAAAATAACATATATTCAGAAGAAACAGCTGATGCAGAGACTTTGAGGCCCAGTTGTACCTGATGTGTTCATGGAACAGTGAACGGGAAGGAGAGGAGTGGGGAGGGCTTGGAGGTATTGTGTACCTTAGGGTGGGAGGAAGGGTTTACTTAACATCTCTATGTCTCATTCCTCCTTCTTTCTGGCCATTGCTGCTTCAGCTCAGAAGGTAGGGACCTGAAGACATCACTTCACATCTGGGGCTGTTGTTACTTTCTTCTGTATAAACCAAAAATTGTGATAATATCACTTAGAGCAGCCCAGGACCAATGAGGAATGACTGCTGGTGAACAAAGAGTCCACATCATATGGTTCAAGAAATTAAATGGAGGCCAGGCCTACAGAGCCACTGAGTATACAAAAGTGACTTTAACCTTGCTTGGCTTGCAAATACAAGCAAAACTTGGACAATCTTTTGTAAATGCCGATATCAAAGGAAAATAGAATTTAAGCTTAGTCAGTCAGAAATAGCCAACAAACTCATAATAGGGACTTTCTAATGAGATAGACTAAATAAGGGGACTGTATAACTATAACTAATCAAATGTTTGCTTTGTTTTACTTTCATATTAAAAATATGCCCCTTGAGTTTCCTCTACGGAGCTTCTGAACCTATTCTGATTTGAAACTAGATGCCCATTAATTGCTGTTTGCTCAGATAAACACTTAAACATTTATTTTATTATGTCTGACTTTGTAACAATGTTTAGGCCCAGAGGACCCATGACCTGGAGGGGCTGGCAGGATTGAGCTATAGTTGCTCATAGGGATAACCAGCTTGGTAACATTTCCTTGGACATTTTTCTCTTCTCCACTATACTTTTTCCAGTTGCTTGCTAAAATAATTCCTCTAAATAAAATTCTTGCTTATAAGTCTTAGCCTCCTTTTTTTTTCTTTCCCTTTTTGACAATGGAAGCAAACACAAATCTGGGTGGCTAGGTCACGAAGGCACACAGAGTTATTTAGGACCTTATCAAAACTTTTTGTTTGAGTGCAGAGTTTTGGACCCAAGGAGTAAGATGATCTGACTCCAAAAGTAGAAATTGAAGGGAAAACAAATAACACTATCAATCAAATGAATGACTCTAGATGACTGTCAGCAGTTAGTAGTTTGTCCCCACAGGTGAAGGTATAAACTTATAATCTTTAGTTTGTAATATCTCAGGGGAAAGTCTAACCAGATTCACAACAGTGATGTTTAAGTTTCTTTTTTCCTGTGAGTAAGAAATAGTCCTTTCCTTAATATTGTATTCTAAACAAGTGGAAAAATCCTAAATAGGCTCAATTTTTGAATTTGGGTAATTATCTTTAGTGTCCTTTTTAAATTTGAATCATAATATACTATGAAAGAAAATAACTGAAGTCAGTCAAAAGACTACTTGATACATGTTCATCAATGAATAAATCAAATAAAAATCCTAATGAGGCTTCAATGGTATAGATTGGGGACAGACTAAACAGGGAGGATAAGGAATTATGGCAATTGTAAATGAGAATACTTAATTTTAACTGTCTGAACTCCTGGATATTACAACTATTAATAAAAGCAGAAAGCATTTTAAATAAATGGTAAAATGCAATTCATTCAACAATTATGCAAATTTCAAAAGGTTTGCTTTTCATGTCTTAAATTCTGTGAATCTATTTTTTTTTTTTTTGGTACCAGGTATTGAACTCAAGGGCACTCAACCACTGAGCCCCAGCCCCAGCCCTATTTTGTATTTTATTTAGAGACAGGGTCTCACTAAGTTTTTAGTGCCTCACCATTGCTGAGGCTGGCTTTGAACTCCTGATCCTCCTGTCTCAGCCTCTAGAGCCGCTGGGATTACAGATGAGTGCCACTGCACCCGGCTCTGTGAATCATTTTTAAAGAATGATAGACAAGACTTAGTACTTGAAAAATCTGTAGATGAAACTCCACAGTAATCTAAATTGACCTTTGTATGAAGTAACACATGAAATCTTTATGTTTAATTATACATGGATGCATTGTGTTCCCTGGGTTGGAACATAGCTACCTCAGCTGCCAGGCACCTGGACATCCTCTTGCTATTGCCCTACAAGGATCGACCCTTATCCATGGCTGTCAAAGGGTAGAGGGTAAAGATTCTCTGTCCCAAAACAGACATAGACATGCTTATGTTATCTTGGGAAGAATTATTTCTTTTATATAAAATTTCATGGTCTACTCTCTCTTCCAAATTTTCAATAATGTTACATTATTGCTGCTCTGTGTATGCTAAAAGTGAAATTAAATATGAATGCCTTGCATTCTCCTTCAACATAGTTTTCTTGTGAGTATGGTGCTAAAAGTTGAGGCTGTTGGTTTCTCAAATGTGCTACCCTTTGTCAGATTTTCCTTCCTCCAAATAGATAATTTGATCATCTAGAATATTTAATTTTGGGCATCAAATATATTTAATTGAATTTCTAAATTAAATTTTGTGTAAGTTAAATTACAACTTCATGTATCTTATTTTAATTTAATTTTGTGTAATTCATCTGTCAAGAGTCATGAAGGGATTTTACCATACTTAGAATCTCAATTTAACCTGCTTACAGTTTCATGGATCCTGGCAGAAGGGACAATATACTTGGATCAGACACAGAAGATGTTTTTGGCCCCTGCTGAGTCCAGGGGTGAGACAGAGGTCAGCACAGAGGAATGCTCAACATACTATGAGTTTGTATCACAGCTGGGAAATTCAGAGATTAGGAAAACTCAGTCTTCTCTAAGGGGTTTACAAATTTTCCAGCATTTGCACCAGAATGTGACATTATCTCTATTCTACTGGACAGTAAGCAAAGCTGATTTGGAGAGAAGCATTCTCTTTGTCTCCCAAGGTTATCCACTATACAAACATCCTTGAAGGGATACCATAACACAAATCTTTTGTCAGTGGCTCTATTTATGCTTGTGATTTCTTCTTTTCAGCAGGAATTTAAAATATTTGTATATGTCTATGTAGTATATATTTTTGTTTGTTTCTTTCTTTTTTCTAAGATGGATTCTGTGTTGACCAAGCTCCAGTTCCTGGCTCAAACAATCCTGCCTCAGCCTTCGTAGTAGTTTTATAGCTTGAACTGTAGCCATGTGCCACCATGCCCCTGCTCTTTCCCCTTCTTTCTCTCCTCTTCCTCCTCCTCCTTCCTACCTTTCCTACCTTTTAAAATTCTTTATGCCTTTTCCTCCAAATTATAGAAAGTTATTTTTCCTCTTAAATTATAAGAATATCTAACAAAAATCTTTTGTACTATTATTTTTATATTTTTGCTTCTAAATTTTTGTTGCTATAGCCCAAGGTTCTAGAAAAGGGTCTAGAATATAGTTTGAACAAAAAAATAAGTACTTGTGCTGAATAAATGAAATGAATTAACTAATTTGTGATTAATTAAACCCAAGATATAAGTTAGGTATGCCTTTTCATTACATATTTCAAATAACTAGTCAGTATTTCAAAAAACTGTTTATTGAAAAATATGAAATTTATCCACTAATCAGAAGTGAGTTAATTGTGTTTTATTAAATTGATATGCATTTGTATCAATTTCTGAACACTGCTTTATATTTTGTCTTCTTTGACTATTCCTATGCCATATCTGTTGTAACTTTTGTAATTCTATCATAGAATAAACTTTATGGTTAAATCTTAGATTTTTTCTAAAATCTTTGTGTTGTTTTACAAAATGAAATATACTATAATTTTCAACAAAGTTCTTTTCTCTAAAATAATCCTGTTGTTATTTTTAATTTTGAGGAGCTTGATTTTTCCAAAACAAAACAAAACTTACGTGATATCATTTTAGCTTACTGGGAACATAATTCTCAATTTGTGGATATATTATCCATTATAAGTCTAAGTCTTGGCATCTATTTTTGATTATAGAATATCCAAAAATTTAAGAAACTTCCATACTTAAAACTGAAAAATAATATGGACCTTGACTCTTTCTGGATTGGACTGCAAGTTTGCTCAAATATGATCATAACCAATGTCAAGATTATCTTGTAAAATAATAAAAAAGGTAAGATGATATAGCATGAAATATAAGCATATTTGGTTATGATAAACTAGAAAACAAAGATATAGAGGAGAACTTGTCTTTCTAGGTATTACAGTATAAAAGTATATTTATGAAAGAAATATATCAACAAACATAGGAAAATTATCATAGAACAAACAGCTCAGAAATAGAAACTATTCTGTTAATGTTATGTAATTTAGAAGTTGATAAATATATAATTACAAATAACCAGAAACTAAGGGAGTAGTCAATGAATGATTCTAAGGTAATTAACTGATGAGGTGGTTTTTATTTTGAACAAACTATGTACAAGTTTCTTATGGTTGGCAGAATTCTAAAAATAGCGGTTAAGATTTTACACCCTGAATATGATACAATCTTTTTCCCATTATTCTGTTATGTGCATGGGAAAAACTTGTGAGCTCAGAAGTTGATTCTTCTGTAAGTATCCAGATGAGAACTCAGCCCATCTCCCAAAACACTAAATAGCTGCGTTGACCTGGATTTTTGACCTACAAACACACAAGCTAATCAATTTGAGTTCCCTTAAGCCACCATATTTGTGATGCTTTATTATGCAGCAGTAGAAAACTATGTGGCCTAGATTGGATATTACTCTGTAACAATTGCCCTTTTAGCTCACTCTGTAATTCATCTGTCAAGAGTCATGAAGGGATTTTACCATACTTAGAATCTCAATTTAACCTGCTTACATGTTCATGGATACTGTGAAGGGAATCCAGAGAAAACCTTGAAAGGAAGATGACAAGCATTGTCTTGAAGGAAGACAAGTAGATGGCCCAATGTCTTGAACTCAAGTTTAAGCAGAGAGGACTGAACCAAGCCAGCTGGGCCATGCATTCTTCATAATCATCTATGTCACTCTAATGTGAGGTGAACATAAACACCAAACTTTTCTTTTTGTATTGCTTCTGATGGAAAAATGAAAAATAGCAAGCTCTTAGTTTGAGAATGATATTGGAAAGTAAATCTTTTGGTTTATTTTCTAATAATGTGATTGAAAGTGCAAATTGAGAATTTCAGTCACTATGACTAGTAAAGAAGTTGATACTGTAAGAAAAATGAGTTCTTACAACTAGGCAATGTTTCATACTTTAGAAGTATAAAAATATACACTTAAATTACCTTAACACTGTTAACAACAATGCAAACGAAGAAAGGAATAACCAGTAATTTATCTCTATTTTATTGAACCAAGAGCTAATGAAATCCTTATCTTTTATAGAAAATAATTCATAGACAGGGTTTAAATAACTGTTAAAAATATTGAACCTATAGGTTGATAAAAAATAGTTGCATTTCCTTTTGTTCTCCCACAATAAAGTAGTGGTAAGTGAGATAATGGTGATACTTCAGTTGACAAAATATTTTAATCTGGAACATTAATCTGAAGATGAACACTGGAACAAGTCTCTATTAATAAGTCTCTTGTCAATAATGAGGAAATATAAGAACAAAAAACTACATGGCTGAAAATATGGTTTTGAAAATTTTTAATGCAAAGTAAAGAAAATGTAGGTATTAGTGTGTGTGGAACTTTTAAGACCCAGATGATGCCTACCATATACATTCATAAAATGATCTAAGAAAAAGAAATGAAGTAAGTTCACAGAAATGTAAACAGTGATTTATATGGTAAGATGATGGAGGTTGTAGATGTCTTTGGGGAGTAAGTCAGACAATCCACCCAACCAGCATTACTCCACATCTTGTTTTTTGAAATATACTCATTATGTGCAGCTGCCATTGAAGAGGTAGGCCTTACATATAGATATAAGTAGGCATCTGATACAAGCTAAACCAACAAATTTGAAATTTCAAATTTGGGAATTTGAAACTAGAATACATTGTGATACTAAGACCAAGTCCCTCATTTTCTACCATTTATGTTTTCATATACGCTAAAGCAGCAGAAGCAAATTTATAGAGAAAGGAAATATAGCTGACCAATAAACTTCCTCTGTACTTTTTGGCTAAGGGTTTCATGTAGGTTTACACCTCTGTTCAATCAGTCACACTTAACGGTTTTAGCTTGTTTTTGTGGGTTAATGTTTCTTACTTCCAAAGAATTCACAAAAAAAAATAGAAAATTTTGAGTATTTTTTCACCATTCTTAACTTGTATGTTAAAGATACATAGTTTTTAAAGGAATTTCATTTAAAAATCTGTAAGAAAATAGGCAAGATGTTTTAAAAAAATCATATAGAATACAATTGGATTGTCAAAGAAGGAATACTTCATGTATATTTATCATAGCAAATCTAATCACAAAAGTTTAATATAGCCTCGAGTATAATATCTATACCCTAGGTAAAATTCATTTCAGACAGTAAAAATTAAACCAATTAGAGACATGATAGATATTATGCCAGGAAACTAGGATAAGAACATAAAATTTATTGTAAGTTGTCTAATAGCCAAGGGCAAAAGAATGCATAATGGATAATTTTATATTCATTGTCTGATTAAAAGAAGCATCCCTGTTTTTAGAAGACTCATTTCCCCCTGGATTTCAAGCTTGAATTGAGCCTCTTTAATAGATACCATTGTAGAATTACAGAATATGAACAATGGAAAAGTTAAAGAGATGGTATAATGTAAGACTTTAATTTTGCCCCCTAGAAATTTGTGGCTTAGAAAGTTAAAACAGTATGCTTTGGGTTAGACACAAAACATTTTGATAGATGAGGCAGAAATATTTTCTTAGATGACTGCCTCTTTATATTGCATTATTTAAATTGCTATTTTTGGAAGTTATTTCTAATATAATGCAAGTGAATAGTTTTGGTATGTAGCTTTGCAATTATAGAAATATAAAGCATAGAAAAATCAAAGTGATGACTATTTGACAGGCAATTTGCTTTATCTTTCTCAAAAATAAGTTTGGCTCCTAATTTGGCCTTGAACTAATGACTCCCATTATCACATAAATGGATTAATCTCTTCATTTCAGTGCGTATCTGGAATTAAAATATTTTTTTGTGTTGTGGATTAATGTGAGAGGCATTGGCTTCAAATGGCACTTATGTAGGTGGTAAATATCCACATTATTAAAAATATTAGAAACTTACTGGTATCATTACACAAGAAGAGGGTATTTCCATTTATCAACTTTGGACAAAATGATCCATGTGCAAAGGGAAAAGCAATTATAACCTAGGGAGTTAAGATGTGGACTTAGAAAATAAATCCATGGTACTCAAGCATTGGAACTAAAAATTTCAAGGTGAACTCCCAAAAGACATTTTTGGTTTGTTGGTTTGTAACATAACATCCAAAGTTGATAGAAAAGTTCTGGAAAATAACATTTTCATAGTAAAAAAAGACTATGGCAATATTTAACATATTTATCTGAATCTTCTCCAGTCACACACATAATTACCTTTTTTCTTTCTTTAGCAGGACATTATGTTTCATTAGGTGCTTTATAGGTCTGAATTTTCAAGGGTGCTGAGGCAAAGCGACATTTCATTTCTTTTCAACAGATATTACCTTCCTACTACTGCCAAAAACCAAGGTCATGGAGGTGATTTGGCTCAAGGCCCAGTGTAATCAAAGCCACAGCAGGTAATGTGAAATGTTTAATTATAACTCTCATTTTCCAAATGACTTCTTGACTAAATGGTTGATCAAACATGGACACAGGCTGCCAGGGATGATTGTGGTCTCTATATGGACAAATAAAGGAAATGAAAAAAAATAAGCCTGTTTATATACTACCTGGCTGGATAAGAATTTGTTCCTGAATGAATATGTAACAAGAGAGTAAAAATGAAGGATAAACATGAAAAATGGGGTGGACAGATACTGATAGACTGAGGTTAGGCATGGCCTTCACTGACCATATCACATTAACAATAATAGAAGGTGAGGAGAAAAAAAGATTGCATTTTAATATGCAGGTTTTATGCCAAGGTAATTGCTACAAGAATCAATAAAGCATGACATAATATTAAAATTCTTTCAAAAAGTGAAAGGAGTTAACATAAGTCAACATGAGGACAAAAAAGTTGGTGAGAATTCTGTATGTTCTTTAAGAGTTCAGAGAATGAGACCACAAGTTAGGAGATTAAAAGTATTACACATATTTACTTGGAAAAACAGAAAATATTGAAAATAAATATAAAATTATAAATATTAATAGATACCATATTCTAAAAATTCATTTTGTTTCAGTATTGTTTTTTATTGGCAATGACTGCAAATCTAAGGCAACATCAATATTATATATCTTTTTAAAAGAAGTGTATCATGTGTAATAATTCTAAGTGAAAAAAGTTGCACATGGCACATGTAACCAAGAATATGTACATACACATGCACATATGTATACATAGATTTATAAGTATATATGTGATATGTGTGTGTGTGTGCACATGTGTGTATTACAATATATGTAGAATGTCAGGAATGATGTACAATTCTCATCAGCTATTATCCTAGGAGGTGGGATTGGAGGGACAAAAAGAACTTTCATTCCCATACCAAATTTATATAAGAGTTCAAGTTATAGGTAAATATTTATTGTTCATGAATTTCCACATCATTATAATTAAGAAATTTGATATTTGTTTAAAAATCCATCTATATATTAGCCATCCGGTTCACACTGATATATTGCATAAATAAAGAGATTAAAAAAATTATGAAACAAGCGTAGCTAACATTTTCCACCAGAGAAAGAAACACTGAATTTTATGTGCATATCTAATCCTTGTGTCTTATAATTTAAAAAGAACATGATAGTAGTGGACAAGAATTCAGGAGGGATTATTGAATGCACACATACATAATAATATACTGGTAGAAAAAAAAATGCTGACCCACAGTCAAGCGAGTGACTTGATGCTGGACATTAATGGCTACAGGAGAAATGGTACAGGCAATGGCTGTAGCCCACTTTTCATCACAATGAGAAACAAACATGAGAACTCAAATAATTAATAAAATTATACTTCTAATTGATTACTTAGCATGTTCAAAGAAGTTTATTTGTGAAGGAAAGAGAAGACTGTATTGGTATCTGAAAAAAAATTTAAGAACTTTTAGCTGTTGTAAAACATTTGAGAAGGAACAAATCTATGGTCATCCATGGAAACTGGGCTAGACTTTATACATATTGTGTAGTCAAAAAACGGAAAAGACATGTTCGTCTAGAATTATGATTTCTTTAATTTCCTTGTTTCTCTCTTTCTTCTATTTAACTCATTTTCTTTATAACTTTATTTCTTTACTTCCAAACACACTCTTTGTAGAATATTTTTCATTATTATTTGGGCTAACTTTTAGTTTTCCTAAGAAAACATGATTATAAAGAATTAGTTCAGTTATATAAGATTTGAATAACATGCATCCCCTTATTAATGTATGGAAATTAAACATAAATTTAATAGGATCTCTTAATATGTAAAACTACTTAAGCTTGTTAAATTTGTTTTGACAGTTCTGCAAACTAAATAATTTTAGTCAAAATTAGAGGGCATTGGCAGATGTAATAAAAATGTTCTTTCATATTTCACTGCTCTTGTGATGAAGCACATGACCTTAATGATTAAGAAAAAGGGCATCCTGAGTGTGAGTGTCTAAGAATAGGGAAGATGAGTATGTGTCTGTACAAAGCAATAAAGATGTGATATGAAGTTAATATAAATTCAAAAGATGAAATGTCTGTGTACTATGCCATAAGCTAGGTATATATCTGTGTCCCATGCTTGTGGGCTATGCTACAAACTAGGTATACAAATCTGAGTACAGGTGGACTGTTTCCATAAAGATTTCACAATCGTATGGGAAGAGATATTTAAATAGATAACCATAATTGAACATGGAAGGGTGAGAAGGAAATATGGTGGGAATAAAGAACTATTTCTCAACTTTCAGGTTGGCTCACTATCTCATTATTCTGCTCAACTTGGTACTTTGCTAGTACTCAGTACAGGACATTCGTATCACATGCTTTAAGAAATGTTCTCTCTTTCTATGGAGTATTTATCAATCCTTGATTTCCTATTTGAACTTCACTGATCCTGCTACCCTGGCTCCTTCTCCTTTCCTTCTGCCTTTTAGCTGTAGAGATTCTCCAAGGCTCATTTCAAACTTCTTATTGTCCAAATAATGAGTGCTAATGATTTTGAGGAGCATAGATATGAGTGAAAGAAGGGACGACAATTTTAAATCTATTTTAAAATCTAGAGATTATATATCCTGGAAGAGCTTCATGAAAGACATTCGTTAAAGTGGATCTTAAAACATAATTTGAATTTTAACAGACAAAAAATAGGGAGAAAATCTTAGTAAAATGGATAGAATATTTATATTCAGAGAACAACTGTTTAAATTTGTATATCAGAAGTAGGAGTAAAATATATGAGAGATATTTGCCTGAATTCTTAGCAAAATATTGCTCATTTTCAGTTTGATATCCTGCTAGAAACAAAAAGCCAAGTTTTCCAAAATCAGTAGCTGAAAACTAATGGACCAAATTCAAAATCTCAGTCATCTTGAATTTATTGTTAGCAGAAGGAATAAAAACTTATAATGAAATCATCATGCCTAATAAAAATTCTTATGCAAAGAGACAAAAATTACCATATTTTGGGAGACACGTTTCTTCAAAATCACTGGAAAGGATTAGTTTATTAAAATGTTGGTGGTCTATCAACAGGGCCAGAAACAGCTCTTCCCTCCCTCTATCCCATCTTCCCTTCCTTCTTTTCAAGGATTTTTATTCTAATCATATTCAGGAATTAAGATGAGTAAAGTTAGGTTTTTCCTCCTTCCTTCCTTCTTTCCTTCCTTCCTTCCTTTCTTCTTTATACATGTGTGTAAAATTTACACTTTCTTTCATTTTTTTTTCCTTTTCACTGCTTTCTACTTGTGTAAAACACACAATAGAACCACCACATATACACTGTAGTTAGACTAAGGGTAGATTAAAACATTTCTAAATAAACTGAATTATTTATACTTAGAATTTTTGAGGAGTACATATAATTGAAAATTGTCATTTTAAAAATTATTTAAAATTAAAATTTTGAATATTCATTTATTTGCTTATTCATTCATTTATTAAAAACTTGCTATATGTGTATGATAAATACTATGTTTAGTTTAAAATGCAACCTATTTTTTCTTTTAAATTTGTTATCATTTTAAATTTCATGTAAAACCTTGAAATTCAAATCTCTTTCTTCTGAGCAATTGGTCTTTTCTTTTTCTTTAATAGGAAGTACTTCAGTCATCTTTCATGGTCAATGTCTAGGCTTACTTTCCCCAATAAAATTTCTTTGTGACCTTTCTCCTTAGAACTCCAAACTATTATTTTCTATATGCCATATGTAGTTTTGTTCTGTTATTCAGATATATAGTTTATATATATAATATTGTCAAGGAAATTAATATTTATTTTGAAGTAATATTTTCCAAATGAAGACCTAGTAGTAGATCATGAAATCAATAGAGAGAGCTGTGACAAGCATTAAAGAAAAGATAAATAAAAAGAAAAAATATAGAAAAATTAAAAGAAGAAACATATTAGAAAACATCAGACAATTCATTTGGTATGGTGAATACTATTGAATCAAATAAAGTTGTATTGGCCTCTGTGTGTGTGTGTGTGTGTGTCTGTGTGTGTGAATGTGTGTGTGTGAGTGTTCACACAAGTATGTGTGGCTACTTAATAAAGGATAAACAGTGGCAAAATCTTCATTTCTGTTTGAATAAATCCCTAAACCATAGCAATGTTTCTGAGTCCTTCTGGTCTGATTCACACAGAGGCTCAATTAAGACAGCTAAGTTCCATGAGTCTTAACCTGAAAGATTCCCAATCAAATTAGAGGAAAAATATTTGTATTTCTTTAAATTTGGAAAATAAAACTGTAATTTTGGAAAGAGAGGCCAGAATCACAAAAATAAAGGTAAACGTTTCAGAGTAAAAAGAGTTGTAGCAAAGAAAATTTTTAAAAAGGTAATTATGAGAGTTCCTGCAGACCAACAGGAGCCACAGAGGGCTCAAATCTGACCTCAGGAAAATCCATGGGTGTCCAGCCGAAGAGAGACAAGAGGCTGCTAGCTGCTAGCCACAGGGGAGCTCACACTCAGGGTAAGAGTTGCCACAGAGGCCCCAGCGTGAGGAGGCCCCAGCCAAGTAAGGCCTGGGCCCGCCCCAGTTCTGCTCCAGATGTCCTGTGGACAGGTGAGATGAAAGGCCCAAAATTGCCCTCAGTAAATGCCAGGGGCACCCAGCTGAAGGCAGACCAGGGCCTACTAGCCTCCTGCCCCAGGGGAGCTCACACTCACGGTAAGGGTCACACACAGACTCTCCTACTTGTGACCCCACCCAAGTGAGACCTGGGCCCAACTCTAGTTCTGCTCCAGAGTTGCTGCTGACCAGCAGGAGCACAAGAGATGGGCAAAATAACCCTCAGGGACTGCCACAGGAGCCTAGCCAAGGGCATTCCCATTGCCATCCAGAGGTATGTCCACTACCTCTGCCACCAACTTTAGTGGCAGTAGTGCCCATCTGGGGACACTGGGGGAACAGAAGTAGCTCCAAGGTAAGACACAGGTAATCTGGAGTCTCAATACAAGATGATAGGATAGAAGCTGCAAAATCTCAGATTGGTATTTCCAGAAAGGAAGATACACAATCAACATGAAAAAACAAGGAAAGAAAGTGCCCTAAATAAACCTTGCTACCACTTAACAGAATCCACTGACAACACAGTTGATGAAATGTCAGAGAAAGAATTCAAAATGTACATAATTAGAATGATTAGCGAATTAAAGGATGACATAATTGAGCAATTACAGGCAAAAATTGATCAATTCAACAAAGAAATAGGAGAGCAAATAAAGGCAACCATTGATCATTCTAACAAAGAGATAAGAGAGCAATTGCAAGTAGAAAAAGATGACTTTAAGAAAGAGCTAGAGATCATGAAAAAAAAAATCAGAAATTCTTGAAATGAAGGAAACAATAAACCAAATAAAAAACTCAATAGAAAGCATCACCAGCAGACTAGATCATCTAGAAGACAGAACCTCAGATAATGAAGAAAGATATACAATTTTGAAAATAAACTTGACCATACAGTGAAGATGGTAAAAAATCATAAACAGAACATACAAGAAATATGGGACAGCATCAAAAGACCAAATCTAAGATTTACTGAGATAGAAGAAGGCACAGAATTTCAAACCAAAGGAATGCACAATCTCTTCAATGAAATAATATCAGAAAATTTTCCAAGTATGAAAAATGAAATGGAAAATCAAATACAAGAGGCTTACAGGACCAAACATACAAAATTTCAACAGATCTACACCAATGCCCAATATACAGAATAAAGATAGCATTTTAAAGGCTGCAAGAGAGAGGAATCAGATTACATACAAGGGGAGACCAATTCGGATCTCAGCAGATTTTTCAACCCAGACCATAAAAGCCAGGAGATCATGGAACAATACATCCCAAGCTCTGAAAGAAAATGGATGCCAACCAAGAAACCTATATCCAGCAAAACTGAGCTTCAGATTTGATGACAAAATAAAAACCTTCCATGATAAACAAAAGTTAAAAGAATTTACAGCAAGAAAGCCTGTACTACACAGCATTCTTGGCAAAATATTCCATGAGGAGGAAATGATAATCAACAATGAAAATTTACAAAGACAGAAACTACACTAAAGGAAAGACCATTCAAAACAGAAAAGAACTCAAGGTAAAATCCAAAAACAAACCAAAATGACTGGAATTACAAATCATATTTCAATAATAACCTTGAATGTAAATGGCCTAAATGCACCAATTAAAAGACATAGACTGACAGATTGGATTAAAAAAAAAAGACTCAACAATATGCTGTCTTCAAGAGACTCATCTCACAGAAAAAGACATACACAGACTGAAAGTGAAAGGGTGGGAAAAAACATATCACTCACATGGACCCCGCAAACAAGCAGGATTTTCCATCCTCATATCAAATAAAGTGGACTTCAAACCAAAGATGGTGAAAAGAGATAAAGAAGGTCATTTCATACTTCTTAAGGAAATCATACATCAACAAGACATAACAATCATAAATACCTATGCCCCAAATAATGGGGATTCTACATATATCAAACAAATCCTTCTCAAATACAAGAATCAAATAGACCACAACACAATAATACCTGGAGACTTTAACACAGTTCTCTCACCATTGGATAGATCTTCCAAACAAAAACTTAATAAAGAAACCATAGATCTCAATGAAACTATCAATAATTTAGGTTTAACAGACATATATAGAGCATTCCATCCATCAATGAGTGAATATACTTTTTTCTCAGCTGCACATGGATCCTTTTCCAAAATAGATCATATATTATGTCACAAAGCCAGTCTTAGCAAATACAAAAAAATAGAGATACTACTCTGCATCCTATCTGACCACAATTGAATAAAATTAGAAATCAATGACATATTAAAAAATAGAAACTATTCCAGTAGCTGGAAACTAAATGACATGCTATTGAATGATGCATGGATAACAGAAGACATCAAGGAAGAGATAAAAAAAAATTCTTAGAGGCAAATGAAAACTCTGATACAACATATCAAAATCTCTGGGATGCCATGAAGGCAGTGCTAAAAGGAAAGTTCATAGCACTAAACTCATTAATTAGAAGAAGTAAAAGTCATCAAATAAATGAATTGAGACTTTGTCTCAAAGCCTTAGAAAAGGAAGAACAAATTAACACCAAAAGAAGCAGAAGACAGGAAATAATCAAAATTAGGGCTGAAATCAATGAAATAGAAACACAAGAAACAATTCAAAAAATTGACAAAACAAAAAGCTTGTTTTTTGAAAAAAATAAACAAAACTGACAAATGCTTAGCCACCCTAATGAAAAGAAGAAGAGAGAAAATCCAAATTACTAAAATTCGTGATAAAAAAGGAAATACCATGACAGACACTACTGAAATACAGAGGATAATTAGAAACTATTTTGAAAATTTATACTTCAGTAAAATAGAAAACCCTGAAGACACTAACAAATTTCTAGAGGCATATGACCTACCCAAACTGAACCAAGAGGACATATACTACTTAAACAGATCAATTTCAAGGAAGGAAATAGAAGATGCCATCAAGAGCCTTCCAACCGTGAAAAGCCCAGGTCCAGATGAATTCTCAGCTGAGTTCTACAAGACCTTCAAAGAGGTATTAATACCAATACTTCTCAAACTATTTTATGAAATAGAAAAGAGGGAACACTTCCAAACTCATTCTATGAGGCAAATATCACCCTGATTCCAAACCAGAGACATATCAAAAAAAGAAAACTTCAGACCAATATCCATGATGAACATAGATACAAAAACTCTCAATAAAATTCTGGCAAACTGCTTACAAAACCATATCAAAAATATAGTGCACCATGATCAAGTGGGGTCCATTCCAAGGATGCAAGGTTAGTTCAATATTCAGAAATCAATAAACATAATACATCACATCAATAGACTTAATGATTAGAGTCATATGATTTTATCATTCAATGCAGAGAAAGCATTTGACAAAATACAGCACCCTTTTATGTTCAAAACACTAGAAAAACTTGGGATAGTAGGAACATACCTCAACTTTGTCAAAGCTATCTATGCTAAACCCAAGGCAATATCATCCTAAATGGAGAAAAATTGAAATCATTCCCTCTGAAAACAGGAACAAGACAGGGATTCCGTCTTTCACCACAGCTATTCAACATATTCCTTGAAACACTAGCCAGAGCAATTAGACAGATGAAAGAAATTAAAGGGATATGAATCAGAAAAGAAGAACTCAAGCTATCATTATTTGTGAATGACATGGTTCTATACTTAGAGGATCCAAAAAATTCTACCAGAAAACTTCTAGAATCAATAAATGATTTCAGCAAAGTAGCAGGATATAAAATCAACACCCACAGGTCAATTGCCTTTCTATACATCAGTGATAAACCCTCTGAAAGAGAAATTAGGAAAGCTATCCCATTCACAATAGCCTCAAAAAATAAAATAAAATACTTGAGGATCAATTTAATGAAAGTGGTGAAAGACCTATACAATGCAAACTACAAGACACTGAAGAAAGGAACTGAAGAAGACCTTAGAAGATGGAAAAATCTCCCATGCTCCTGGATAGGCAGAATCAATATTGTCAAAATGGCCATACTACCCAAAGTGCTATATAGATTCAATGCAATTCCAATTAAAATCCCAACGTCATTCCTTATAGAAATAGAAAAGTCAATCATGAAATTCATTTGGAAGAATAAGAGACCCAGAATAGCCAAAGCAATCCTTAGCAAGAAGAGTAAAGCAGGAGACATCACAATACCAGACTTCAGATTATACTACAAAGCTATAGTAACAAAAACAGCATGGTACTGGCACCAAAATAGACATGTAGACCAATGGTATAGAATAGAAGACACAGAGACAAACCCACTTACATACAGTTACCTTATACTAGATAATGGAGCCAAACACACAAACAAGAGAAAAGATAGTCTCTTCAACAAATGGTGCTGGAAAAACTGGAAATCCATATGTAGCAAAATAAAACTAAACCCCTATCTCTCACCATGCACAAAATTCAACTCAAAGTGGATCAAGGACCTGGGAATCAGACCAGAGACCCAAGGCCTAATAGAAGAAAAAATAGGCCCAAATCTTCATCATGTAGGATTAGGACCATACTTCCTTAACAAGACTCCTATAGCACAAGAAGTAAAATCAAGAATAAATAAATGAGATGGATTCAAACTAAAAATTTCTTCTCAGCAAAAGAAATAACCAATGAAGTGAACAGAGAGTTGACATTCTGGGAACAAATCTTTGCCACACACACATCCGATAGAGCACTCATCTCCAGGATATATAAAGAACTCAAAAAATTTACACCAAAAAACCAAACAACCCAATCAATAAATGGGCCAAGGAGCTGAACACAAATTTCACAGAAGAAGATATACAATCAATCAACAGACATATGAAAAACTATTCAACATCTCTAGCAATCAGAGAAATGCAAATCAAAACTACCCTAAGATTTCATCTCACGCCAGTCAGAATGGCAATTATCAAGAATACAAACAATAAGTGTTGGTGAGGTTATGGGGGAAAAGGCATGCTCATACATTGCTGGTGGAACTACAAATTGGTACAACCAATCTGGAAAGCAGTATGGAGATTCCTTAGAAAACTTGGAATGGAACCACAATTTGACCCAGCTATTCCACTCCTTGGTATATACCCAGAAGACTTAAAAACAGCATACTACAGTGACGCAGCCCCTTCAATGTTTGTAGTAGCTCAATTCGCAGTAGCTAAACTGTGGAACCAACCTAGATGCCCTTCAACAGATGAATGGATAAAGAAACTGTGGTATATATACACAATGGAATATTACTCAGTATTAAAAGAGAATAAAATTTTGGCATTTGCAGATAAATGCATGGAGTTAGAGAATATCATGTTAAGTGAAGTAAGCCAATCTCAGAAAACCAAATGTTGATTGTACTCATTGATAAGTGGATGCTAATCCATAATGGGGGAAAGGACACGGGAACAATGGAGGAACTCTGTTCACATAGGTGTAAGGGGGGAGGGGGCATGGGGACAGTAAAGGTGGTGGAATATGATGGTCATCATAGCTCTAGCTTTATGTATGACTTCATGCATGTTGTGATTCTATATCACTTACAACCTGAGAAATGAAATATTATCCTCCATCTGTGTACAATGAATCAAATTGCACTCTATTAACATGTAAGCCTAAATAGAACAAATAAATAAATTAAATATGAAAAAAGGTAATTATAAGAAAAATCATGAAGTAAGGATTTACAGGAATTTACCAGTAGTGTCAGTTGGGTAGGTGGCAAATTGTTATGATGCAATAATTTAGCTGCCTCTCCTACTGAGATTCATCTTACTCTCATGCCTAGATTATTGGCCATATTTTATAGTTTATGTTATTGGTTGCAAGTAATTATTTAAAATTATACTTTCCATTATTTTTTTATTTTTAAATAATAATTTTTAATTCCTAAGAATGTAAATTCTTTATAGATAAATATAGGACAGAATATATCGTTTTAATTTTACTTTCTAGTAAAGATCAATAGAATAGAGCAATGAAGTCAAGGAAAATAGAGGACCAAAAATAGAAACAAACACACTTCACATTTGGCATTCAGGATATTGCTATGTATGAATTCTGAATCATTTTCCTAAGCATATTTACCTTGATCTCTGCCTTTATCTTATAATCACTTTCTCTGTCAATTTGGATTTCTGCTATTGCTTTCCTCTTTGAATTTGTAGAAATACTATTATTCCTTTTCTTCACTTGTGTCTCTTTGGAGACTCTATTCAGGTGTCTCTTTTTCCAGAATGTTTAGTTTGCTCACTGTATCTGACTAAAGGAGTCTTTTGTGATCTTACATCACTCTGACTGTGTTGTATTGATAGTATACATACATGATTCTCCATTTATAGACTACATATTCCTCTAGGCTCAGCAAAATTTCTTATTTATATTTATGTCCCCAGACCCAAAATACTTGTTAATTGCCTGATTAAATTTAAATATCACCATCATTATAAACATTAGGAAGTATTTATGTGTGTACTGATCAACTTTTTGTCACTAGATGTCACTGTTAATCACAAGGATGCTCTTGAATAGTCTGCAAAGCGTTTTATGCAATTTTGAAATCCTAAAGCTTGGAAAACCAAGAGTTCTCCTATTTTGAAAGGACAAAACTTGACCTGATTTGAACTTGATTTATGGAAAAGTCTGAACTTATCTGGAAACAGACTATAAACTTTTTTGATGTGGTATAAATATTAATATGACTGATTACAGGGCGCTGTTCAAATTCCATGAGAAGGGTTATGAAATATTGTAAATAAGCTCTAGATTACATTTTTCAAATACAATGGGTTATGATTTCTGAAAACTATGCTGCTCACATTTTTAATAAATTATTCTTGTCCCACACCAGCAGTCTACTTGTTTTCTGGAAATATGGTAATAATAACAATAATAAAAAACATCACTAAATTACAATGTATGCATCTGAGAGGTATAATCCTACTCATCCTTAGAAGCTAATTATGTGCCTAAGAATGTTATCATAAACAATATTATTTTAACTTTCAAAATATATGCCAATATAAAAACTAAAACTTGAGAACATATGTATTTTTGCTAAAATTTAACTGGTTATAATACGTGGTTTATGTACAAATATACTTCCTAAATTTTTCTGGTTAAATCTTGATTTTTATACTTAGGTTCTCATATAAACAATATTTCTATTTGGAGTTCTCTATTGTTTGCTTTTCTTATGATATATTTAAATCATATGTAAATGAACGGGTCCTACATACACATTTTAGTATTTCTATATTATGCATTTTTTAAATTCTAGAAATATGTTTGGTGGTGTTTACCAGTTTCCTATTTCAAAATGTTTCAACCAAACATAGCATCAAGATAGAAATTTTTCAAGAGTTAATCTTACTTCTGTCCTCTTCGCCCCTAAAATACATGGATTTATTTTGAAATAGTATTTCTCAAAATCTATGAGTGCAGAAAGGAACTTTAAAAATGCCTCCATGGTAAAATCACCAGATACTTATTCTTCATTTCCTGATACTTGCCATTACTTTCTCATGTATCATTACTTATTCTCAAACCTACTGCGTGATTTCTTGACTTACTCTGAAACCCCAATGAGGAACCAGGGAAAAGTGAACATGATGTAACAGGAAGATCACTTCAGTATGAACCAGAAAATATGGGTCTTAGCTGTAAACAACTTGTGGATTAGTTTAACAACACAGTTATCTCCTCTAACCTCTCTGGTGCTTATGAAAGGAAGATATAAAATATGGACATCTTTGCCTGCCAGATCTGTACCATGTTCTCAGTAATTAAAACAGATGTCCTGCTTATCTTCTATGATGTTTAGCTAGCCTGCTGGAGAATAAGTGGTGTTATTTTGTTTTGTTTTTTACCCATGCTGTGAGGTCTACATATATCAACTGGCTGATCCCAGACATTTTAATAATCCTAAACATCTCTTTGCCTTCTGCAGCCTAAGCTCACCCAACTTGAAGTATTTTGATTGTCATTCTAGCTCCCTAATGAGTCATGTATACTGGCATCATTCCTAAGAGCCTTAGCATGGTTGTGCTCTTCAGTTATGAAAAGCATCAAAATGCATTTTGCTGGTAGAAGCTACAGAAAAACTGAAAGTAAATTTTTTATCATCAAGAGTGCAGATACTGGAGCCAAAGTTTTTAATTCTGTCTATTTTTTACTGACTTCGGACAATTACTTAACCTCTTCATGTACTTCTCTGATGTACAAAATCAGCAGAGTGTCAATACCTTCCTCATTATGAGTTAATATAACTAAAGCACTGAGCACTATTCCTGGCCCATAATAAGTGCTATGAACATCGTACCCATGGTTTTATTATAAAATAAGATATGGTGTAGTTATTATAAAAACAAACTCTGCAACTGAACAGATTGTCCTGAAATCCTGTCAACATTAAATTACCAGCTGTATGTCCTTCATTGCATCAAGTTTTCTCAGTTGTGATTTTCTCATTTATAAAAAAAGAGGTTACTAATGCTATATAACTCATGTAGGTAGTGAGGAATAAATACTGAGTGTTTGCAGTGAACATGGTATGATGCATAGCACATGATATATACTCAATTAATGTTTCCTGTGTTACTTATGGAATGAAATTAGAAAGGTCTCCAATAGGTCTTCTGTAATTTCTTACAAGGGATACTGGTTTGTATTGATCTAATTTCATGCAATAATTTAAACTGAGTAACAATGAAAAAACTGAGATTTAAATTGTTATAAATTAAGTATAAACCATCCATGAGATATCCAAGCAGTGATTTCCGTTAGGAGATGGATATGACTCTTGGAAAAGTGGTCTTAACTAAGTTAAAATTTTAGAAACTATCATCACACTGATAATATTTAAAGCCATGAAAAATGATAATATCACCCAACGAGAGAGTTAAGTCAAGGAGGTTAGGAAACCTTCTCTAAGTCCTTAGGAAATTCTGAATTTTGAGATCATATTCAGAAGTACAATTGACAAATGTGACAGAGAAATTGGAAGCAAACAAGAAACTCTAGAGACTATGGAATCTTAGACTCTAAGGGACACCGGAGATTATTTTTTGCAGGGAAAGACAGGCTATTTGTCAAAAGTATAGGCAATTGAAAGTGGGACAGAAAAGTGTTCACTGTGTTTCATCATTTAAACATTGATTCAAGATGACCACAGGTTTCAGGTAGATTGATGAGGATGGAAGTTAATTTGAAACAGAAGCTAAAGAAATGGACATAGTAAGTTTTGACAAGGTTTTAGTTACAATGGCTAAGAAAGAAAGAAGAGAAATTAAGACTATGCTGAACAGAAATTTAAAGTCAAAGGAGGCTTTTAAAAGGAAGATTCTGCTAAAATGTGATTGCATTTATAAACTGTATGCATAAATTAAAAGTTAAAACTAAAGAAGCAAGAAATTAGGAAAAACAGAGGAGATAAGGGGACCATGTGTAGAAATGTGCCATTGACAAGGGGAAGGGCAATTTCTTTAATAGGACGAAATAAGAAGATAAATTCAGTCTTGGCTTGTTTTCAATTTGGTGATGGGTATAAAATGAGACTCAAACCTACCAGTGTTTTATTTTGCTTTAGATATTATATTTTTCAGTGTTTATTGAGAAAAAGACAAATCATTTTAAGGTTTTATAACACAGAGAACTCAGAGAATACCTTCCACGGGTGATGAAGAATCTGAGTGGCCATTTAGAAATACTGAGATAACACAGAGATTATAGACTGCAGTCATCACTGTTGCCCCTATTAGGGATGAGTCTATTATATGTACCTGACAGTAGTGTGTAATGAACACCTATTGATGTCTTTGTTAATTAATTAATTTTTTAAAGTTTATTTACTTGTTCTAATTTTTTATACATGACAGCAGAATGCAGTTCAATTCATAGTACACATATGGAACACAAATTTTCATTTCTATGTACACAAAGTAGAGTCACACCATTCATGTCTGCATACATTTACCTAGGATAATGATGTCCATTTCATTCCACCATCTTTCCTACACCCATGCCCTCTCCCTTCCCCTCCTTCTCCTTTGCCCTATCCAATGTTCACTCCATGCCTCCCTACCCCCATTGTGGATCAGCATCCACTTATCACTTTGGTTTTTTGGGATTTGCTTACTTCACTTAGCATAATATTCTCCACCTCCATCCATTTACCTGAAAATGCAATGATTTTATTTTCTTTTATGCTAAGTAATATTCCATTGTGTATATATACTACAGTTTGTTTTTCCATTCATCTATTGAAGGGCATCTAGGTTGGTTCCACAATTTAGCCATTGTAAATTGTGCTGCTATAAACATTGATGTGGCTGCATCACTGTAGTATGCTGTTTTTAAGTCCTTTGGGTACAAACTGAGTCATGTAGCTAGCTCACCCTATAATAACCTCTGAAACCCTCACTTCAGGGTCACTCTCTGAAGGAAAGGAGAGCTGACCCCAATCAATTGGCCTGTGTGCCTACTTCCTCAATAAACTTTGCTGCTTCTGCAGAGTTGTCTGGGTCAAATGGCGGTTCCATTCCAAGTTTTCTAAGGAATCTCCATACTGCTTTCCAGATTGGTTGCACCAATTTACAGTCCTACCAGCAATGTAAGAGTGTGCCTTTTCCTCTACATCCTCGCCAACACTTACTGTTGTTTGTATTATTGATAATTGCCATTCTGACTGGAGTGAGATGAATTCTTTTTTTTTTTTTTGACCATTGAGCCACATCCCCAGCCCTATTTAGTGTTTTTATTTAGAGAAAGGGTCTCACTGAGTTACTTAGCACCTTGCCATTGCTAAGGCTGGTTTTGAACTCGTAATTCTCCTGTCTCAGCCTTCCAAAGTGCTGGGATTACAGGTGTGTGCCACCATGCCCAGCTTGAAATCTTAAGGTAGTTTTGATTTGCATTTCTCTAATTACTCAAGATATTGAACATTTTTTTATATATTTGTTGATCGATCGTATATCATCTTCTGAAAAGTTCAATTCCTTAGCCCATTTATAGATTGGGTTATTTTTTTTTTTTTGGTGTTATGTTTTTTGAGTCCTTTATATATCCTGGAGATTAGTGCTCTATCTGATTTGCATGTGGAAAAATTTGCCCCCATTCTGTAGGCTATCTCTTCACCTCACTGATTGTTTCTTTTGTTGAGAAGAAGATTTCCAGTTTTATATCTATCCCATTTATTGATTCTTGATTTTATTTCTTGCACTATAGGGTTCATGTTAAGGAAATCATAACCTAATTTGACATAAAGAAGATTTGGGCCTACATTTTCCTATTAGGTGCAGGGTCTGTGGTCTAATTACTAGGTCCTCAATCTACTTTGAATTGAGTTTTGTGAATTTCATTTTGCTTTTGTAACATCCAAACACAAAATGGAGTCACTTTGGCTCAGGCCTGCATGTATCTGCTAACCTGCTCTTTGTGCTTCTGTGATTAATGCTTTGTTATGCTTGCTTCTCATGAACGGGGGGGGGGGGGACCACAGGCTGCCAGACCCCCTGGCCAGTTACCTAAAGTTCCAGGAACTGAAAGGGGACATAGGAGGCACTGTCACGGTTGAATTGTAAATAACTATAGATTGAATATCTGTCAAATCATGTTTTCCTGAGTCATGTAGCTAGCTCACCCTATAATAACCTCTGAAACCCTCACTTCAGGGTCACTCTCTGAAGGAAAAGAGAGCTGACCCCAATCAATTGGCCTGTGTGCCTACTTCCTCAATAAACTTTGCTGCTTCTGCAGAGTTGTCTGGGCTGCGCTTCTTAGGGAGAGGTGCGGGTTGGATGCAACAGCTTCATATGGATTTCCAGTTTTCCCAGCACCATTTGTTGAAGAGGCTATCTTTTCTCCAATGTATGTTTTGGTACCTTTGTCTAGTATGAGATAACTGTATTTATGTGGGGTTGTCTATGTGTCCTCTATTCTGTACCATTGGTCTGTCTTACAGTCTATTTTGGTGCCAATACTATACCTGTAGTATAGTTTAAGTTCTGATATTGTGATGCCTCCTGCTCCACTCTTCTTGTTAAGGATTGCTTTAGCTATTCTGGGTCTCTTATTTTTCCAAATGAATTTCACGATTGCTTTTTCTATTTCTATGAGGAATGCCATTGGGATTCTGATTGGAATTGCATTAAATCTGTATAGAGCTTTTGATAGTATGGTCATGACAATATTAATTCTGACTATCCAAGAACAAGGGAGATCTTTTTATCTTCTAAGGTCTTACTTAATTTCTTTTTTTAGTATTCTGTAGTTTTCATTGTAGAAGTCTTTCACCTCTTTCATTAAGTTGATTCCCCAGTATTTTATTCTTTTTGAGGCTACTGTAAATGGGGGTAGTTTTCCTAGTTTCTCTTTCAGAGAAACTATATGGTGAAAATATATGGTGAGAGTTCCTGGAGTTCACTTTGGGCAGGAACTAGGAATAAAAATGGCAAATAGGCATTATTTTTCCAAATAAATAGAGATTGGGAGGTGTTAAGTGCTTGAGGAATTTGGATTTTATACTGAAGCTGAGAGTTTCAAATATTTTATATGGATTCAGGACCCTCTCTCCATTTAAAGGAGTCCTTA
>CM053409.1:85795064-85866885 GCA_028644305.1 Xerus rutilus | reverse complement strand
GAAAATATATGGTGAGAGTTCCTGGAGTTCACTTTGGGCAGGAACTAGGAATAAAAATGGCAAATAGGCATTATTTTTCCAAATAAATAGAGATTGGGAGGTGTTAAGTGCTTGAGGAATTTGGATTTTATACTGAAGCTGAGAGTTTCAAATATTTTATATGGATTCAGGACCCTCTCTCCATTTAAAGGAGTCCTTAGAAATACAACGTTATAATACAAATCAAGAAAAAACCTATAGTTATAGAAAACGGACAGTCCTGTATCAGTCAAAGACTAACCAGAAAAATTAAACCCCTGAAAGTATGTATAACAAAATAAACATGGTGTGGGGATCTGGTGCACACATGATGGAAATCTGAGAATCAAAGAAGGGATCCTGAGGTACATGGAAACCACCTGGAAACTATGACTACCTCTAAGACAAAAAGCTGGAGAGAAAAAGGAAAACATGGTGTTACTGATGCCAAAGAGTTAATCCAACAAAGAGAATTCAAAACCAGATGGAATAGTTCTGCAGTGTCTGGAAACACAAACTAGATGTAGCCTTTGAAGTAGAGTTTGCCCACACTAGGCAGTACTATCTGAGCTTTCCACAAGTTAAACACTGCTGGGAAGCAGCTGACTTTGGAACCTAGAAAATACATCCCAAGTGGTTGCAGTGGAGTGGGAAGGGTGAGCAATGGTTTCATAAACAATAGGCCCAGCACCCACGTCCCACACGTCCCACCTCTCTCATTTTGATTTTGGTGGGACACCTCTACATTGTGCACTACAGAATTACAGACATGGTAGTATGCAGAGTAGCACAATTCATATATCTCATGCAAAACTAGGGTGTTAGAATGTCAAATGAGATCAACAAAGAATATATACACACATATGATGGGGAACTCAGAGTTAGAAATTTAAATCATGATCTATTTTGTCAAAAGTTCAACAAACACAATTGCTCTGAAATTTACAAGAAGATGACAAGCCAGTTGAATGTATTCAATTAAAAATCTAGGTCTTTAAATGACAAATTGTCAGCATTTTTACTGAAGTATTAAAAGCCTGGGTCTCAAATATCAATTCAGGTAAAGTTATGAATATTTTTGTAAAGTTCATTTAATTATAAATATAACCCTTTTATTACTCTTGTTGGCTAAAGGTTTCCTGCCTTTTGCAGTCACATGTCAAAATTCTTATTAAAATAGCGTTACTTATGGTTATATACTATGCATTTATTGTCTGCTGAAAGATCCTCCCAAATTGTTTTTAAAATAACAATACAAAACTAAATTTAAAGTTGATTTATACATATTTTTCTTTAAGTCAGATTAGTAAATATCCCTCAAAAATATTTCTATAAGCATAATTAATTAGTCAGTTTAAATTGCACTTTTAAATTGTTTCTAAAGTATATTTTGTATTTTAGAATTTTTTTTTCAAAAAGAGAATGGTAGAAATCAGTTTCAGAAGAAAGGATATTTTTATCTGCATAAATATAGACCTTATAATAATCTTTAGAAAATTTCCCCAAATAAATAACTGTGGTTTTTAGAATTAAACTTCCACTATCGGGGCAACTGATTTATTGATCAAATGGAAAAATTAAAATAAAAAACAAGTAATCATTTTTTACTATTTAATAGTAAAATAATATTTTAATAGCCTCTTATTATTAGCTATTAAATAGTCACTATTCCTGGGACAATGGATTCCTGCAACTTTGATATTAGGAATAATCATAACTTTAATTTTCTCACCTATGACACCAAATACTCTTTCTTAAGTTGATAACTTTATAGATAATGAATTAAAAACGTTTGAGGTATTATTTCTAACACCAAGAACTTAACAAAACCAAAAGTTAGGTTGTAGCTTGGTGAGGCTTTCAGGTGGTAATGTAAGTTTTGCCTGCTCTAAAATAAGGTAAATAAAATAAGGTAAACTTCTTGTGAAGCTGGGAGGAAAATGGAGAATCATTTAATAATCATATTGCTTATGGAAAGTTAGATTTTATTTCATGTTAACATTTTGTTTCTAACCAAATTATGCAAGACGTGGAACTATACTAACAAGATCTAGGTGGATCAAAGAAAATGAAAGAAATTTGCTCCTCTGATTTTTTTTAAATGGATACAATAGTCACGGACTAAAGAGTACATCCTCTGTGAGTCATTAGGATCCAGCAAAAAGATTCAGGGCATTTACCCATGGGTGGCATCTCAGATTGAACTCTCAAAAGGCATCTATCTATTCGACATCAGAAATAACAGACAGCTATGTGTCAAGTACAAACAAATTGGTTCATTTGTTTGTAGAAACAAATATTAGAAACCAACTATTACCTTGGTTTCTCCATGTATCTTGTAGAATGGAGATAATGATAAAATTTGATAAAGCATCTTATCATTATTAACTTGTATTGTGTGTACATTCTTAATTATGAATTCTAAATATGAAACAATGCATTCTTTTAAAATCAACTGTCAAGCAAGCTTCTTTACTGTTTTAGTCAAATTTTTGTGAGAGAGAGGGAGAGAGAAAGACTGACCCCACTGTCCAGATACAAAATATATACCCCCATAGCCACACCCCCAATGAACCACTTTCTCCCGCCACACCCCACCTGCATCCAGTTACCACTCAATTAATCACATCAGGGATTAATTCTCTGATTAGGTTAAGACTATAACCCAATCATTTCTCCTCCAAACTTTCTTGCATTGCCTCACACATGAGCTTTTGGGGGACACCACATCTAAACCATAACATTTGCCTAATTGTAAGGTTTCAATTAAAAAAAACTCTTGGTGACAATTTGAATTCTACTCCCAGGTAAGTTAAATTTCAGATTCAGGTTTAAATGCTTTATTAAAAAAGAATAGAAAAGTGTTACAGGTCTGGGGTCTTCTGGGAAACCAAGGCAGCATGAACCCCCTCAAACCATGATTCTTTTTTTTTTATTTGTTATTTTTAGATATACAATACAGTAGAGTGTATTTTGACATATTATACATAAATTGAATACAACTCATTCCAATTAGGATTCCATTCTTGCTGTTGTACATAATGTGAAGTTACACTTCTTGTGTGTCCAATATATGAGCAAAAGAAAGTTACGTTCAATTCATTCTGCTATCTTTTCTATCTCCATTCTCCCTCCCTTCACTTCATTTCTCCTTGTCTAATCCAATGAACTCCTATTCTTCTCTCTTCCCTCCCTTGTTAGGAGTTAACATCCACATATCAGAGAAAAGATTTGGCCTTTGGTTTTTTGGGACTGACATATTTCACTTAGCACAATATTCTCAAATTCCATCCATTTAGTGGCAAATGTCATAATTTCATTCTTTTTTATGGCTGAGTAATATTCCATTGTGTATATATACCACATTTCTTTATCCATTCATCTGTTGAAGCTCACCATATCTTGGCTACTGTGAATTGAGCTGCTATAAACATTGTTGTGGCTATATCACTGTAGTATGCTGATTTTAAGTCCTTTGGATATAAACTGAGGAGTGAGATAACTGGGTGAAAGGGTGGTACCATTCCAAGTTTTCTAAGGAATCTCCATACTGCTTTCCAAGAGTGATTGCACCCATTTTCTGTCCCACCAGCAATGTATGAGTATACCTTTTTCCACATCCTCATCAACATTTATTGTTCCTTGTATTGTTGCTAATTGCCATTTTGGCTAGAGTGAGATAAACTGGAATGCAGTTTTAATTGGCATTTATCTAATTGCTAGAGGTGTTCAATGTTTTTTCATACATTTTTTGACCATTCATGTTTCTTCTGTGAAGTGCCTGTTCAGTTCCTTTGCCAATTTATTGATTGGGTTATTTATGTTTTGGGTGTAGAGCTTTTTGAGTTTTTTGTATATCCTGGAGATTCATGCTCTGTCTGAGGTGCAGGTGATAAAGATTTTCTCCCATTCTGTAGACTCTCTCTTCACATTCTTGATTGTTTCCTTTGCTGTGAATAAGCTTTTAATTTAATACTATCCCATTTATTGATTCTTGAATTTACTTCAGACACTTTGGGAGTCTTATTAAGGAAGTCCGTTCCTGAGCCTATTGATGGAGAGTTGGGCCTACTTATTCTTCTAGTAGGTGCATTGTCTCTGGTATAATGCCTAGTGCCTTTGGTCCACTTTGAGTTGAATTTAGTGCAGAGTGAGTTATATGACAAACCCCGATTCTTGCAGTCAAGTCAGAAAGATATCAGACATGTCACTCAGAATAACAGGCATGAGTTCATTAGAAGAGACGGGAAAGAGGGAAAAAGACACTCTCAAGTGACAGTGTGGGTCCTCTCAGAGAAGAGAAGGACAGCATGCCTCTTCTGCCCACCAGTTTTATTGGGGGTCCCAGGGAAGTTTCCAGAGGGTCCTGCCCAGGTCCACATCTTAACTTTTGACTGATAGCAGGATACCACCCGAGTCCATACTGCCATCACCACTCTAGGTCATTTTGACCTATGCTGACTTACTCTAATTAGAACCTATTCTTACTGATTTTATGGTTAGGACAAATTATCCTTATCTCCTTGAGATTCTGGGATCTGGTCTCTGTAAAGGTCACAAAATTCTCCCCCTTCAGTGTAACTTGTGATCTTCTTATCAGCATTTCAGACCTGCATTTCTCCTTCAGATAGCAGAAAATTTGCTGAGGAAAGTAACATATCCTATCAATCTAAATCAGGAAGGGCTACAGGTAAATTGCTTCTTAGTAAAGAAAGTGTGTGGAAATAGAGTGGGCCCAGTTTATAGAATCATTCCCTTAACCTAGTGTTTTAACCATACATATCTGTCTGTCCTGTATTTAAAGTACCATATATCTCAAGATTTAGAGGGTTAAGAACAAATGGCTAATTTATGTCTGCCCATAATCCTATCAGAACATGAAAGAAAATTAATAAAACTCAAAACTAGGTTATTTTAGGTGAAGATCAATGAGGTCTCTATTCTCCTAAAACAACAAATATTCCTTTAAAGAATTTCCTTTAGTTTTTATTTGATCACATAATTTATAATGAATTAGGTTTTCCTTTCATTTATCAACTATTTAAAACATAAATATGTTAGTGCACTTGAAGCTGAAACAGCACTTTTCCCCAATTAGTGGCATCCCAACAAAATTGCTTTAATTTTTAATAAAGAAATAGATTAATGTTCTTGTTACTTTCCTCAAACCAAAGCTATCCTAATAGTTAAAAACTCTGAATTTTTATATATTTTATGTGTTTATATTGTCTGGAGTATTTACATATGTTCCTATCTGTATGATAGTCTATAAACTCAAATCACCAGACAATACTGTAGAATTCTAAAAACATTTAATGATTCCACCGTTAGAGTGAAGTGCTAGATTTGGCAATCTTCTGAGTTAGTATTATAGAAAGACAACCCAAACAGTTAATATTTCTGAAACTAACTTTAATATCACTAAATACTAGTATTAATTTTGATTTGCTTCTGTGTAGACCCTACCATATTGGAGTCCTGTTAGAAATGAATGATAGGTGTATGTTACTCATCTATTGCCAGGGACACATAGAATATATACCTGTATTAGAGTTTACTAGGATGTCAATATATTTGGGGGGAGGCTATTATTAGCCTATTGCAGGTGCTAGCCATTCTGGAATAAGTTAGTTTAAAATATCCCTGCATTTCCTCCTTCTTTTTATTGATTGATTGACAAGGGTAGTAGGGATTGATGCTCTACCACTGAGCTATAGCCTCAGTCCCTTTTAAAATTTTATTTTGAAATAGTCTCTCAGCCATTAAGGCTAGCCTCCAATTTGTGATCCTCCTGCCTCAGCCTATCAAATTGCTGGTATTACAGGTACACACCACTCTTCCTGGCTGTCGTGCATTTCTATATGCATTAATGAATGGATCCCAAGATTCAAAGTCTGCTTTAAAAATATCTGTAAGGGAAAATAGTAGCCCCCAAAGATGTTCACATCTAAATTCCCATAAACTGTGAATATATTAACTTACATGGAAAAGAGATGTCACCATGAGTTATAATAAATGAAGGACTTTCCCTGGCTATGCTCAGAGAGAGATGTCAGCATGAGAAGAATGCTATCCCATTCACTGGTTCTGAAATGTAGGGGGCAAAATACAAGGACCAAGCAGAAGCCTCTAAAGGCTGGACAAGGCAAGGCAATAAATTCTCCCCTACAGCCTCTGGAAAGGAAGGGAGCTCTGCCAACACCATGATTTTAGGCCCACAAGACCTGTGATAAACTTCTGACTTAGAGAAATGTAACACATTGATGGTCTTTGAAGTTACTATATTTATGATCATTTGTATGGCAGCAATAGAAAACTAGTCTAATATCTGAATCATATTCATTACTAATTCATTTCTTTATGTTTCTATAAACCACAAAGTTTCATCAGAAAAGAAAAAGAAATTTCAGAGTTAAAATCAAGATTTATCATTTTAAAAAAAGGCTGAAAAATATTTAAAGATTTCTTTTTTCCTGGAGCACAGATCTCCTGATGTGTAAGCCATTAATTCATCCTGATTTTCCTTCAGTAGTACCTCAAATATGTCCTTATATCTTTAGGCAACTTGAAAACTTGAGCTATTTTATATGAGATGTTATTTTCAAGGGAGAAGGAAGTTGTGGTTACAGATGTGCTCTTGGTGGCCGGAAGTCTAGCTGTGTAATTATAATTTATTATACTTCACTGTAGTATGAACCTTTGCTTCTGTTCTTTTCCATCTACACTAAAGTTCGTGAAAGCCATGACTGGCTGTCTTATCTATTCATCATTCAATTGCCTAGCACACCATTACACCTTAACACAGTGAGTGCCTCAAATTTTTAAAACATTTATTACATATTAAATGAATGAAAACAAAAAAGTGTGATTAAAATATCTTTTTTAAATAAATTGACTTTTAATATTCAAGAAGTAAATGTCTATTAACATTTTGCTAATGTCTATTTATGGAAAATAAATAGACATTATTTATTTTGTTTATTTATTTTATTTTATTGTAAAATAAAATCTGAATGTATGTATGTATAATCAAATATGAATATAATTGAATACAATGAATATAAATGAGTACAATCAAATCAGCTGCATGCGGTCCTAAGATCAGAAAGTGAATGATTGTACAAAGACAACTCATTGTATCATAATCCCAACTTGGAAGTTGTTTGTGATGTTCAGAAATTGTTACAAAACCTATAGATAATCAGAAATGTGTTCTAATGAAGGAATAAGAAAAATATCTAGAAATCAGAAGTTAGAGCTAAGTGATGTGATTCAACAAAAGCAGCACTTGCAACTATACTAAGGTAACTGATCATGCTGGAATTTCTAAATTGGATGAGTTATAAGAATTTTCCTTGGAGAGAAATTCCAAAACTTTATTCAGTGAGCATCTGTCATTGAGCTAGTATCATCTCTTATCTTTTGTTAAAACTCAATTCCTTTGAACTTTTTTCTCATATTTAAATTCAAGATAAGTATTTTGTATAATGCAGTGTTCATTATGACCAGGATTTACACAATCATTTGTGGTTCTCATTCACATGGTATCAAAAACAAGATATCAGCTTCTTATTGACATAAGATTGACATTGATTTAGAGTATATATTGGCTGTATTCTAAAGGACATTGTTGCCACCTAGCTTTATAACTTGAGTCTTTAGAAGGCCATCCATCATTCTATCAAGCCAGTTGCTTCAATACTATAGTAGGGCATGGTTAAAAAAAAAAAAAAAGCAAATTCTGTGGGTATGAGCCTAGTGTTGCACTTTGTTGTAAAATTAGTTATTTGGTCATAAACAATGGTTCCATTAAGATTGAGAATGCCATCCTTCCAAAAATGGAACTAAATTTGCTTCTTCTTCAAAGTGAGCTGGATTTATAGTGATTTGAATCCAGTTTATAAAATATAAGTGATTGTTATGTTATTTCCAAAATTATGTTATAAAAAGATTAAAGCTTCTGTCTTTGTTTGCTCTTGGAAAGTTAGATGTGAGACACATATGATGAGGGACAAGACCTTTAGCAAAGCTAACAGGTAACTGAGGTATCCCAACTGAGGTCATGAATGATTTTGGAAATGAATCCTTCCCCACTTGGTTTTTTAGGTAAGACTATAGTCACAGCTGACAGTCTAACAACAGCACCATGAGAAGACTTTCAGCCAATGTATTCCAGGTAAACTGCTTCCATATCTCTGACCCACAGAAACTGTAAGGTAATGTTCATTGTTTAAATCTGTTAAGTCTTGTTATGATTTATTATGTAGCAACAGATAACAAATATGAGCCAATGTTAAAATTGACCTGATCTACATTCTACAGGGTTTGGAGCTTTGTTTTAATCTGTATATAGTTTAGCAGAAGGTAAGATTACATAGGAGGATTTTGTGGGTCATAGAAGGACCCTCTGCTTATACATAAATTGAAATGGAGTGCTATTATGAGGTTTGAACAAAATACTGACATGATCTAACGTATGCTCAAAAGTACCACTTTAGTTTCTGGGGTAAGAATAGGCTATAGCAAAGAGATATATTAGGAAAATATTTCAATAATCCAGGTGAAGATGATAGTATCTCAGATTAGGGTGTTATCAGTGAGTGTCGTGAGGAAATTTCAAATTTTGTATATATCTAAAAGTAGAGCCAACAAAAATTTCTAATAAATTCAGTGTGGGTTGAGAGACAGAGGAGTCAAAATCGCTCCACAATTTCTCCTGAGTTGAAAGTGGAACTCATGGAAAAGTACGTGGAGTTTAGTTTTAAACATTTTGAGTTTGAAGCATATGTTAGATTTCCAAACAAAAATGTCAAATAGGCGTTTGGATATATGAGCCTGAAGTTTGAGTGAAAGGTCTGAGCTGGAAGTATACATTTAGGAATTATTGAAAAACATTAAAGCCTCGAAACCCAATGAAGTTGCCAAAGCAATGAGCGAAGGCAGAAAAGTGAAGGCCTCTGAGTCCTCTGAAATTAAGAGACAGAGTTGAGAGGTGGTATGACGATCAGAAGAATAGAATGCTCAGCCGGTGGAGTGGGAATACCGTAGTCCTCTCTGTATTGCTCAACCATTTCCTCCTCTCCCTTCCAATTATATTTCCCAGGGCAGCAAGACAGGAGGAAGTTCCTTTGTAAATAACTCTGTAAAACATCCTTGCTTTGAAGCCTTCAGAGTCTTCTTTTTGCACCTCCAAGTCTTGACTTGGGTTGTCAAAGCGCCCAACAGTGTTCAGACCTTAGCTTGAAGGTTTCCTTTGGCCCTTCTGACTCTGACATCGTTAATGATGTCAGGCTTTCTGCTTTCCTGGCTTGCATATTGGATGATTTGCTTTGGATCTGTATTCTCCTATGCTGAACACCAGAATTATAACTGACAGTTTGCTTTTAGTGTAGCTCGTCTAGGAAGAATTGGGCCCCTTTCTACTAACACCCTGGATTCCTTTTGACATATCTCCTAGGTATTGGTCACTCTTCTTTGTGATGATTTGTAAAAGACCACTGCAAAACCAATCCAAAAAAATCTTTTTGTATTGTAGCTCTTAAAATTGATTGTAGAGCTGGTCGTGGCGGTGCACACCTTTAATCCAATGTCTCTGGAGGCTGAGGCAGGAGGATTGAAAGTTCAAAGCCAGTTTCAGCAAGTTAGTGAGACCCTCAGGAATTTAGCAGGGCCCTGTCTCAAAATAAAAAGTAAAAATGGCTAGGGATGTAGCTTAATTGTAGAGCACCCCTGGGTTCCATCTTCAATACAAAAAAATGAATATTTATTATTTAGCATAAAAAGGTAGGCTAATTTTCCAAGTCAAGTTACTTATAGATGGCTAGATATTAGCACCTTCTATTTGAAGAGTGCTTTATAGTTTTCAAAAATTTTTTCATATCACTACTTATTGCCTTGGGTATTATCAGTCAGATAAAGAGTTCTATTTCATTTAAGTTTATTTATTTTTGCAGCTCTAGGGATTGAAGCTAAGGATGCTTTACCACTGAGTTACAGCCCCATACCTTTTTATTTTTTATTTTGATACAGGGTCTCCCTAAGTTGCACAGGCCAGTCTTCAACTGTGAAACTCCTGCATTAGCCTCCCTAGTTGCTGGGATTTCAGGCATGCTCCACCACAGCAGGAAAAGAGTGCTGTTTTAGATAAGAAAATCAACATAGAAGAAATATACGTCTGTTTCTTTTTATGAATTTGTTTACTACTTTACAGCTATTCTCATTTTTAAATATTTTCCCATTTGCATTTTAAAAAATGTCAAAGCAATATTACATTAAATTCTAAATATATGGTTAGTGTTGAATTCCAGAAACTTAATAAGAGATATAAACTTAATTCTTTAACATGAGACTCCTTTGTTTGAGCTGCTTCTGTTCACAGATGGTAATATGAGCAGAAATATCATTTTAAACAGAAGAAAAAATATGATCTTAGCAATGATAGTACCATTAAAAAATGATTTAGGACCTAGCAGATAGTAGAGGCTTAATGAAAGTGCAATAGGAAATAGCTTTTTATGTTTTTTTATATCATTTTCATTTTCTTTCAAAAATTTCCTTTTTGCTTATATTTTGGCACACAGATTCCTAATACATAATTCCCTTACACAACTATTATATTTGTTTTCCGTCAGAAAACTGTTTTTTATATTCAAGTAACTCAGGGATGCAGGATCATTTTATCCTTTAGCAAGTCTGACTTCAGTGTTCTGTGCTATTTCAGTGTTCAGTGTTCTCTTGACTGATTACTGAAACATCTTTTTTTGTTTTCATTGCTGTCATGCGTCATTCACTTTTCAGAAGTGCCTTCACATCATGAGGACATCCACTGTTGCCTAGCTACGTCCTTTACCATTAAGTTTTAGAGCACCCTCTTGGAATTTTAGTTTACTAGTCTGTCTAAATAAAAAGAGGCATATCAGATTTTATTGTCCTTCTGATAGCCTCATAAACAATCAGATGTTCTCTTATCTCACTTTGGAAAAAAATTGAAATGGAAAAGGAAAGTAATAGATCATTTCTGTGCTCTGATACCCACAGCTTTATCTACAACTGCAGTGCTTATGGGCCTATCGTGGCTTTGATGCATTAGCTACTTCATTTAGGAATACCTTATATTTATAAAGTTGATCAGTTAAATTTAGCTTAGTTTTGATTGCTTTACAGGTAGACTATTTCTTTTAGAGATAATATGACTTTATAGGATGCTCTTTTCAAGGGGAAAGGAAAAAAAACTTTTTATTTTTGTGTAGAACTATTTTATGTATTTTTTATTTACATATTTTTATAGGAACATAAAAAAAAAGATTTGTGCTAGGTGCAGTTGCACATGCCTGTAATTCTAGCTACTGAGACAGAAAGAACACCAAGTTCAAGGCCAGCTACAGCAAGTTCATGTAATCTTCAGCAACTTGTAAAGACCAAGTCTCAAAATAAAACTTAAAAAGTTCTGAGAGTATATGTAGCTTTATGGTAAAATGCCCCGGGGTTCAATCCTCAGTATAAATATATATATATATATATATATATATATATATATATATATATATATATATATAAAACATATATATATATATTGCAACAGCAACAATGAAGACAGGTAAAATTAGACAGAGAAAACTGAGTCAATTACTTTTTTCTGTATTTCAAAACAATTTTTATTGTAATTGTTGTCATCTCATTGCTCTATCTTTATCAAACACAATAGATATTCAAACAAATACTTCTTTAAATAGTTCTGCTACATTATCTCAGACTTTGAAAATGTAAAATTAAACCTGATACCCCCAAAACAACTGCTTTTTATGTAGGAATATGTGATATGTGTGTATTTTTATGTCAGACTTGGATTTCTATATCATCTTTGGACAGTAAACAGATTACCCAAATTCTAAATCTGATGTTGCTCTTTCAGTTTTCCTGAGACTTATTTATTCTCCCCCAAACATACATCTAGCCTTTACCTTCATGATCTTTCATGCAATCACTTGCAGTATATTCTACTTTTACAATGATGACCAATTAAACTTATTAAATGATTGCTCAGACCAGAAATGATTGGGAGCTGCCCATAAGCTAGAGGATGAAGTTCACCCTGGCAAGGAAACCTCCTGTATCTCATCCAAATCCATGTTCTCTATTTGACAGTAAAAATACAAGATTCCTAATAGGTTCATCACTTTGTTGCCCTTCAAAATCCTCTTTTAATTTGATATTTCCTGGCAAGAAATATATATTTATATATTAGGAAATTTCTTATGATTTCTCATCTTGATAGGTGCTAACTGAACTCTTTTCCTTTCCCCAATATGTTTTTCTAATTTTGGGTCAAGGAATAAATTGTCTATATCTCATTTTCAGGCACCTTTACATTTTCTTTTTCACAGAGTTACTGAGTATTTCGTTTTTCATTGACATTTTTATATATCCATCTATTAATATTTCCATTCTTAAAAAGTTCTGCTACCTTCCCTTTGAAAGCATTTTCCATGTGTTTCATCCTTTTGCTTCAATTTCTTTTCTTGGAGTCATTATTCCTAGATCTGTTTCTCTTCTGTTCCAGGTCTGGTCTGGTTGCTCTTTTGGCCTGTGCCGCTGCTGCACAGATGCTGCAGTTTGCCTGTGCTATAGATTTGCTCCACGCCAAATCCCATGTTATGAGTTACACAGATTCCCAGGAAAGGGAACAAAAGAAATAAACATTTTTGTTTCATCACATGTCTGCAATTTGCTTTACTCTACCTTTATGCCTGATTAATTTTTAGGGATGGAATTCTAGGCTGAAAATAAGTGCATTCAGAATTTTGAAATAATTCCTTCATTATGATATTCTGGCTCTCAGGTTGACTGTTGGTATCCATTGCTGTTTGAACTTTTGACCTCATGTATGTGACCTAGTTTCATGTCTCTAGAATTTTTAAGGGGTTTCTTTGTGCTGCAATATAGCTCAGTGATAGAGTGCTTGGCTAGCACATTGCAAGCCCTGGGTTCGGTGCCCAGCACAGAAAAAAAAAATTCTTTTAACTCTCATATCCTAAATCATCTAATAGTTTGCCATGACATTTCCTCCCATTATTGTTTTAGGCATCAGATATTTCAATGTATTATAATCTTATGGCATTTATACCTAGGTAATGGTACTTGCTTTTCCATTTGTATTTTTATAATTTATTATTTTCTCTGACCTCTCTTTCACTTACATTATCCATCATGATGCTAGTTAGTGAGTTAGTGAACAATCTGAATTGACCATTTCAATGTATCGTCTTTGTTCTCTAATCTTTAAATATTTCTTTTATTCTAGTTTTAGATTCCCTTCAGTTTATTTTCTAAAAATAATGATGAAATATTTTGCTTATATTATTTTACATTCCCAGTTAATTCCTACCATCTCATTGTTATATGCTGATTCCATTTTTATAGCTTTTCTTTTTTTACAGTTACAATTGCTCTATATATCTTTGGGCAGTCTGCACTGTTACCTACTTGGTTTTAACACCTATTTTATGTTTGAGATTTTATAAGGAATTGTTTTGGCTCTGGAGATGTAATTCAGTGGTAGAGTGCTTACCTAGCATGCATGAGGCCTTCGGTTCAATCTCTGGGATCTCAAAAAAAAATACTATGATCCCTGAATATCTGAATATTTAATCATAATAATTGAGCGCCTATGTCCCAAACAATTCTATTCTATTAGAAACAGAAAATAATATAGACGTATTATATATTAAATTTTATTTCCTATATATGAAAAGAGAGAGAGAGAGAGAGCATTACTGTAGGATTCAGATGTTTAAAAGCTAATTAAGAGTCCTGATTTCCAGAGTTTGTAGAATTGCTGTTATTTAATTAAACTTCCCACAAGGAGCAATGTTCATCTTTGGAAATAATATAAAGAAAAACTCTTTGAAAATGCTGGAGAACAAATAAACCAAACAGAAAATAAAGAGGATCTAACCCTTGAAACAAAGGAACACAATGGGAGAGATTTTCACTAATATCATCTTAATAAAATGTCACTTAATAAAACTTAATGTCACTTAATAAAATTTAAGTGACAATCTTTCATTCACCAGTCAATGCACTTGACTGATTATGCAGAGAATGGAGTTCAGAGATGCCCGAATGTCTAAAAAAGAGAGAGAGAGAGAGAGAGAGAAAGAAATTATCAAGTTTTCTGGAGACTCCTGAACTGTACTTGAAGACAAGACCTGAGTATCCCAGTAGCAAGCAATAGTTGTTAAGATTAACAACAATGAACTGATTTTAACTACTTCCCGCCACAGAGGTGACAGAGTTTTGAGCTCATGTTCTGCCAAATTTGAGAAACTTTGTAAATATTTCAGAGTTTTCACTGGGAAAATGATCAATTCCAAGATTATTTCTCAGGACTAAAGGAATAATATCAACATAAAAGGGGAAACCAAAAGTAATTGTCCCGGCAGAGAATAAAAACATACTTTTACAAGTTCAAGTCAACCCACAAATCATTTCACAGTCTTTAGAACATAATTTGATGTTCTCTAGGGAAAAATATCAGAATCTACAATATTTATAACATACCAACCATGTCTAGTGTATAATAAAATAATTACTAGATATGCAAATAATCTGAAATACAAGGCAGAGCTAAGGAAAAATCAGTAAATGAAAAAAAAATTGACAAGTTACCTTGATATTGGAATTAGTACAAAGATAGCAGAATAGTATATTATGTCAGGTTCTCCAACAGCTATTACCAAGGTGAACTTAAATGTGCAAGAAATTCATTGAGGGTAATTCTCATGGGAAAAAAATTTTTTAAAAATAGTGGAGGGAGTTGAGAAAAGCCCAGAGAGTTGTTAGATTGTGATATAGGCCTGATGCTTGAGTGAAGGGGAGAAAGGATAAAAGTTTGGATGAAGAGTATTTCTCACTGAAGTGTAGTTCTAAAGAAAGGTGCTAGGGAGTCCTTAGTCCAAATTTTCCTATCAGAGAAGTTCTGCACATTCCAGAAAATTAAAACTGTGGTATAGGCATAAAAACATAACAATAATATACAATGGAGGAAAAAAGAGTCTTTTTATAATTATTAGAAAAATGGATATTTAGATGCAAAAGAATGAAACTGGACCTTTATCTTACATTATAGACAAAAATAGAAGTAAATTAAATAAAAATGTAAGACCTGAAACCATAAAACTCCTACAAGAAACAGAAAAAATCTTGACTTTGGGCCAGGCAGCAATTTTTTTGGATATGACACCAAAAACATAGTCAACAGATGCAAAAATATACAAGCAGGACTGTATCAACTAAAATGTTTCTGCACAACGAAGGAGGCAGTCAGCAAAATGCAATTGCAACCAACAGAAGAAAATATTTGATATCTAAATTATATAAGGAACTCCTATCACTCAATTTAAGAAAAGAAATGATCTAACAAAAAGTGGACATAGGGCCTGAATAAAAATTTATCTAAAGAAGGCATACAAATAATTATAGGTACATGACATGTTCAACATCACTAATCATCTTGGGTATGTAAAGCAAAACTGCAATAAGATATTATCTCTTATCTGTTAGGATAGCTATTTTTTAAAAGATAAATAAGATAAGGGTGTGGAAGGAAGTGAATCCCCTAGTATACTATTCGTGGAAATATAAATTGGCACACCATTGTGGAAAACACTATGAAGTTTCTCAAAATATTAGAAATAGAACTGTTATATGACCAAGAATCTTACTTCTGACTTTTCACTCAAAATAATTAAACTTAGGATCTTGAAGTTAAACTTAGGATCTCCTGGCACTCCTGTATTCATAGCAGCATTATTCACAATAGCCAAGATGTGAAAATTACCTATGTTCATTAGAAGATGAATAATAAAAAAAAATGATGTTCATTAGAAGATAAATAATTAAAAAAATGATGTCTAGAAATACAATAGAAATTATCTGGCCTTAAAAAAATAAAAAGGAAATCCAGTGACTTATTATAGCATGGATGGTTATATACTAAGTAAAATAAGACAGGCAGAGAAAGAAAATGCTACAGGATTTTAACATGTCAAATATAAAATAGTTGAACTCATGGAAACATAGATCAGAATGGTGGTTCCCAAAGGTTGGCTGCAGGAGATTATGGGAGCATGGTGGTCAGAGGGCAATACATTTCAGTTAGGCCAGTCTAGGAAGTTCTGGAGATCTACAGTATAGCACCATGACCACAGGTCATAATGTTCTACTAAAGACTTAAAACTGGCTAAGAGGGTAGATTCTAAATCTTCTTACATAATCACATAAAAGCAATTATGTGAAATAATTAATATGGTAATTATTTTAATTCTGGTGACTATTTCTAGTTTATGTACATATACCAAATCTTCAAGTTTTATATCTTAAATACATGTGATTTTTTTTAAAAAAGAATCCATCAGTAGCCAAAGGTCATCTCAAATTTTTTTTGCAGGTGGTGTGCTGGGAAATGAACTCAGGAGCCCTCAGCCACTGAACCACATCCTCAGCCCTATTTTGTATTTTATTTAGAGACAGGGGCTCACTGAATTGCTTTAGTGCCTCACTTTTGCTGAGGCTGGCTTTGAATTCGTGATCCTCTTGCCTCAGCCTCTCGAGCTGCTGGGATTACAGGTGTGTGCAACTGCAACTGGCAGTCATCTCAATCTTACAAAAAATTAAATGAATAAAATTGTGGTGATTGCACATATGAACTATACAGTTTAAATAAGTGAATTGCATAGCATTCAAATATTTCAATGAAACTGTTTAGAAAAAGCTAAGTCACAGTTCATTTCTAAAGAGTCACTTCTTCACCCTGTCTATATTAGTGCAATTCTAGACAAATGATAATAATAGTGTATACTAGTCTTTATGATCTTCAAATGAACATATGTAAAAATTATTCATTGAATATTTATATCCAGCAATTTAGCTTAGCTTCAATTTGTTATGCTTAGAATTTATCATCTATATTACAAAAAGCAATAGTTATAATTTACAGCTATTTAGACTTCACTTTTTAATTATTTACTAGTTCGTTTTGTACTTTATTACTATGTCAATAAACTGAAATAGTAATAGTAGCTTTATCTATTCTACTTGGAGCGAGTATTTACACATTGTCTTTCAATAATTCAGGCAATGATTGTAGGGTATATCCCTAGACAGTGGTTGTATTCTAACAAACTATCACATACATATATAGCCCTTAGAAGATTCTGAAATTTAAAAGTATGTCTCATCACAGATTACAGTTAAGTGATGTTGGCCTGTGTTGAATAGCAGTCCCTGAAGATTCTGGGACAGCAGCCTATAGCCAGTGGCTCTATGAATAGCTCCAAATCACTTCAGGTCATATTTTACCAATAAATGAGTTTGTAGTCAATTTTAAAAAGTTGTTTCCAGAAATTTTATCTTTCTAAAATGCAAAAAAGGAATTATTGATTATTACATGGAGCAGACTCTGTATTATATACAATCGATATTATAAATATCAATGCTCATTGAATACATGTTTACAATTTTATATTTTCAAGTAGAGAACTTAAGAAAAAAAGAGAAACAGATGAAATTAAGTTTAATGATAGTTTTGTTTAGCTAAGTATTTTTAAATATTTAAATATGTGATAAATATAAGGTTATTAATGAGATAGTTTACATAATTTTATATTGTTTATTTGAAATCTGGTGTATCTTATTCTTGTAGAGAAACTCAATTTGGACTAATATACATATACATATAATTTCATATATGTATACAATGTGGCATGACTAAATCATACAGTTTAACATATCTCTAACCCTGCTTATCCATCTTTTATTTTATGGTGAGACATTTGAAACTTACTCTCAGATATTTTGGGATATGTAGTGGAGCAGGCCCCCTGTATCAATGGGAGATATATTTGAAGATTCCCAGTGGATGTCTGAAATCATGAATAGCATTAAATCATATACACAAACATGGAACAGGACAGCATGAGATCTCATCATGTTACTCAGAACCGAACACCATTTAAAACTTTTAAGCTTTTTTTTTTTTTTAGTTTTCCTTTTAATATTTGACTGAGGTTGACTGGCGGGTAACTGAAACCATGGAGAGCAAAACCTTGGATCAAGGAGAGCCACTGTACATTATCACTGACTGTAGCAACCATGCTGTGCAGGAGCTTTCAAAACCTATTCCTCCTGTTTAACCAAAACTTTGTGTTCTTTGATCAATAGCTCAGCCTGCCATAAACCACTGTTCTACTCTCACCTTCTGTAAGTTCGATTTCATTAGATTCTACATATAAATGAGATGGTGTAGTTTTGTCGGTCTGTGCCTGTCTATTTCACTTAGTATAATATCCTACAGATTCATTTATGTTATGAACTTGAAGTTTTTTTCCATTGCTGTTGCTACATTACATTAGATGTATCTCAAGATTACATAGATTTCACTGCCCATTATAACACAAGCTCTTAAGCTTTCAGGTTTCTTGTGAAGGTACACTTTCTGGCTTGTAGATGGCCATTTCCTTATTCTATTTGCACATGGAGAAGAAAGAGAAGGAGAGGGAAATCGAGGGTCTGGGGTGAGAAATAGATAGTGCTCAAGAAGCTCTTGCTTCTCTTTTTCTTCCTAGAAAGATATTAATCCCACAATGGGGTGCCATGCTCAAGAACTCATCTAAATCTACTTACCCCCCCAAAGGCCCCTCTTTTGAATGCCATCTCATTGGGGGTTAGAACTTCCATATATGGGTTTGAGGATGACACAAATATTCATTCCTTAACATGGATGGAGGAGGGTTATGAACCAGATCTTAAATGTAAAGTCATTGAGACATCCCAACGAATATGTCTGATAGCCATTAGGATACCTATCTGATTTCAGAGGAGAAATCTGGTCTGGAAATATATAAATTATTAATTAATAAAGAATCTGTTTTATCCAGCTTTTATTTGCCACTGTGACCAAAAAACCTGACAAGAACAAGTAGAGGAGTAAAAATTTATTTGGATTACAGTTTCAGAGGTCTCAGTTCATGGACGGCCAACTCCATTACTCTGGGCCTGAGATAAGGCAGGATGTCTTGGTGGAAGAGTGTGGCAGAGGAAAGCAGCTTAAGATGGGGCAATCACAAAGTGGAGAGAGCTCTGCTTATCAGGGACAAAACATAAACCCAAATGTACACTCCAGTGATCCACCTCTTCCAGGCACACCCTAGTTGATGTCAGCTTATACTCAATTGATCCATATCACACACTTGATTAGGTTGAGGCTCTCATAATCAAATCATTTCATGTCTGAAATTTCTTGTGATGTTTTATACATGAGATTTTGTGGGATGCTTCCTATCTAAACCATAACAGGATATAGCATATTTTGAATGATGTATAGAGGGGATAAACTGGGTTTATACCTCATTCAATGCACACAAGTCTTTGAGACAGATATTATTACTTTTATCATACTGATGTATACATGGAGTCTCAAGGAATTCAATTTATCTAAATGTTAGGATTTCAAAGGTACTACTGTTAACAGGCCTTTAAATATCAAATCCCAGATGCTTTCACTTCAGTTAAGATCTCTTCAAGTTAATATATTGGCTTGAATTATATCAATGATACATTTTTAACAGAAGTGTTTTAAGAAATAGAAGAACATATTGTATAATTATAATATTAATTATTTTGCATATACATAAAGGATACCTTGAATACCTAAACATGTTTTCTTAAGCATTTCTAATACTCCATGCTTTCATTGTATTGGCACAAATTATGAAAAAGGATAGGCTGAGGCATGATACATTGAAATCAAATCCCTATTAAAATGTTCATACATTTTAAATGAATGGTCTTCAAATTAATGAAATGTCAAAAAGGAGAAGTAGAAGCTACTGACATATTAAGCTTTACCTCAAGTTTTTATAATTATTTGTATGGATATCTCTGCATGCATTATATTTGCAAGACAGATGATGACAGATTCATATATTAGTCTGGCACACTGTTTTATGTTTGAAAAACTTGCAGCTTACATTTTCCCTTATGATCCTACTGTCTCATTAACTGGAAAGAAAAAAAAAATACCAGCAGACATAACATTCCTCCAGACTCAAATAAACCTTGTTTTGAGAACACTGGCTGCATTGGGAAAGGCATTTTGCTTTTTTTTTTTTTTTACAATAACTTTATCTTATTTATTTGTTTTTTTATGTAGTGCTGAGGATTGAACCCAGTGCCTCACATGTGCTAGGCAAGCATTCTACCACCCACCAAGCCATAATCCCAGCTTAGCATTTGCTTTTCTTAATTTTTTTTTTTTTTTTTTTTTTGCTTTCTCCTATAGCTGTCATGTGCTGTCCTACCTTGTGGAACAGAAAGTAGAGATTTGGATTTATTTTTGTAAATGACCATTTTCTGTCCACCAATTGTTATGATATGTGCTCACCTTATCATTACACCTTAAAATTTCTATTCATATTAGACTTGCTGCCCATTCTTGGTGTACTGTGTCTAGGGAACTTCATATTTGTATTCAATATGTCTTCATTATTATTACCTAGTATAAATTTCAAATGGAAAACCACTAAAAGAAGAGTTGTTAATGCATTTAAGAGTAGATACATTTTTCTTAAATTTGTGGCAGTAATTATTTATGTACTATTCCTTGTTAATCAAATTTAATAAATGTGTTATTTTGACTATTGAACAAAAGAAAAGTCTACAGTTTTTTAACCTTTCAAATTAGAAAATTTTGTGCTAGAAATAAAATATTTGCTTTAACTCTATCAATAATGGCAGTCATTGATTTGAAGATAGCTGCATGGTGTCAGAATGAAATGAGAAACTGAAAAGGAATTTGAAAATATGGGCCATAAAAATACAGAAGTCAGGTGATATTTTGTTTGGAGACTTCACAGGTCCAGAATTGAGGTTGATGATATTCTTTGGTTCAGCCAACCTACTATTAACAACCTATACAAGATCTCTATTTTGTTTTATAATTTTCTTCAGTTTTTTATTGACTCTTAAATTTAAAGATATATATATATGCTCCTATGTATACGTCCATTTTTTCTGAGTATGGTGTCCTACCATATATATGTGTATCACAATTAACATTACCCTGTTATTGGACATTTAAGCTTAATTCCTGCTAACAGTTTTTGTTTGTTTGTTTGTTTGTTTGTTTGTATATTAAAAAACATGGCAGAAGATATTGTGAGCCATTATTATGAGGATTCATCCTAGGATGGAGTTGTTGGGTTATAGAATATTAGAATAACTTCACTAAATCTTGAAAGTTTGCTGTGTTGAAAAGTTAAAATAGTTTTACTATTTTTTTTACCATTTTATAGTTTTACTTCTACCTTGATGGTTAATATGCTAATTTTTGCAAAATATTTAGGTTCAAGTGGTACTTTATTATTTATAGTTGCATTTCTGTAATGCTCATATATTTAATCAACATTTTAATTTTTTTCCTTTAGTGAATAGTTTATTAATAGTGACCCATTTTTTATTGAGTTTCTCATTTCCATGCTGAGTTTCAGGAATTTGTTGAACTTTCTGGATTTTATAATTCCTTGCCAGCAATGACATTGCCAATATCCTCTATTCATCTCTTAACTTTTTCTCTTGACTTTTCATTAAATCCAAGTTAATTTCAATGATATTATATACAGTCATGCAACACTTAATGATGAGCTTACTTCCTGAGAAATGCATCATCATTGTGCAAACATCAGAGTGTGCTTACACATATACAATCTGTCACTAACCAAAACTTCATTTTGTGGCACATGACTGTATATCAATACTTTTGGTTTAGTATTTCTGCATATCAGTGTTAAAAAATCACGTGCATTAAAAGGTCACAAAAACATACTTGTGTTTATTCTTCATTTTGTTTTATGAATTTAACTTTAAAACTTAGATCTTTAGTCCTCTTGAAATTTATCTACTTATTTTTAGGTGAATTTGGATCCAACTTTGGTTTTCATCTCATAGTAAGGCAACTTGCCTAGCATCATTTAGTGAACAATGCATCTTCAACCAGTTGATTAGTGATGACCTTCTGTCATGTTTAGGTATTGGTCTGTTTCTGAGCTTCATATTCAGTTTCCCTTCTAGTTCATATTTTTGACTCTCCTAAAATATCTCAATAGTAATGTCTCCTATTATATTTTTTCTTTTAAAAATATTGTATTGACCCTCAAAAATTATTCTTTGTTTCCTAGAATGATTTCTCTTCTAAAAATATCATATTGACACTTAAAAATTATTCTCTTCTTGTATGTTTTAGAATTAGTACATATATATTTGTCCTCAAGATAATTGTAGAAATTCTTTGTTCCATTAATTTCTATATTAACATTTTAAATGATATCTTTTTTTTCTTATATTTTTATTTTTTAGTTATAGGTGGACAGAATATCTTTTATGTTTTATTTTATTTTTTATGTGGTGCTGAGGATCGAACCCAGTGCCTCATGTGTGCTAGGCAAGCACTCTTACCACTGAGCCATGACCCCAGCCCCTTAAATGATATCTTTATGTTCATAACTTTAGTTGTTCTATGTAGATAAGGAGGCACAATTTTTATTTACATTGGTTACTTTTTGTTTTGCAGTATTTGTTTTTTTTAATATTATGATCTTTTTTCCCTAAGGTCTTAACATTGATTTAAGGTCCACTGTAATAGTTACTTATCTGTATATCCTATGCCACAACTTAGGGAAACATGGATAATTAAGTACAGTCTCTCCTCAGTATCCATGAAGGATTTGTTCCAGGATCCCCTGAGTGTATCAAAATCTGAGGATGCTCAAGTCTGTCATATAAAATTGTGTTGTATTTACCTTGTCTCATACACTCTACCACCTCTAGATTACTTATAGTATCTAATAAAATATAAATGCTATGTAAATAGATATTCTACTGTATTGTGTAGGAAATAATTCCAAGAAAAAAGTCTGTATGTGTTTAGTACAATATTTTTTCTCTTCAATATTTTGTGAATCTACAGTTGTTTGAATCCACAGATGTGGAACTCACAGATACAGAGGATCAGTCTTAGATATATGTTTATTATACATAATAGATCTTTTGAAAATATTCTAGTCTTCTGATTTATTTTAACTAAAGATTATTCTATAAACCCTGTGAAAACATGACCCACTAAACATAACAAATACACTATTAAATAACTTCAGGAAAACAAACGCCTGAACTAAAGATATAAATTTGGAATACCATGTTATATTTATACCACTTTATATTTACCAAGTATCTGAGATGATGATACTGAATGTGGCCACTGAGGACACACTAAAATACACAATAGAATCAAGTTGATCTTCAGAATTCTGGAAAATGAGGTACAAACAGCAAATGGATAAGAAAAGAGCAGACAGTGGCAGGAATAAGACCAGGCGAGGAGGAATCTTAGAGCAAAGTGACAGGAAGTTTCAAAAAGAGGGAGTGATCCCTTGTGTCAAATAATGTTGGGTGAGTCGGGCGCGGTGAGTCGCATGCCTGTAATCCCTGCACTTTGGGAGGCTGAGACAGGAGAATGGCGAGTTCAAAGCTAGCCTCAGCATTGGCGAGGTGCTAAGCAACTCAGTGAGACCCTGTCTCTACATAAAACACAAAATAGGGCTGGGGATGTGGCTCAGTGGTCGAGTGCCCCCGAGTTCAATATCAAGTACCCCCCCAAAAATAATAATAATATGGAGTGATCATAAAAGATGAAGAATAAGAATTGGTGTTATTCTTCAGTTCAAGCAGAGAATATGAGCAGGAGCTGAAGGAGAATGAAACAAGAAAAGCAATTTAAATACCTATTTGAATGTTGAGGACTTGAAGAATGTCTCTGTGATAGGGAAAATCTGGGGATGAAGGAGGCGGGAAAGAGTTGCCAGAACAATGTGCTGGTGTGGGCTGGAAAGAAATACTATCTAGTATTTAAGTGAAAGGTTTGTTTTATTCAGAGTACAATTTCACCCAATCCATTGTATCAGGAGGGGAGGTAGAGGACATGAGAATACCAACATAGGTGGGTGTTTGAATGGAGAGAGCTTATGGATACCTCCTAATTGCTTCCCCTTTTTTTCAGTGAAATAGGAAGTGTAGTCATTACCCATGAGTGCAGAGGAAGCAGTGGGTCCTTTCCTTCTTGTTTGCATCACTGTGATTACTGTGCTTCACAATCAATGAAAACTCATCAAGGTCAAAATGTACTTTCTTCTCCACCGAGACAATGAGATTTTGGTTTGTAAAAAAATAGAAAACTTCTTGCTTCCTTGTAGTCTCAGTTGGGAAGTGAGTCAGAATCAATACGTGAAGAAAGCAAGGACAGAATACAAATCTGTGGAGTATGCGGGAATCGATTTTGCCACCTGGGCATGTCACCTCACTTTGCCTGCTCAGCAGCTGATTACTCCTATGACACATTGCCTTTTTTATAATGGTCTCAACTTCTTTCTTTTGTGTAATTTTTTTGACTCAGGCTTTACTCCTTCTAAAATTCAGATGAGACATAGACAGAAAACAGTTAAAATGAAAAATCTTGTGTTTTGTTTTGGTTTGTAAGTTGGAATGAATTTGAAGCTGTACAGAATTTTCATTTTAGACAAAACACATAAGAAACAAGTCTTGCCAATAACCGGAAACACACTAAGAAGATGAACTGCTAATCATTTCATGGCTTTTTTTTTTTGTCAATTAATTTCAGTTTTTAAGTATTAACAGTATCTGCATTTTTCAAATTCAGGGATTGGTATAAATGATGAAAAGTAATTTCAATGTACTAGTCTATAAATATTTTTATTGTAAGACCTTGCCGTATATTTAGAAATCAACAGAAATATAGTGCAGTTAGTTAATCTGCAGTATATAATATTTTATATCACATATAAAATGAGAAATTTCAAATAATAAAAATTGAGAAAAGTGAGGTTAAAAAATTGAAACGATTTAGACATAGCAAAGGCTGCTATTTTTGATAACATTCAAAAGTTTATAGACACAGAAATTTGGATTTAATGTAATTGTCACATAATCATGAAATGTTACTTTTCTACTTTTTAAGAAACTATTTAGAAATATGAAAACCACTCTTTATTCATAACTGTGCAAGATTTCAGATTTGGTCCATGGGCTGTAGCGGGCACACTGCCGCCTTCAGTCATATATCCCACCAGTGCTGTGTTTACGGAAACCTTGAGGAGGCTGTACTTCTAAGTCACCTGTTTGTTCCTTGCCTTTACTACATTTTAATCTCCTAGAGGGAAGTAATCATATCTTATTAATGTATGTGTCATTTGCAAAAGCAGAATGCCTGCCCTGGGAAACTTGTTCAATAGAAAAGTAAAGAATGGCTATACTGGAAGTATAGATTGTCATTTTTGTTACTCCTCCAATTTATTTGATATTTTTTATTTTTAATATTTTAAAGTATTCTGTTTCTTTTATTTGTTTGTTTCTGGCTTACAAATATCTATAAGCAGGAATTTATTTTACTCATTTTTTTCCTCCTTTTAAAGACATCCACACTTTTACTTATGAAATTGGCTACACTAAAGGCAAAAAAGCTAGTTTTCATTGTGGGCAGAGGTTTTCAGTTAATATTTCCTCATTTGTTCCTGAAGAAGAGTAAATAACATATTCACTCTTTGCCATACACAGTTTCAATTTAAGGTTGTTCTTACTCTTGAGAAACTTCTGCCACCAATTATGTTCCAATGAACTTACCACAGTCCATCTGTTTTGATTAAAACACTATATTTTCTTAAGTTTTGTTGTTGTTGTTGTAAAATAATTTTTGGCTTACCAAAAAGTAACAAAAAAGGATGGCGTTCCTGCCCACACTTTACCCAACTTCCTCTACAGTTACCATCTTACACACACACACACACACACACACACACACACACACACATACAATTCCACAAACAGTGTAGAAGCATTTCTTTTTTCTGCATCCTCTCTATGATTTATTATTGTTTGTATTCTTCTTTTTTTTTTTTTGGTACTGGGGATTGAACTCAGGGGCACTCGACCACTGAGCCACATCCTCAGCCCTATTTTGTGTTTTATGTAGAGACAGGGTCTCACTGAGTTGCTTAGTGCCTCGCCATTGCTGAGGCTGGCTTTGAACTCACGATTCTCCTATCTCAGCCTCCCTAAGTGCTGGGATTACAGGCTTGAGCCACCGCGCCCGGCTTATTGTTTGTATTCTTGATGGCTGCCATTCTAACTAGTCTCAGATGAAATTTCAGTGTAATTTAGATTTGTATTTCCACGATTGCTAGAGACATTAGACATGTTTTCAAATAATTTCTTCTTTCAAGAAGTGTCTTAGATGCATATCAGATAGAGGATATATAAAGAACTCAAAAAAATTAACACCAAAAAACCAAACAACCCAATCAATAAATGCGCTAAGGAGCTGAACAGGCTCTTCTCAGAAGAAAATATACAATCGATCAACAGACATATGAAAAAATGTTCCACATCTCTAGCAATTAGAGAAATGCAAATCAAAACTACTCTAAGATTTCACATCAAGCCAGTCAGAATGCCAATTATAAGAATACAAACATCAAGTGTTGGTGAGGTTGTGGGGGAAAAGGCATGCTCATACATTGCTGGTGGGACTGCAAATTGGTACAAGCAATCTGGAAAGCAGTATGCAGATTCCTTAGAAAACTTGGAATGGAACCACCATTTGACCCAGCTATCCCACTCCTCTGTCTATACCCAGAAGACTTAAAAACAGCATACTACAGTGACACAGCCATTTCAATGTTTATAGCAGCTCAATTCATAATAGCTAAACTGTGGAACCAACCTAGATGCTCTCTAATAGATGAATGGATAAAGAAACTGTGGTATATATACACAATGGAATATTACTCAGCCATAAAAGAGAATAAAATTATGGCATTTGCAGATAAATGGATGGAGTTGGAGAATATCATACTAAGTGAAGTAAGCCAATCTCAAAAAACAAATGCCAAATATTATCTCTGATAAGTGGATGCTGATCCATAATGGAGGAGGGGACACGGGAAGAATGGAGGAAATTTGGTCAAAGGGGAAGGAGGGCGGTTGGGGCATGGGGACACTAAAGATGGTGGAATAAGATGGACATTATAGCCCTAGATTTATGTATGATTGCATACATGATGTGATTCTACATCACATACAACCAGAGAAATGAAAAGTTGTGCTTCATCTGTGTACAATGAATCAAAATGCATTCTGCTATTATATATGCCTAAGTGGAATAAATGACTAAAAAGAAAGAAAGAAAAAAAAAGAAGTGTCTTAGTTCATTTGCCCTTTTATTATTTGTATTATTTGTTTTTTTAGTGTTAATTTTTTGAGCTTTTCTTTTAATGTTCTGGATAATAATCCTGTCAAAAGTGTAGGTAGCCGAGATTTTCTTCATTCTGTAGCTTTTTTCTTCACATTCTCAATTGTTTCTTTTGCTGTGCAGGAGCTTTTAATTTAATTCCATCCCATTTGTTAATTCTTGATATAATTTCCTGAGCTTAGGAATCCTATTGTGGAAGTCATTACCTGCACCTACATATTGAAATAAATATTGAAATGCCTACATTTTCTTTGAGGCATTGCAAAATTTCTGGTCTAACTCTTACATATTTGATCCATTGTAAGTTGACTTTTGTTGGGGGTAAGAGAGGGATCTAGTCTATATATATATCCATCCAGTTTTCCTGGCACCATTTGTTAAAAAGGCAGTCTTTTCTCCAATGTATTATTTTTTGGCACCTTTGTCAAGGATCAGATGACTACATCTGTGTGTTTGTTCCTGTGTTTTATATGCCAAAGACTGCTCTTTTAGAGCATTGCCTTGGATGAGTGCCAGCTATGTGAGACAATGTGTTGGACTTTATGGAAACTATAGTTAAGGATGAGTTATATTTTAACATTTTTCCTTTTCTTTTGAGCTTGGCAATGCTCTTCAGGGAAAATATTCCAGAGTTCATGTTAAAGTCTGTTCCTATTCCTAGGCCGTAGTAGTATTGAGTGATTGATATGAAGGACTGGAGCCATTAAGTCACTTCCTTGGGAATATTAGACTGGAGATCAAACACCTCATAAAAGGTATAACAGAATCTACTAAGAAACCTGAAATTTTTGCTTTGTTTAAAGAGAAGAATGTGATGTGACCTTTTCTGTCCATTATTACTCAATATTAAAATGTATAAAATTATAATAATTTAAACACTGTGATGCTAATTGTGGAACTATAGAAACAATAAAAAACTGTAAAATGAACTAAAGCATACACATACATACTGATCACAAATATGATAAGGTGAATGATACTATTGAAATATTTAAGTATATGAGAGAAAATGTTAGATCCCTCTCACTTATATAAATATATTTCTTAGGAGTTTATAATTTTAATATAATAACACAAAAAGTTGACTATAAGTACATGATGATGTATTTTGGAGAAAATATTCTTTTAAAACATAGTTAGAAACTATAAAGAAAAATTCAATATTCTTAGTTTTTAAAATGCTTTGCTTTAAAATACTATAAATAAAAAAGAAATACAACAAGTATCAATAAGGATAGCAATAATTTTTCTCTCTGAATTATGGGATTACTTATTTTTCTTTTGTCTTATTCATTTTATCTATTTTTCTATCATTAATATATTTAATTTGGTAAAAATAAAAATTAATTAAATTAATATTAAAGGAAAAAGACTATTTATGATTTAACATATGAAAACTAAAGGTCTTTCTACAAAAATAATTATCTGTTGCTTCATATTTAAGTTGTTTTTAATCATATTTTCTTACAACTTTTATTTATTGACTTAATTTGCTGTAAATCTCAAATATAATCTACAAAATTTTCCACTGCTGATACATCTTGCTATAGAATCTGTGACTTAAAATACCTATTAAAATAAATAAATGAAATAATGTACCTAATAACATCTAACAACATCCACAGTATTTCATTTGTAATTTTCATTGCCCAGAGTCTTATATAATTCTAATATACCTGTATCTATTGCTTAGCTTAAATTTACTTGGAGTTTTTTAAGAAATCTCCAAACTGCTTTCCAGATTGGTTGCACCAATTTGCAGTCCCACCAGCATAGTAATTATGGTTATTTGAGATGGTCTTTACTACCCCTGGCACATCTATGAAGACTCTAATGGTGTGACTTTATTTGGTTTGCAATCAGAGAAATGGAAAAACAGAGATCTGGTTATGTACTATGACTTGAAATGCATTTAAATAAAATAAAAAAAAAATTACTTGGAGTTAAGAGTCCTTTAAAAGAAGTGATTAGCCAGGCTCAGTAGTGCGCGCCTGTAATCCCAGCAGCTCCAGAGGCTGAGGAGGAGAAATAAGTTCAAAGCCAGCCTCAGCAACTTAGTGATGAACTTTGCAACTTAGCAAGACCCTGTCTCTAAATAAAATATTAAAAAAGGACTGGGGATGTGGCACCATGGTTAAGTGCCCCTGGGTTTAATCCCAGATACCAAAAAAAAAAGTGATTAATTGCAGTATCATTTTACTATTGATCCTTTCAAATTATGGCCAAAGTTTTGCTTTCTCATGCACAAGAAGTATTTATTGAATAGACTCTCTGTCAACATGATGCAGTCAATATTCTGTCTAAAGAGCCTATACTATTATTGGCTGGTCTTTCAAACTCTTTTCTTTTTTAACAATTTTTTTTGAGAACTTTTTGTTAAGATTTTGATACTATAGCAATCAAGAAATCAGGTAACATTACTATCTAATGCAAGTAAATGGATAATAAGTTAATCAGTATTAAGAGTAGAAAGACATTAGGATATGGATATTTCTGCTACTCTACTAAATCCAGGCAGGATTGCATTCTTCTGACGTGAATGTTCAAGTATCGTTGATAACCTTATACATCAGTTCCCTTTTGGTCAAACTATACCCAGCATAAGCAAGTTTGCTCTTTTTTTTTCTCTTATTTGTTAGAGCAAAAATCAAGGTTTTAATAAGATTTAAGTTCATAGATTTAAAAGATGATTTAAACACTATGCTATTCTCTTATACCCATATATTCTAATGGAGACTTTTAATCATCTTTGTTCTGAGAAAACAATAAAACTTTTTTCAAAAACCATTATAATATTGTTAAGATTTCAGGATTTGATGTGAATGAATATGAAAAGAATATAGACTGCATCCTCTTTGACTAAAAAAATTATACTAAAAAAGTTATACTAAGCAAAATCTTCAGTCTGTGCTGTTCAAAAGCATTATTATGGGATTAACATTTCAAAGTGAACCTTCTCCAAGACAGCATTTTTTTCTTATAAACATACTTTTCCTTTCCCTGAGGAGAATTCTAAGCAATATCTTCCATCCTAACTTGATTGTGTCCAGATTTTCCTTCCTAGTGTTCACGCATACAAGCTCTGTAATTGTCTGCACTTTTGAGCAGAAAATGCCATTTGCTTTGTGTTTCTGTAGTGACATCCCCTCCTCCACAGAAAATCTTAATTAAGCTTCTCTGCAGATCTTCACCATAGTTGATCTTAGGACTGTCAGCAAAAGAGTCTTTACAAAACAGTTCAATATAGTTAAACTTCCTATTCCCTGTTGCTCTATTTTACTTGGCCACCAGCCTGGAAGAAATCAGCACTCCAGGTGCTGAACACCTCTTTGCTAGTTTTTTCATGAACATTTATGAACTATCTAGTATAAGTAACAATATATATAATATTTTGTAAAAGTGGGTTTGCAAATTCAAAGTGTAATAAGAAAGACAGATCCTTTAACAAGGCTTCTGGCCTTGGGCCTGAGCTTCACAGAGATGTTTATATTTCAAAGATAAGAGAAGATGTTACTAAGTGGGCTCCATGGTAACAGCTGGCAGAGGGAGGAAAGAAAGGAGAGAAGAAGCTCTCACCTTCTTAGGTGCTGTCCTTGAAGGGTTAACTTGCCCAGAACAGTAAAAGAAAAAGCGGCTTTTGTGTGAACTTCTGCAGACTTTGAACTTCTGAGCCCCTCCCCTTACACACTGGGTATAAAGTTCTGAAACTGCCTAAACTCGAGGTTCAGGAAGATTAATTGATTACAGTGAAAGCTCTGCCCTCTGAACCTGGCTGAGGCCAAATAAAATGATTTCCTGCTGTCTTCAGTGCCTCCTCTCATCTGCCCTTACTACATTCCCTCAGACTTTCATTTAGTCATAGGTGCTGAAGATAGTGATCTTGAATTAGCTCCCTTATGACTAAGTATTGTTATAATCCCATGTTTCTTTATACATATTTATCTTATATATTTTTATAAAACTTTTATGTTACATAATATATAGTTTAAGATATTTTATTTTGCTATTATATCTGATAAAACATAATTAAATATTTTTATGCAATGTTCATGTTATATAAAATATAAAAATTTCATAAACTATAGAAAGTAAAATACACATTATACATATTTAAAGATAATGTAAAATGTTTGGCTTGAGAAAATAGAAAACATTTCCAGTGAAAGACCTGGAAATGGAAAAATAAATTTAACATTGTAAGAGCAGAGTTTATTAAACTTACCTTTCATCATTTGAATGCAAGTAACAGAAAATAAACCTAAGTTGCTTCATTAATTGGAGGTTATTTTTCACATATTACAAAGATATCTAGGGGCAGGGAATGCAGCAACTCAATAAACATACATATACAAGAAAACTATGAATAGGACTCAAATGTTCATCTCAGCCCAGAAAATGATAGGTGCTTCTTATGTACCAGTTGCTTTTAATTTGGCTAACCTGGATTTATGTGAGAACAAAAATTGCAATTTTGCTAGGGATTATAGAACTAAAGGAAAGCTATTTTATACATACAATTTATATGTATCCATAATGATAAGAATTAAGGAAAATAGTAAACTCTATCTTATTTTAGCATTTCCATTTGTTTGAACACTCCTAAAATGTCTTCTCTGAAAAAGTGAAGAGATGTGCTTGTTAGACACCACAGGCAGAGAAAGATGTAGTGCGCCAAATATCTGTCCCTAAACGTAGGTCTCCTGTGCCTGTATTCACTGTGAAGGAGGCAGCTGATGATACACCACTATAGTTTATTTCTATGTACCTGACCTGGTCCACAGAAAGCCGAAAGTGTGAGTTAGGTGGAGGGATCTAATGCAGGAAGAATTTCCTCCTTTCCAGTTCCCCATCCTGTCTCCTATCATCTTTCCGTCCTTAAAGCATTCTTGGGGAGCTGTCCCCAAGAAACTGCATGTTGCATTTTTCTGCTTTATTTCTCCTTCAGGCAAATTCATTATAAAGAGGATTCTATTATTTACTCTTCTATTGATCTTGCTTATGGCACAATGTTTAATAACACCATTCTAGTTGTCAGATCAGCCAATGCTTTCTTATGGTATCTTCAGTTCATAAATAAAAGCACTATCTGCCTTTCCTCACATCTTATGAAACAAAAATCACAAAGAAAAGTTTAGAAATTCTTCATGAATCCTTAAGCAATGATTTTTTAAAAAATTTAGTGTTGATGTTATTGTGAAAATTGAGTGGTTTATATTTTACTTCATATTTATCTTATTTATCAATATAAGAAGATTAAAATTACATTTAATTTGTTGCACCTATATAAGACATATATATAGCTTTTTTAAAAATATTTTTTAGTTGTAGATGGATGCAATATCTTTATTTTATTTATTTATTTTTATGTGGTGCTGAGGATCGAACTCAGTGACTCACACATGCGAGGCAAGCGCTCTACCACTGAGCTACAGCCCCAGCCCCAAGACCTGCTTTTATTTGTGCCTCAGATATGAAGGATATATGATTTGATCTTTAAAAGTTTCAGCCAGCTTAATGTGATGATATATTTCTGTGATCCCAGTTATTCAGGAGGATCACAAGTTTGAGCTGAGCACAGCCTTAATAATTTGAGAACTTTCACAAAATAAAAATAAATAAGGAAAAATTTCAAAAGGCTGGTATGTACCTCAGTGGTAAAGCAATCCTGGGTTCAATCCTCAGTAATACACACACACACACACACACACACACACACACACACAGTCAATATTAAGGATGAGTAATAAAATTGTCATCTGGGGTTAGCCTCAATAAAGTGCACTTCAGTGTTCAGGATTTTATGTCCTAATTGTTCCCACCAGTGAATAGTAAAGAATACATAAAGAATTCAAGGACTACAGATAGAAATGAGATGCTTTTAATGGTAATTAATGTCTTAACAGAAAATAACGATGAGATTAATTTCATGAATTTTCAGGTTTTACTTGCCATCTTCAAGTTACTATAAAGCTGTCATATTTATTTTAACAATTTAATATTCTGTGCCTTATAGACTTTAAAAAAATTAAACTTATGAGGAACAATGCTTAACTCAACATATTCTAGTAAATAGGTTTTCTTCTTATGTCTGGGTTTTCTTTAAAGGACATTTTTAGAAATAATAAGTCATATAAACTTTTTAAAGCCCTTTATCTATATTGCTGTATTGCTATTCACAAGGAACCACCTCTGGGGATAAACACAATTTCACTGAACCTTCTTTAACCTTGCACTCACCATTTTAAATGGGTATTCTGTATTTTATACCAGGTGAATCAAGCAATGAATGGATCAATAGTAAATGTCTTCAGTTAGGAGAGACATATGCATATTATAATTTTCTAGATATCTCACAATTACAAGTTTACATCCTCAAGACCCTTATTAAAAGTCAATTTGTTAATCCATATCCACATCCATTCTTAGGATGTCACCTAAGAAGGTATTTCTCCATCATTTCATAGTTATGGTTTTCTTTGAGAATATGATGAATGGTATGAGCATTTCCTGGAATAATGGACCCATTTACAGAAATACACAATATGTAAACATGCAGAATAGTAGAAAGTTTCAGAAAATTAATGGATTAATTTATGTCTCTCCAGTTTAACAACTTTAACCAAAGAAGGTGGGCTATGCATAAGTTAAAGGAAAGGCAAGTTAAAGCATAAAGGTAAATTAAAGTATAAAAGGAAAAGTTTATAGCTCTAAGGTGTCTGGAGAAGATGAGACCCTTAAACTCAACAGTGGGGATACCAAAGGCTATTAAGTCAGTCTGAGGATTCTCCTGAATTTCCTAGTGAAGATCAAAGCACTAGATGGGGAGCAGGATTCCCTGAAAATAAGCACAATTTCTTAAATTTAGTCTTACTTTTGATGTAGGGTCAGAGATAATTGATGTGTCTATATTTTTTCTCTATTTTTCTTGATTCTTCAGTTTCAGTCAGGATAGATGTTTGAATGTAGAACTAGATTTAAAGTTGTAGTGTTCACTTTGCATCATCTTTGGGAAGAAAAACTGACATCTGAACCCTCCCTGTACAGCCCCAGTCTTTCATGCAGAAGTCCTTATTTGGTGGAAGCCCTTAGATGGCTACATCTACATTAATGACTTCTTTATTCTAATGAGAGGGTAATGAATTCAGGTTTTTCCTATTCACATATATATTTTTAAAATTTTCAAAACTTTTGGAATGTTCTAAATACCTATTCAAAATTATTTCAAAGTTCAAATAAACATAAAGTATATAGCTTAGTAAGTGAATCCTTCTGATTATCTGAGAGAATCTCAGTCTACCATTTGGTTTAATAGCAAATGAAGACACTGAATGAAACAACTGTCTAAATGCAGAAAAAATAAACAATATTTATATTTCTGATGTTATTACCAAGTAATGTCTTATACAATCATGTTTTAAACAGAAATTTGTAGAACTAAATAAATTTATATTTTTCTATTTTGGTTAAGTCAAATTATTAACAAGTTGGTATAATGCATGTATTAACAAGTTGATGTAATGAAATTATTTATCTTGTCTATATCTCATTTCTAGAATTGTTAGGGAAAGAACAGAGGGAAACACATCAAATGTGGGCTGCACTCAATATGAAAGATTTTATAATCACAAGTACCATGAATTTCCTTAATAAGCGCATGGTCTGCAACCAGTTGAGAATACTAATTAGTTTTTTAATATCCATAACCCTTCTCAAAGAAATAGTTATTTGGTTTTATTCTACAGTGACATTGTGCTAACTCTTGGAACATTACAGTTTAGCTGTGCATGCTGCAGGTAGATGTATGATGATTATTAAAGGGCAGTCTGATTCAAGGAACTTTGAACAATTATTTTCAAAAAATTATCAGGAACTGGGCAACTAAAATCTTGGTACATTGCTTTATAAAGTGTTTGCCATTTTACTAGATGTTTAATGGTTACATATGAAGTTAAATGTATTTCCACACTATAAAATAGCAATTTATTTCTAGGCATATCTAGTATATCTTAAATGAATAAAAACTCATGTTCTAAAATGACTTATACAAAATGTCCATAGCAGCTTTATTCTTAATAGTCCAACCTGGAAATCCCAAATGAGTATCAATAGAATAGACAAGTAAATATGGTACATTATGTAACATAATATTTCTCAGAAATAAAAGAAATAGAATAAATTATAGTTATGTGTAACAACAGAGCTGAATCTCAGAACACATTTTTCCAATAAGAGATGACTGCTACAGAACAGTACATACTGGTTTAAAGTTCTTGAACAGACAAAACTAATCTATGGTGATAAAAATAAAAATAACAGTTGCTTCCAAGCAGGGGCTGCAGAAGGAAATTAGCTGGAGTGATAGAGATATATGTCTTAATTGGAGCAGAGCCATGGATTATATGAGCATATGCATTTGTCAAAATTCATCAAGCTTAAGATAAGTGCACTTCACTCTGTATAAATTATACTTTGAAAAAGTCAAAGAAATATCTTCCCAAACAAAAGTGCATGCATATAATTATTCTTATTATAGGTTGAAGTTTAAGTATTTAAATACTGTAGTTCCAATACACAATCATAATACCAGTGGATTTGTTTTTAAAATGTACTGAATGTATGGCATGTTCTTGGTTTTAGGCTTAGGAAGTTATAAAAAGGCATCACACTTTATTAAAAATAGAAATTTTGACATACTTAGGTGAGACTTTAATACCCAGGAGAGAATTTAAAGAACAGAATAATATTAGTACTATACAAAACATGTAGAATGTTGTGATATATCATCATTAGGGAAGCATTTCCCAAAGATGTAGCACTTCATGAACTTTAAACAAGAGCTTCCTTTGTAGGTAGACAGGGAGAAGTTACAGAACTTCCTGGGTTAGTATAAGAGCAGATAGAGAAAGATGGTATTATAACTTTACACCTCACAATTTAACCCTTGTAAGTAACTAATATAAATGAAAATATGTTAAAGCAAATGAGTGAAATGATGTCCATATTATATGCATTTTTTTAAATCAAGGGAAAAATAGAAGTGTTCTTTAAAAATAGTTAAATAATAGATTACATTTTCCTGATACATGTTAGATGTCAAAACTGATAAAGTTATATAGGTTGATGTCATAATATTTAAATTTAAAACACCTGTAATTATTCTAACTAAATTTGTGACACTTATTGAATTCTAATTCTTTTAGATAAATAATTATTGGTGTGTTTGCAGTGTCACATGTTCAAATGAAAAGTTAAAAATTAATTTAGATATAACCAATGTCTGAATAATGAATTACAGAGAATGACAGATTTCAGAATGAGAAAATATGGGGGAAAAACTACAAAAAGATAATGAAGATTAGGCATAAGAAAGCAGGGAGAATTCTGAGATTAAGATCATGACGAGAAATAAATATTTGTCTCTAAGAAACAATGTCCAACATTCCATTTTAAATTGTTGCCTGTACTTTGCTGTAATTTAATCTACTTAAATAATTTCAAAGACTTTACTAGAAGTCTAAAAAAAATGAATAAGTAGAAGAAAAACACTCTGCTAACTGAAGCAGGGTATTAGAATAAGAGATGATTCAGGAAAATATAATCTGAGCCACCCCACAAATCTTCCTTGGAAATTCTGAGAAAACAGGGATCACCCAAGTACTTTGGGTGATTGGAACTAAGGCATGTTTTATCCAATCAAAGATTTCCTGAAATCTGGAAAACTTGAATTATCAGGAGGTAGAAACACTTTGAATAGATAAAATTACTGGAAAATTGACTTATCATGCCCTCTCCCATCCAAAGAGTTTGGCAAATAGACTGCATACAGTCCTAGGATTTCTAAAGAATTCAGTCCCTCACCAGTGTACTCTTTATAACATAAATGACTTAAGAAGTTTCTTATGAAATTCTGAATTTCTCTGAATGGAATGAATATTTTGATTCCATGTGAATAAAGATCTAATGTCTCATTGCAGGTCATACAAGCACTACTAATATATGTAATTATTATTTTTTGAATAAGCTGGTTTTTAAGAGGTGCACACTAGCTGCATTTCCTTTTTCATACAATAGGAGAATAATCTCTGTTTGCAGGGAAGAAGGAGATTAAGAAATGTACTCTGCTCCTGCAATTCCCTTCAAAAGTCTTTTCTTACAAAGCATATAGGAGTTGTCATTTCTAGAATGATTTTGCTATTCTTTAGTAAATTTATACTTTTCCATACACTGTGTAGGCACTTTGAAATGCAGAGCCAAAGAAAAAACTTCCATCCCATTTCATGTTAGTTATAAATATGACTAAGATTTAAAATTTCAAAAACTAGATACGTGATCTTTCCTCAAACCTTCTGTTCTAATAATAACTTAAAATACCACAACGACTCTGGGATGCTGTGTATAAAGAATCCAAAAGCCAAATATGTGCACATACATAGAATATGCCTTGACTAATTTTCAATTACTGAAAAAATTAAAATTAAAAAAATTGAAAAATTAATCTTGAGCCCCTTTCTACTTAAAGACAGCAAATAATTTTTGATGTTTCCAAATAAACATTGCTATTTCAATTAATAATTGAGTGAAATCAGTGTTTTCTCTGCCCTTCTCTCTCCTGGGTATTATTTAGTTTCCAATGGGATGGGGCTTCTTACATATAACCTTGTTGACAGAGATTTTGTTCTTTGATTAGCATTTTTTCTTACTGGTATCTGAAGATGTACATTGATCCTTGGCCCTTCTCCACACTGGTGTCTACTGAGGTATTTCACTTGTACCTGTTCTCCACCAGAATGTTCCATGATGCTTTTTGCCATACCATCTCCTTACAGCAGCTATGAAAGTCTTAAATGTCCACTGGATCATTATGGCCTCAAAAAGAGTCTGATGCTATTCCTTAATGCCCTAAGGACACTGGTTATATGGGGGTTTTCTCAGGCACTTGCTGCCTATACTCACCAAGTCACTATTTCTATGAAGGTAGAAGTTACTGAAGGCAACCATTCCTAGGCTCTCCATTCCTAGTCATCCAACTGCATGTCCTCCTTCCTTGGATCTAAGCACCACTAATTGGATGACAGTCTCTCAAGTCTTTCCTTAGAAACATTTAAAAGCATCTAGTACTCTTTAATTATTTTTCAATTCTACTCTGAAGATGTTCCCCTCACTTTCCTGGAGGAAAAATCTTTATTTGTCTTAGAATTTTTGCCTTAAATACAAACTGTGTTTTTGTAATTAAATACAAAGAATGAACTGATTCGTGTACTGTGTCCATCTGTGACGTATTTTTCCTCAGATAATAGCAACCTGGTATTTGTGCATCTGAATGTGAGTCCAAAGTTAAGCAAAAGAGAAAAGGGTAGCAGAAGGGAAAGGAAGATGATATTTGTACCTGTTAACACTTAATGTTAGAAACTTATAAGGAGGAATCTCATGAAAGAGAAATGTGTATATTACAAAGTATTTTCTGCTGCAAAGGGGTATCTTCTCTGGGACATGTTAAAACATCATAAAACATTAGGATCACATGTGGGAAATGTTCTGAAATAGACTATTTCTCATATTAAAGGGAGTCATTATAGTTACTTTTCTTTTTTCTTTTGAGTGATCATTTTTCTTTTTCTCATTTATTCTCTGAAGACAAATAAAGCTTCAGAGTAAAATTTAATTATTTCTGCTATAAAACTAAACTAACTAAATTAACTCAACCAGTGAATCCACACAATCCCAAGTGAAGAAAACTCCACATAGAATTTACAAGTCTATTGAAGAATTTCCCAGTGAACTATTGATTCACTAAATTAACTACTACTCTAGTTTGCAATTATTCTTCAGTCCACAAATTACATTCCTTTCTGCACATAAGTTATTTTTTTCATTGTTCAAATAGAATGTTATTATTTCGTGCATGTACGTCACAGAACAATGAGGGATTCAGCACTGGACTGCACTAATCATTTGCAAATTTTTAAAGACATGAATGGATCTTTTGAAATATTTATGTACCAATGAATTTAATTGGCAATAGAACATTTAAAGGTCAACATTTAATTACCTTATAAAATTCTAATTGCTCAATTAATAATAAAAATCACCCCGTCATTATGTTAGCTGCGTTATAAAAAACCCAAATTGAGTTCATTAACTTGTTCATTAGTCCTTATTTTTCCTTATCTGCACAAGAATATTCTCCAGAAATTCTGTCCTCTCCCACTGAAACCATTTGTTTGCTGTGTTCACAGAATTGTTGCTTTTTTTCTTTTATTTTTTATTGGTTCTTTATAGTTACATATGACAACAGAACTCTTTTTAATGAAATTATACAAGCATGGAATATATCTTATTCTAGTAAGAGTCCCATTCTTATGGATATACATGGTGGTGGGATTCACTGTGTTATTTTCATATATGTACATGGGAAAATACTTCAGATTCATTTCACTGTCTTTGCTTATCCCCCCTTCTGTCCTTCCATTCTCCATTGCCTAATCTATTGCACTTCTATATTTCCCTTCATCCCTTACCCCCTAATATGGAGAAAAGATAGCCTCTTCAACAAATGTTGCTGGGAAAACTGGAAATCCATATGTAGTAGGATGAAATTTAATCCCTAGCTCTCAACCCGCACAAAACACGGTTCAAAGTAGATCAAGGACATTGGTATTAGACCAGAAACCCTGCACATGCTAGAAGAAAAGGTAGGCCCAACAACCCAACATATGGGCATAGGTGCTGACTTCCTTAATAAGACCTCTAAAGGGCAAGAAGCAAAATGAAGACTCAATAAATGAGTTGGTATCCAACTAAAAAGTTTCTTCACAGCAAAGGAAACAATCAAGAGCATAAAGAGAAAACCAGCAGAATGGGAGACAATCTTTGCCTCCTGCACCTCAGATAGAGCATTAATTTCCAGGATATATAAAGAACTCAAAAAACATAACACCAAAAAAAAAAAAAAAACAATCAGAATTGTTTCTGTAAGATAATAAACATGGTTTAACTTCTTTTTTAAAAAATACTTATAATCCTACATCTTTCTGTAGCAGTAGTCTATATTTTCTGATCCCTTTGTTAAAAAAATAAACTTTGAAAATATTCTTTACTTTTATACAGCTCATCTTCTCTTATTTGTTTCTAACCTATTCCAATTTAGCATTGACCTCTATTCAGTGAGACAGCTTCTGTCAAGACAACAGTGAGCCTGTATTGTCAAATTCAATGACCAGTATTCAGTTCACTCCTTATTTGACCTGTTAGTACCATTATTTCCAAACAGAAATAACTCCCTCCTCCATATTATACTTCACTTTTAGTTGGCCTTCTAGGACCCAGGTTCTCTTGTTTTTAGTGTTCCCAAACTGGTTACTCCTTCTCAGTCCATTTGGATGTTGTGCTTAACTGAAAGACTCTGCATTTTTAAATATCCCAAGAATGAGTTTTAGAACTCTTCTATTTGTACACCCATTCTCCAGGGCAGTGGTTTTTACAGATTTAGTCTCCCCCAAATCCATGTTTCAACATTATCACCCCTAATGTGATGGTACTTGGATATGGGTAGGCTCTGGCAAGTTTATGTGGGCTAAGTGAAGTCATAAGGTGGAGTTATGATTTTATAAGACTTATGTCCTTTTAAGTTCAGGAGAAAACTTCAGGTAGTATTCTGTCATTTTGTGTGCACAGAATAAAAATCCAAGGGAGGGCACAGCAGAAAAGTAACTATATATAAGCCAGGGAGAGAGCCTTTACCAGATACCAACAATATTGCCACCTTGACCTTGGACTTTCAACTTCCAAAACTGTGAGAACACACGTTTCTTGGTTAATCCATCTACTCTCTGTGATATTTTGTTATGACAACCTAAGCAGACTATTACAGAGGTTCTCAAAGTGTAACTATATCGTTCAATATCACTTGGAAAACAGATAGAAATATACAATGCTGGACTCCAACTCTGCAGTTTCTGATTCACTGGGCCTGAATGTGAGGGTCAAGAACTTACCCATTTATTATGTTCCCAAGTGAATTTATTCTACTGGATCTGGCATCATGATGGATATTCTGCCCTAGTTGACTTCATCTAGGCCATGGCTTTAAATTCCAACTGTGATGCTACTTTCATGTATCAACTTGAATGCACTGTGGGATGCCCAGATACCTGGTTAAACATTGTGTCCCTGTGATTATGTTTGTGGGAAGGATAAGCTTTGAATTGGTGGACCAATTAAAGCAGATTTCTCTCCCGCATGGAAGTGTATATTATCTAACACTCTGAGGAATTGAATAGAATAAAAATGTAGAAGGTGGCTAATTTTAACTTCCTGCCTGACTACCTGAGCTATAAGGGTTTTCCTGTCCTCCTACTGGGACTTACATCTTTTGGAGATCCATTCAGGCTCAGGAATGTACAGTCAGCTTTCCTGAGTCTTTACCTTGCACGGGGTACACTGTGAGGCTTCTCAGTTCCATAATTGTGTAAGGTAAATTTTTATTATAAGTCTCATTTTAGATAAAGGTAAAGAGAGAGAGAGAGAGAGAGAGAGAAAGAAAGAGAGAGAGAGAGAGAGGCAGACAGAGAAACAGATGTAGATAGACTCCTTGGCCTCAATTCCTTTAATTATTTCCCTTTTTAATAAGAATCATAAGCCTTTACAACAGCTTTTGAGCCCACAAATTTATGCCCTGACATTTTTTTCCTGCAACTTGAATCCTTTTATTTACCCAGTTCTACTCATGCTGGGAGATTTTTTTTAATATGCCAGTTTTATGCTTTTCTCTGCTTGCTTTTCCCTCTGCCAAGTACTTATCACCATCTAAAACAACATATATTCTGCAACTTTATTTATTTTTGTCCCTCTGCATTAAAAGGAAAGTTCCATGTGAGAATTTTTTTAAAAATGTATGTTTCTTCCAGACTTCAGAATACAGAATGTTCATAGGAGAGTATCAATAAATATTTGTTGAATTAGAAAACAAATACCATGTACAACAAGTAGGAAAGTTGATGTAAGATTTGAAATAGGAGTTTTCCTTCCCTGTGTGAAATTCACTACTGGGAAGTGCTTATAAGCATGGACTTCAGAGTCAGTATCTGGGTTTACATTCTAGCTCTATCACTCATTCACCCTTGGTTAAATTACTTAAAGGCTCTGGGTCTGCATAGATCCATCTACAAAATGAAGACAACAATATTCTTACCTTATAAAACCAAAATTAGTGCTAAGTAAATTGATAACGTACATAAAGCACTTCAATGAGTGTTTCCGGGAACAAGGAATTCTATACAGCTCACTTTTTCCTTCAGAGGCAGACCAACTGAATCAAAATTATTTAATGCAGGCCTTGCCTTTTCTCAGATAGAAAATAGTGGGACCATTAAAGCTGCCATAGCATACCTTACTCCAGTAGTAACCTGGACATATCAGAAATCAAAAATATTTATTTTCTCAATATTAAAACCCATGGGCATGAAAAGCATATTGAAAGCCTGGCTAACTGCCACAGTCTTATTTTCACTTTACGTATATACTCTGTTCTGTGATTAGAAAGGTATTTTCTCTTTTTGTGAGATATAATAAAAGTAGTAAAAGAATTGACAGACCTAAGAATTATTATGGCAGTAGTAAAGGAACCCCAGCCTCATGCCTTTCTCCATCAGGAAACCAGTGCCATATCAAGCTCAGGTTTTTTTTTTTTTTTTTTTTAAGTTACTATATTAGAAGCTCTTAAACATATTCTAAACAACTCATATCAGTTTCTTGGACCGACACAATAGCATACCACATAAAGAATAGAAATTTATGTTCTTCTATTTCTGGAAGCTGGTAGTCCAAGAGTAAGGTATGAGCAGATTCTATGTCATTTGGCCTCTGACATTGGCTTGTGGATGGCCTCCTTGATGCCATGAACAAATGTTATCCTTTCACTATGTTAGCTATATCAATGTCTCTTCCTCTTCATACAAGGGCACAAGTCTATTGGATTATTACCCCATCCTGATGATTTCATTTGATCTTAATTTCTTATCTCTAGATAAAGTCTCATTGTGGATCAGGGCCTCAACATGAATTTTAGTGAGACACAATTCATAGCATTCTCCCCCTTGGATCCCCCAAATTTATATCTTTCTCATGTGCAAAATGCACTCATCCTCAGTCCCAACAACTTTAAAGATTTTATCTCTTCCCACATGTGTTAGTCAGCTTTCTGTCACTATAACAAAATACCTGCAATAACTAACTTGTAAAAGGGGAAAATGGTAATTTAAGCTCAACATTTTGGAGATTTCAGCCCATTATTTGTTGACCTTGTTGCTTTGGCCTTGTGATGAGGCAGCACATTATGGTGGTAGTGGGTGGCAGAGCAAAACTGATCATCTCATGGCCAGGAAATAAAAAATGAGAAAAAAGCAGCACCCAGGTTCATAGAATCCCCTTCAAGTATATGCCTTCAGTGATCAGATGACTTTGCTCTAGGTTCATCTACTAAAGGCTCCACCATCTGTCGATAGTACTGCCCTAGCGACCAAGCCTTGAACGTTTCAGCCTTTGAGAACCTTCAGTCCAAGCCACAGTACCACATGAACCTTAAGTCTAAAAGCTCTTCTAAGTAATTTCTAAACCAGGTATAGTTGAGATTCGAGTTATGATTTATCCTGAGGCAAAATTCCACTGGTTATGAAACTTTCACACTAGACAAGTTATATGCTTATAAAACACTGTGGTGCTACAGGCACAGGCTAGATACTTCAATTACAATGAAAGAATGAGGTAATGGATTCCAAGCAATGCAAAAACCTAGCAAGGCCAGTTCCAGTATATTTTAAGTCTTGAGACTGATTCTCTGTGTCTTAATAGTCTGCCTTCTGAGCCCTTAGAGCAGCATTGCTTTACAGCTCTGGGTGGCACCCCTGCTCCTGAGGTCTTGGTTGAAAGTCTCATCTCTGGGGTACTGAGCAGGAGCAGTCTAGTTCTCTGAAACCAAGAAAGAATGACATAGTCTCATCTCCTGGACCTGTACTCTCTGTAATCATGGTGGGAGTGAAAACCATGGCAATCACAAATCCACCTTTGGAGTCATTCTTCCCTTTTCTTATTTGAAAGTACATCTCCATAACTAGATGTCTCTATTGTCCTATCCTATAGAAGCATGACAGCCTTCCTTCATTTTGTCATTTCTTGTTTCCTTTAGTCCCTTTAGCTGTTAGTATTCCTGCTGATATGACCTGATCTCTATTCCTGACTTCTGCTGAAATGTCTGCTTAAGTCATATCCATACTTTCTCTATCAAACATTTTTTTCCAACAACATCCTTGGTGTTCTTTCCAAAACATGCTTTCTCTTAATTTTGCAATAAGTATAGGCTGATGATTTTCTTAATGTTCATGTTTGGATTACTTTTTTGCTTACTAATTCTTTTTGGTTTTCTCCCTTTTTGCATTTTACTATAAGCAGCAAAAAGAAACCAGACCATCCCTTTAACATTTTGCTTAAAAATATCCTCAGTAAAATGTCAGAATTCAGAATTCATCACTTTTAACTTTTGCTTTCCAACAAACACTGGAACACAATTCAGCAACGTTTTATTGTTGTTGTCATCATTTTTACAAGTGTTACCTTTCTTATAGTTTCTAATAAAATGCTCTTCATTTCTGTCTGAGATCTCAGAAAAATCACTTTTCTATCCACATTTCTACCAAAAGTATAGTCAAGGCAATGTAGGTTTTCCTAGCATGCCTTTCCATTTTTTTCTTTGCTGTTGCTGTTGTTCCATTTAGGCTTTCAACTGATAATATATAGATTATCCATAATAAGGAGGATATTCTGCTTCACTCAAAATCAACCAATCTAAATGTTAAATCTCTCACAGAAACATCCAGAATAATCTCTGATCAAGTATCTTGGCCAAATTGTTAGTTATGCTGACAAATAAAATTAGCTTTTATAATACAAAAATACCTATATCAAAGACTATTAGTAACTTGCAGTTTTGTCTACACAACTGATCATGTGGTTTTAATAGACATTTATACCTATATTTTCCCACTACTCATCATACCAGTCAAATGAAAGTCCTTAGAGTAAAAGGAGGTAATGCTGAGGAATAAGTATTTTTGAAACATTATCCAAGTTATTCCAATATATAATCAGAACCACTGAGTGAAATAAGACTCTTGGCACAGCTGCTAACTGGTATCACTATCTTTTGTTCTTACTTAGGAGTGAAGAGAGTATAATAAATAATTTAGAAAGACTTTTCCTTAATTAGAAGTAGAAGTTTCTGTTATTGCAGAATATTTGGGGGGAGAGGGTACTTAATTTTGACCAGTGTTACTTGAAGATGTAGAGTATTGACTAAGATTAGAATTAACCTTTTACTTGGAAGGAAATCCCACTGGGAGCCCTTCTCCTTGGGAACAGTGTTCTGAAGCTCAAGAGAAAATCCAGGTGGCTCAATGTTTAGCAATATCCTTCCCAAAGATAGTCACTGTTTGAAACAATTGTATGTGTGGTCAAAAACTTGTGCATGCCTGCAGGCATTACTAATTCTGGCAAGGGAAAAAGTCTGCTTAATTCGAATTCATTCATGATGCTAGAAATAGAAAGTTCAAGGCAATGTGCAGAAAGTCCGAGTGGTGGAACTCCGAGTGTTGATCAAGAGAATCAATTTTTGAGAAAGATTCTTGGAGCTAGGAGTGAGGCATCTTTCTTGAAAAAGAAATAAAGAGTAGAAGTAACAACAAGTCTATCTGTAACTTGAGTCTAGAAAACAGATATTATCCCCTGGGAGGAGAAATAAAGGGAAATTGCAAATACATGAATTATATATATTTTAAGATTTGTTCAAAATGAATATGTCCATAAAGCTACAAAAATAATAAATCACATATTAATTAGAAATACTAAGTCATCAAAAGTGCATATACCATATGTACTTTTTTAGGATGACTTAAGTTTATGCATTTCTTTATTTTTTAATAAAGTTAGTCTGGTGCATTTGAAACTATATTATCACAATGAATCAAGTTATATATTGTTTTCAATGGATGAATAATTCTGAAAGTATTTTTGACAGGAGAAAAGAACATGCCTTTCCCCACTTTCTTTGTTTTTCTTTTTTTATATAATGAATTTGTACAATAATTAATTCAACAGTGACATTATTTTCATTATAAATCTTTAGGGAAGACATACTTAGCAATTTAAATGCACATTTAACATATCTACATTTTTACAAAGAATTCATTCATCTGAACATATGTAACTCTTGTGCTCATAATTCTAAAATTGTTTACATATATCTGAAGGTATCTTGAAATCACCTTTTCCTTTCAACACTAAAAGATATTTTTCACTGTTTTTCTGTCATTAATTAAAGTTGTGAAAATGATCAATACATATTAACATTTTTTCATAATGGGTTTCAATAGCATCCATCAAATTGAATTTTGAAGGAAGTTATTTTTCTCCATAATGATCTTCCGTTGTACCTGGATATTTTAATTTATTTACAGATAAATTTATTAACCTATCTTGAGAGAGATTGTGTTGTTTCTTTAATGAGAAATCCCTTGAGTACCTATTCATGAAAGGGCTGCCTCAAGAGCTGTATAGTTGTAAATAGTACCTGTGATCTCTGTTCCACAGTCATGGTAACCATCTGATAGTACTGCTCTTGGACACAGGAGATTATTTTGTGATTATAAATCTAGTTGCTTCAGTAAGAAAGAATAATTTTAACATTAGTTTATCACTTGCTTGTCAGCAATTATGTGTGATTGTCTTTAGCATTCAGTTTCTGATAGACACATATATACTCTGAAAATCTTTATATTTTTATGTTAGTCTTTGGTAAAGATCATATTTCTGCATTGGTTTAATACTCCACTCTTCTTACTAATTTTGTGATGTTCCTTTTAATACATTTTCATTTCTTTTATCACAATGTTATTGAAATGCTCTAGGAGCTATAAAATGAGTTTCATCTAGGAAACTTTAGTCATTTTTCTGTAAAATATATATGGGCTCTAAAAGCCCACATTTTGTTAATAGAGATTGATAGCTTTCATTTTTCCCCATTTCAGAGAAGATATGATTAATAGACACATACTTTAGACTGGTGGCATGAAAAGGATCCTGAAATTATCTGTGAATTATAGACAAATCTGAAAGGCAAGACACCATCTTTACATTTGGAGTCTCCAAGAACATTACCTAACTAAGCAAAAATAATACCAATTTAGAGCATCTGAGTATTTTAATAACCCACAAAAATATAAATCCTCCATTGATACTGATAATTTATCATTTGTGCTTAAGTCCTTGGATCATTTTCTAAGTCATGCCTTCTCAAAGACATGACTTATGAGGGGTGGATAAAACTTTAAGAATTTAACTTCTTAGTAGCATGTTTGATCAGACATGCCCAGATAACTTAAGACATCCTAGACTGATGGTGCTCTTTGAAGCTCTGAAAAAGAAAAATGGGGTTAGAAATTTTGCATTCCAAACTCCCCTACATGAAAGCACTGTCAAAAGTGGCCTTTTTCTTGGTCATATTTTCTCCTTTATGGATTATAAAAATACCTTCTTTAAACAATTCAGCTGAATTTATAGTTTTCTATGTTCAGCACAAACATAATCAGCTATACAAGGGTACAGCTCAGTGGTAGATCACTTACCTAGTATGCATAGACCCTGGGTTCAATCCCAATCTTGCAGCAACAACAACAGCAACAACAACAAAAAATCCCCAAAACATAGTCTGTTGTGAAAGGATGCCCTGGAAGTCTGGGAAATGCAAATGGGGCTAGGAAAGAAAAGCTGACAATTTCCTGACCAATGGAGAACAAAGTATGAGTTTGTTCTCAGCATTAAAATAATAAATTTGAGTTGGAGACATTAGGCCTGGGCTAGCTTTTCCTAAGTTGATACAATGTATAACAACTTTTCTTATTAAGGCATATTCAATGGTATACATTGACATATTGCAACTATAAGAAAATAGTATTAATTTTGTAACAGTGGGTACATATTAGACAGGCTCAAATTCAAACTTAACATAATTTAGAAGATTGCAGGCTTGTCTGTGTTTAGAAGAACCCCTTTTTATTATTACCCATTCTCGCTTTAAATTGTTTTATTTGTGCATTACTATTGTACATATTAGTGGGATCTGTTGATACACATTCATACTAATCTGTGTTCTATGCAGAAGTGTCTGAGTATATTACTCTGGTACCTTAAATGTTTATAAATTATTTCCTCAGAAGAATGAATAAAGAAGTAAAGTGAACGAAATAATATAACATATAAAGATTCTAGCACTGTAATTAAACTTGAGGTGGTGATGAGCAGAAAGAAGAGGTGACCATGTAACAATAATGTCAAAAGAGATTGTTGAAGCTCTCAGTTTTCAAGCAAGAATGTCCCAACAGCCTCCTGAAGACTAAAAGTGATAGCAAACATAATGAATGGCTTTTTAGGCTGTCACATCATCAGGGAAAACTTACATGCATGTAATGTACATTTACTTTTAAAACTATTCCAAGTATAATCCTGTAAATGTTCTATTTAAACAATTATAAAATTACTTAAGTAATAACAACTAAACTAAAACAAAGTCCAAAATTATTTTAGAAGAGCAACAAATTCTTACTCTGCTTCTAAATTACTTTAATGGATTTCTTAATAAAATAATTATTGTAAACACACGACACGCAGTAGAATTAAAAGGAAATAATTATGTTGTTGAATCTGCAATTATAAAAATTTTCCTAAGAGGGGCTGGGATTATGGCGCAGTGGTAGCGTGCTCGCCTAGCATGCGGGAGGCACTGGGTTCGATTCTCAGCACCACATAAAAATAAAATAAAGATATTGTGTCCACCTACAACTAAAAAATAAATATTTAAAAAAAAATAAAAAAAATTTTCCTAAGAATTATAATTCCACCAATCTCTCACTTGAGAAAATGTCACTTTACTAGCAACAAGCTGAAAAGAAAAAAAATCAAAATAACTTTAGTAAAGAAAGAAAGAAGGTATCTTTCTGTGGTTCTAAAAGTAGGCTAGTGAGTAGAGCGACTCACTTATGTTGCAGACTGTTTATACAAGACCAAATCCATTGCTCAGTGTTGTGATACTCCTTGCTGCCAGTGAGAATGTGATAGGCTAGGAAGAGTTCTTGGTAGAGAGGATTTCTGGGAAGGCTGTTTTGGCTTTCTAGAAAAGGTAGAACTGAAATATTCTTGTCAGAGATCCCTTTGAAACATTCTCTGACACAAAGAACATGTGTGGTGAATTCCCCTTCCACCGGTATAACTGAATGATAAAGAGATCTGGAGTCCTCCGGATAGTCTGCATTGTGGAGAACCCAATGCATCTGGATGGGGTTGGCCTGGTGTAGGAATCCTCTTCCTGGGATCATGACTCCACTGGGTACCATCTGTATACTGGTCACCAACCTTGGGTTCCCACACCATCACAGGCTAATTGTACTCCTTTCTTAAGATTCTGGTCATTCAGGGTTTCCTGGTGATCCTCACAGAACAAAGGATCCTGTGTTGTAGTATCTAGGACATAATTGGGACATAAGAATCCTTTAAAATGTTCACATTTAAATATTTCCTTAGCTACTATTTGTCTTAAAATTTTCCTTTTTTACCCCCCTAAATTGGCAAAGTTTCCCTCAGCATTCTCAACCTATTATTGTGAGCTTTCCTCTCACAGGAAACCAGCTGGCATGGATATGTGCCCGTGATTATTTTCAATTTTTCTGGAAAGTTATTGACTTGCATTTTATAGGTGTCCAGTTCTTCACAATGCTTGGCCAATCTACTCCATTGCTTTGGAGAAGTTCTCTTTTTGTTGTAAATTTCCTCTAAATTGAATATTTGATGAAAATCCACTTCCTTTTCTCAATGCACTTCAGAAAAGACTGAAGTTTTTCCCTCTTGCTTTTTAATTTTTGTTTTTCTGACTGTAGCAAAGTTCTGTCACTTTGGAGAATTTGATGTGATTAATCTCAAAGTGTATCTATTACGTTTTTTTCCAGTTGATTTAACATATATTTGGTTTTATTGTTCTTTAAGAGTTTTCAAACAAGTATATTCATTTCCTGCTGTTGCTACAAGAAATGACCACAAATATAGTGGTGGCTTAGAGCAGCTCAAATTTATTACCTTGTAGCTCTGGACATCAGAAGCCTAATAACAGTTTTCTTAAGGGAAAAAAAAATCAGCAGGGCCGTGTTGTTTCTGGAATCAACATTATTTTCCCCTCGATTTTTGGATGCTGCTCACGTCCCTTGAATCTGTGGCACATCACTAACACTTCTGCTTCCGCTGCCACATTTCCTTCTCCAATTCTGTTGCTTGCCTTCACCTTATAAAAACCCATGTGATCACATTGGAACTATCCAGATAACCCAGACAGTTGGCTTGTCCTGAGAGTCTTGACTATTCTATCTGCAAACTCCCTTTTCCACAAAGGGCAACATATTCTCAGGTTTGTGGATTAGGATATGGACGTCTTTGGGAAGCTAGTTCAGCATTTTAAAGTCAGTGTCTTCAAGATGTCTTCTAAGTGATGCCCACATTCTGATGCATTTGTTATGTTGGATTCCACATTTCCACCATTCGTGGTATGTTCTCCAAGAACACAAGGAACGTGACCTGACATTGTCTTTCAGAAAATTGTTCCACACCACCCTAAGTTCTTTCTAGCATTTTGCATACTTGTGCTTTTTGTGAAAGTAGTTTTGTCTTTCCCCAAAGATTGAAAAAAAGTCATCCAAACTCAAGTGTTATCTCAAGTTATATTTATTTTTTAATGTATTTTGAAGTCTGTTTTGGTTGGAGCTACTTGAAATAAGTGTCATGATACATTGTTCAAAGAATTAATGGTTCTTATTACATTTGACATGAGCACAACTTGTTCTAATACTTTAGATTTCTCTCCTTTAGTCTTTTTCCAAAAGTCTTTAAATTCTGGTGAAAAACTTTCAAAGTCTTTGTTGCTTCCAATTTTTAAAAAATTATTATTCTTATTCTGATAATGTGCTCTCATGCTTAGTTTTCAGCAACATTGATACATTTATTTCAGCCCATCAAATAAGTTTTTATGCATTTAAGCATTCTTTTTTCATTCCAAAGGGTAAAAACTAGTTTTCTATTTTCTTTCTTGTTTTCCTTTTATTTTTTTCCTTGTACTAGAGAATGAACATAGAGTGCTTTACCATTGAGCTGCATCCCTAGTAATTTGTTATTTTTACTTTTTATTTTGTGACAGGGTCTCCCTAAATTGATGAAGATCTCACTATGTTATTGAGGCTGGCCTTGAAATGGTGATCCTTTTGTCTCAGCCTCCCTACTAGCTGGTATTACAGGTCCCTCCTACATGCTACTATAGTTAAAAACATTACCTTTGGGGCTGGGATTGTGGCTCAGCGGTAGAGCACCTGCCTCGCATGCGTGAGGCCCTGGGTTCGATCCTCAGCACCACGTACAAAGCAATAAAATAAAGACATTGTGTCCATCTACAGCTAAAAAACTATTTAAAAAAAAAAAAAAAAAAAAAAAAAACATTACCTTCTCTTGCAACAATGTCTGAGCATCTGAGCCAGGCCTAATGCTCCAGATCAGAACTTCTGTGCCTGGATATATCTCCAGGACCATAGTAACAGCATATTGCAGCCATTCATTGTAGATGCCCTTAATGAAGCTCCATCAGGTGCCAAGACATTGCTGACTAGCAGTTTCTTTGTGGACAATACCTGCTGAACCATGCCACAGTGCAAAACTAAGGGCAATTCTCAATGGAGATAGGATATAGGGAACAAGCAGAGTAGAAGATAGCATCTTAAATCTGAATGGTGAAAAACATACCCAGGGATAACAGATCATCCCCAGAGTGTCCAAAAGCTAAAGATCAAGGCCTACCTAAGTCTCTGGGCTACCCAGAGCTCCTTGCTGACCCAGGCACTTAGGAAATCAATGCGGTGTTGCACTTGTAACCAATTTATTAGTCACTGGTTAAGAAACTCCATAGAGGAATTGTAGGCCTCCAAACCTGATCAATGTTCCAGTTGCTCTTGAATGAGTTTTTTATTCTGTGATCTGGGATATCATCGTACCCACAAAGCTCACAGAAAACTTGCAACTCTTAGGACCCCTTCTGATTAGTTTTCAGTCTATCTTAAATGTACACGAAGAGGAATGCAGGATGAGAGGGATACTGCAAAATTCTTTATTTAATGGTTTGCTGGAGCAGGCTTGAGTTGACTGCTCAGAGTCAATTGTGTGCAAAGGTCTCATCCTAAATCATGGTGGGAGCATTTATTTCATAGAAATTGGCAAGTATTACAAATCCAGCCTTTTTTTGGTATAAAACATATAATATATATGTATATTATATATATAACATATAAAAGAAGTTGTTATTTCATTATTAACTTACTTAATTGTATAAATTAATGGATTTGTTGCATTTTCATATATGCATATATCATACTTTGATCGTGTCTAACTTTCCTGTTACCCTTTCTTTCTCCCCCCATTTCATTCCTCTTCTCTAATAGTCCCTCTTCTACTTTCAGTTTATATTTCTTTTTTCTGTTTTCCTTTCCACATATGAGAGGAAACATTATACCTGTCTATCTATATCTGACTTATTTTGCTTTATATAATGACCTTCAGTTTTATCTATTTTCCTTAGAATAACATGATTTAATTCTTATTTATGACTGAATAATATATATACATTTATATATGTATATACATATATATGCACATATACATACACACACATTTTTTTCTCTATACCTTCATACATTGATGGGCACTCAGGTCAATTCCATAACTTAGCTGGTGTGAATTCTGCTGTGATAAACATGGGTGTGCAGTTGTCTCTTTTATATGACAACTGCATTTGCTTCAGGTATATATTGAGGAATGAGTCAGCTGGATCACATGGTAGATCTATTTTTAGTTTTCTGAGGATTGCAAATTAGTACAGCTGTTTTACATACTGGTGGTACTAATTTGCAGTCCCACTAACAGTGTAAAGGTTTCTTTTCCCCACATCCTTGTCACCTTGTTATTTGTTGTTTTGTTGATAATAGCCATTCTGACTGAGATGAGATGAAATATCAATGAAGTTTTGATTTTCATTTCCTTGATGGCTCAAGGCATTGAACATTTTTCCATATATTCATTGTTCATTTATATTTTTGAGGGATGTCTGTTCATATCATTTCCCATTTATTGATTGCATTGCTGCTTCTTTCTGATATATTTTTTAAAATTATATATTCTAGATATTAATCCTCTGTCAGATGAATAGTTGGAAAAGATTTTCTCTCATTCTGTACATTGTCTCTTCACTCTGTTGATTGTTTACTTTGCTGTCAGAAGCTTTTTAATTTGATGAAATCTAATTTGTTAATTCTTTCTTCTGTTTTCTGTGTTATTGGAGTTCTCTTTGGGAATTCATTGCCTGTGCCAATATCTTAAAATGTTTACCCTATGAATTTTTTCTATTAGTTTCATAGCTTTAGATTTTACATCAAGGTATGTGATTCATTTTGAGTTGATTTTTGTATGGGGTGATAAATAGGCATTCAGTTTTTATCTTCTACGTGCAGCTATCCACTTTTCCCTAACACCATTTGTTGAAGAGGCTATCTTTTTTTAAAAGGTATGTTTGGGGCTCCTTTATTGAGGATAAGATGGCTGTAGGTGTGTGAGTTTATTTCTGTATCCTCTATTCTATTCCATTGGTCTATGAGTCTGTTCTAATGCCAATAAAAGTACTATTTTTGTTACTATGGTTATGTGCTATATTTTGATCAGGTATTGTGATACCTCTATCATTGCTCTTTTTGAACAGAATTGCTCTGGCTATTCAGGTTCTTTTGTGGTTCCATACAAATTTTAGAATCATTTTTCTATATCGGTAAAATTTGTAATTGGTTGTATAATATACATTTCATTGATTCTGTAGATAGATTTCACTATTGTGACAATTTTAACAATATTAATTCTCCAATCCATAAACATGGGAGGTCTTGTCTTCTAGTGTCTTCAGTTTCTTTCTTCAATATTTTTATTTTTATTGTGGAGACCTTTCATTATAATGATCCTTCACCCCCTTGGTTAGGCATATTCCTGGGCATTTTATTTATTTTGTTTTTAAGGCTATTTGAATGAGATTGTTTTCCTAATATCTTTCTCAGCAAGTTTATTATTGATATATAGAAAAGTTCCTGATTTTTGTACTTCAATTCTGTATCCTTCTATTTTGTTGAATATTTGTATTAGTACTAAGAGTCTCTTGGTTAAATTTGAGGGTTTTCTAAGTATAGAATCATTATTATCCACGAAGAGGGATGATTTGACTTCCTTGTTTTCTATTTGTAACCTTTTAATTTATGTCTCTTGCCTGATTGCTTTGGATAAAATTTTAAATATTTATATTGAATAAGAATGGTGAGGGTAGAGTGAACACCCTTGTCTTGTGCCTGATTTTAGAGGAGATGTTTCATTATTATGTTGGCTATGGTTTGTCCTATATAGACTTTATCATGTTGTGGTGTGATCCTTCTATATCTAGTCTACTTAGGACTTTTTTCAAGAAAGGATATTGAATTTTTACAAAGGCATTTTTTTGTATATGTTGAGATGATCATGTGATTTCTATCCTTGATTCTATTTACATGTCATATTATATTTATTGATTTGTGTGTGTTAAAACCTCTTTACATACCTTGAATGAAGCTGACTTGATCATGGTGTATAATATTTTTAATGTGTTAATTCAATTTTCTAATGTTTTACTGAGGATTCTTGTATCTAAATTCATCAAGCATATTAGTCTATACTTTCTTTCTTCCTCAAAGTAATTAATTTGACAAGAGTAAGTAACAAAATAATAAGCATTGAAATAATTGTATTGATAGCTCTGTATTCATTTGCGATGTGAGTATAGTCAAAGAATTTAATTTCTTCACTCTTAGAATTTCCACTTTAAAATGGAGATACTTTTTCTACTATATCTCAAGGATTGTTATAAAACTAAATATAAATTGTATTATATAAAAACATTTTGAATGTAATTCTTTTTTGCCTATTTTGCTCTAGGTTTGGAGTAGATATACCTTCCTTTTTTTTTCCTTTATGAAAATTTCTCAGAAGTCTACTTAAAAAAAGTAGAAGGAGAAGGAGAAGAAGAAAGGTAAAGGGCAAAGGTCTCATACCTGGTAAGAAATCATGTATTCACCGAGAGGAAACTGCCTCCTGAAACATATGATGTTGAAAAGCTCTTTTTAAAAGTTCTATTTAGAATACCATCTGGTCCCAACATGCTTCATAAAATGAAGAGTAGATGATGGGAGTTGGCATCTCTACAGCTCTATCTGTTAGTGAAGGAATGTTTGCCATAATTCCCGTTAATGAATGAACAGCAAGATGCAAAACAATAAATAGCAAGTGGGAGCCTGTTCATTAGGCAATACCTCCTGATTTTAAATGAGGTCATGATAAATAGCCAATCAAAGACTGAGCATGCTCATCATCATCAGTGTGAAGACTGTACCCTAAGTGCCCACTAATAGGATCTGACATAATAGATTCAAAAAGAGCAGCAGCACTGGAAGACTGACAGATTGCTGGGCTGACCTACTGGGTGGGAAGCCAAAAGTGTAGTGCCAAAGATGCTTGAAATGATCAGGACCATACAGCTAGCCGAGTTAACATGTCCATGATGCTAAGATGTCCAAGTACACATTTTGAACTTGGAATGGCATTTGGGTTGACAATATTTTTCTTTTTCTTTTTTTGGTACCAAGGATTGAACTCAGGGGTACTTGACCATTGAGCCACATCCCCAGCCCAATTTTGTGTTTTATTTAGAGACAGGGTCTCACTGAGTTGCTTATCGTCTCACTGGTGCTGAGGCTGGCTTTGAACTCACGATTCTCCTGTCTCAGCCTCCCAAAGTGCTGGGATTACAGGCATGCACCACTGCACCCGGCTGAAAATATTATTTTTAAAGTATGTAGAATTAATTATCTTAAGGGATCATGTTAGCATTATATTCTAAGAGATTGCTTTCTATTGGTGACTATATCGTTTATCTAACCAGCCAGAGTTGGTATTTGTCTCACTATTCAAAACACCGCAAGTATACAAAAGCCTTATTACAATGAGATTGTCAGACTACGTTTTTTATAGCTTCTCATGTCACATTTTCCACTTATTTTTACTGTGATTACTAATTGAAATTTCACTATTTAATGCCATAAAATCCTAGATTGATAGATTTCCTCAATTCTTTGGGAAAATCTTATCTTTCCACTCACCATTATACCCATGGCTAAGGTACACACCATACATAGTAAGACATACATGTATGCATACATTCATGCATACACAAGTTCACAGTATATCTCAGATCAACCAAAAAGCAATTCTTACGGTTTAAGATTGTTGCAAACTCCAGGAAGGGTGGCTAGTTTCTAAGTCATAGCTGGTGGAATCATTTCATGTCCATAGGCAATATTTTTCCTGATTAATTCTGTAATTAAAAGCAGCTGAAGGGATATAATGAGAATTAGAAGACAAATACCCAGAAGCAGCATTCAGGCCAAAATGTAGGAAGAGGAAGAATGTAATAATGATAAATATCTTCGTTTGCAGCCAAAATTCACATAGCAAAAATTTTTCAAGGAGAAAGGAACGCAGTGATTTATACTCTTTTTTGACATTGTGTGAGTGAACACAGTAATGCAGAAAGCTGAAATGTCAGAGAGCTAGCTACTTTATTAGACCCAAGTAAGGAATGTTCTCTAACAACTATGGCAAGTTATCTTTTCACTGAGTTGAAGAAGGCAAGAAGGAGAAATATTATAAGCTAAATATTGCTATAAAAACCTAATTGGTATTTATTTGTAATCCATTAAATTGTCTTGAGATTTTACTAACACCTCCTGTAGGCTCCACTGCACCTATGTTCATTCTTCTCTCATGTTTTTTCAAAGGAAAAGGGAATCAGGCTACAGACTGCTTTAGACCCAAAAAGACAGTGTGATTGCCAGTGGTCAGAATAGGGCAGGTTGTGCCACAATGATGAACAATCTCTAAAATTCAGTGACTCAGTATCTCAGTGTCTAAGAGGTTTATTTCTTGCTCACATGAAATTGGCTACAGTTGAGTGACAACAGTCCCCACACAGCAGTGATTCATAAGACTGCGTCTTTTGGATTCAAGATCTCATTATGTTGACAATAAGACTTTACTTACAGCATTTGACAAATAAATATGTTGAGGTAATTGAAATTTTTTTTTTGTAGCTAGGAGAATTTCCACTTTCTATAAGTTGTAAAACCAAACCAGTATGCAACAATATGCTTTAGAAAACTTGACCAAGAAAAGAAAAAGGAATATTTTTTTCAGACAAAATGATTCTTCTTGAGAATAATAGGTATTTATAAGATGATATATTTCTTACAAAAATCCAAGGATAACATTTAGGAATGTCCTATATAAGTTTGTTCTAGATATCATATTTAAATGATATGAGCACTGTTCAGACACCTCAATCCTGTGTCTTTCAGGTTTTATTTTATGGAGGAAGCTGACAGATGGAGCTGCAACTTTGTCCTAACAGAGATGTTCTTAATTTCATAAGAGGTAGTCAGAAAATACAGACTGGAAAGATGCCTTTTCTGTACGCCCACTGAATAGTAGTTGCAAAATGTCGAAGAAAAAAAAATCAAAAGAAAAGTTCTCACTTCTTTAAGTCCCACTTAACTAAACCACTAACATGGTTCTGTTGTTTTCTTCTTTGACAATTATTATCCTTGTTTACAAGTGTCATCTGCAGTGGTTAGAGACTAAACCATATTCCCAAATTATCTTCTTTGCAGATGCTCTCTTGCTTGTTTTAATTCCGACATTGACTAACCAATGCTCTACGTGAGAAGAGTCTGATTTTCTTTCTTTTGACTTGATACAAGTGGTTATCTGTTTAATGGTTTCAATTTTATCTTAAATATTTAATGAAATTATTTGTATGCTTTTCAGAGGTACAAATTTAAAAATATAAACCTTAAGTTTATGATTACACTTTAATCTTACCATCTTGTGAGAATACAGTATAAAAAACATCTTTTCTGAATTCATGTCATAATTGGGAAATTCATGTTGATAAGACAATTACAAATCTAAGTATTTGTAAGCATTCCAAAGCAGAACAATGTATGATTAAAATCATTATATATGTTGCATAAGTAAATATAAATATGGTCATCTTTAAAAAATAAAATTAAAATTTCCCTTAATAATATTTAAGTGACTTAGTTGAATTTCTATATATAAATATAAGTAATGTTAATAAATTTATAGTTCTATTTTAATATAATATTTTATAGTATAAACAATAAATTATTTAAAGCTAAGTTCATTAAATCCTTTGTGAAATGCAATTGTTTAAAATTAAAATGAGGAATAAAAGATAAGAGAGTTGATATCAGAAATACATTGAATTACTGAAGATAAGGAACAATCGCATTTACCAACTTAAATTATAACAGTGCCTTAACTACAGAAGTTTCTTGCTGTCTCAATAAGTTAATTATTGTACTTTAGGGCTAATATATTACCTCTTTTCCCTCAAAAAGCCAGGCTCCTTCCAACTCAGCTTTCACTATTGCTAAAGTGTAAGCTTGTTCTATGACCCAAGATGGTTTCTGACTGCCTCACAGAAAGATAGAATAAGGGAAGAAAATATGGTTACGTATAGCTTCTTTATAGGTTTCTAAAGCTTGGCATAAAACTTCTTTTTTCTCACTGGCTAGACATTATTCACATGATCTGATCTACAGGCAAAGGGAGACTTATATTGTTTTCAAATAAGGTGTCCGTGAGTTCAGACATAAGCCAGAATTTCTGGTATAAAGGAGAAAGGAAAAAACAAACATTGAGGACAAGGAAGATTCTGCTGGACTTAATTTTACCTAAATATTTACACAATGTGCCTTAGGCAATTTTTAATATTTCATATTTCTGTAAATATTAAAGTAATTAAAAATTTTATCCAAATCATAACTGAAGAATTTTTTTATAAACTAACGGATTTTTTGAAAAGAACAATTATGTTTTAGAAATCAAATACCATATCATTTCATTTATTATTTGGTAAATTTATTATCTAATATGTATTATTGAGTAGACTTTAATAGATAATCAAATTGGATGTTAATTAATTCTTTTTTTTAAATATTTTTTTTTAGTTGTTGATGGATCTTTTTATTTTATTCATTTATTATTTATATGTGGTGCTGAGGATCGAACCCAGTGCCTCACACATGCTAAGCATCGCTCTGCCACTGAGCCACAGGCCCAGCCCCTAATTAATTCTATTAACATTATACCAGCTTGGGAGAGGCAAACTTGTACAATATGAGAATGATACAGATTTTGCCTTACTTTCTTGAAGTTAAATAAAGGTGCTTAAGAGACTGAAGTCTTTATGTTGGGTAGGGCTTTGAGGCAAGAGATTGTATCATAATCATTGGGGAATATTTCATTTTCATTTACTCTGAGTTCTGTATAGTGTGCATTTCACTATGTTCCTTGTTGTGCTTACTGTGACAGTTTACAACAAAACAAAGATGGTTATCAGCTTCACAACAATAACATCCTTCATTTTTTCATGATTAAATTTTTATACCTTTACAATCAACATTAAAGAATTATTTATGTACATTTCAGAGAACATAAATTTTAGAGAACATATTTTAGAGATAGGAACCTGAGACTCAGAGCTGTTAAATCTTTTAATAAATTGTAAGATCTGATTTGAAATCCTGAACTAAGAGACTCGATGATGTTTCTACCAGTCTGTTGTTTTCAGAAAACATATGACTTCTTCTCATTTTCTGTTAAGCCTTACTGTGGGAGAGCCAAGTAAATTCTACCTTAAAGAAGTTTTTAGCAACTGTCTGATTGAACACCTGCTCATGTAATGGGGACTATGATTTTTGAAGTATATCAGTGTGTTTTCTGATACACATTTTTCTATGTACCTTATCTCTGTAGTGATTCAGAGCAAGTGATATGCCACAGCTGGCTTCCATTCATTTGTGAGAGTTGATGGCTAAAATTTGAAGAATCTGGAAAATTGGCTGTTAAACAGAGGCATTATTAGAAATTAAATTTTCTAAGTTTATAGCTACATAAGTTCTACTAAAAATAAAGATAACAAATATTCAAAACTCATCCCTCTTAATTTCTTTACTACATTTTATTAATATCTGTGCTCTTAAGATTATTTACTACTATTATATCATCTATGATAGAAATACTACATAATGGTAACTGCTCTTCTCTTTCTATCCCTGGATTTAATGACAACAGTATGTCAACCAAGGGGGTTCAGAGCATGGTATTTACATAAAAGAAATAAGCTATCACTATAATTTAATACCTCTGCTCCTACAAAACAAAATAGTAAGAACAGGTTGTAAAACAACTGATTCCACTACAACTGTCCAGATGCATCTATGTACCTCAAAGAAGGCTAAGATTGTTAAATCAGGAATGCAAAACGAAGGGAAGAAAGTCATATAACTCTTTTGAATTCTTAGGGAAATAGTAGTCTTAATAGCCAGATGTCGTTGAGAGGGAAAAGCATGCTTTAAACTCTTTTGGACCACTTTAACACGTCAGCATCCAGGGCTTGTGACTTTGATGGTCCACCAGACACTGACAGAGGAAACTCAGAATGCAATAGAAGGAGAGCCAGGGAGAGAATGGGAGGGTTCTCGGTGTGTGGAGAGATTCTCGGGATAAAGGAGAGCTGGCATGAGGAAGTCAATCCCAGTGACCTTCCTTTCTGACTCTATATGTCAGTGTGAAATCTCAAATAACATTGATGGGGAGAGTGAGAGGGACTCTTGCCAAAGCATTAAATATTAAATATTCCTTAACAAAGGAATGCTAAGTGCTGGAGATAGTGGCCCATTGTCCCAGCAGACAAATCACACAATTTGTCCTTGTATTCATCAACCCATTATGATAAAACAGGGATAAAGACACTCAGTTGGAAGAGGTGTGTAAATGTGCACTGTCCAATATGGTCATCCTCACCATGTGTGGTTACTAAACTCTTAGAATGAGATTAAATTAATCTGTGTTAGGTTTATAAAATATGGACTTATAAGGTAAAATATCTCATAATAATCTTTTATAATGCTGAATGTTGGTATGTTAGTATTTTGAACATATTGGAAAAAGTAATGTACATTATTTAGATAAACTTGACCTATTTCCTTTTAGTTTTAATATGACTATTAGGAAATTTAAGATAATATACATAGCTCATATTTTTGCTGTGGATTATAGTAAAGAGTAACTAATCTAGGTAGATGAGCCTGATTGAATATCCCTCTCACATATGCTGTATAGGGGTTTTTTAATTCCTTATTGCACTGGCAGAGTACTAGGTAGAACTAACAAACACATGCAAAGATGGGATGGAAGCATGCCAAGGGCAGAGATCGCAAGACTGAAGGCCATGACTGGGTCCATTGGCTGAGCCCAGAGGAACAAATACAGTCTCCTAGGCCACAGACCACCACTGAATTCAGCAAAACCAGGACTTGATGTGAAGAGGTAAGTAGGGTAGAATCCACCTGAGTCCAGTGTTGATCTTCAGCACAGTCCCAAATCTGTATGTCTAGATTAAGCTTTTCACCCCCTGGCTGTCATTAGATCATAAAAGATGAGTTCACTAACTGCTCACAGTAATGCTTTGCCTGGTTTTGCCAAAACCAGAGAAATAATTGTATCTTTATATTCTTATAGATGTATAAATTTCAAACATGTATCTTCTAAAAGAAATAATTTCAGTCTTATTTAACTGATCACTGTTAACAGATACCTTTATTTGAATTATAATCAATTTCTCTAATTCATAGATTTAATATGTATACATATTTCAGAATAATAACTTTAGAGTTTTAGCAAAAGTCATCTTTCAAATTATGTTTCATCATGTTGTCTTCTAGGGCATAAGATGCTTCCAAAATCAAACATTATATTGTGTACTGATAAATAATTGTAGATTTTGGTAAATCCCACTAAATAGATCTTAGGATTTTTAAAAAATTTAATTATTTGTTACATTAAAAATATCATTGAATGAAATGATAATTACTCTATGATTATACATTAATGATATAGTATAATATTTATAGCCAAATTTAAAATATTGATTTTCATCTTTATGATTTCTATATATGAATTAATCATTTATTAGTAGAAATATCTTCATCTTTAAAAAAAAGTAACTTCTCCTAGCCCCCAGAAATATCTAATTTATATATTTTTAAGTTTATTCTTTAAACCATCTGATAGAATTTGGGGCAATTAGCCAGGAGTGATGGCTCATGCCTGTAATCCCGGTAGCTTGGGAGGCTGAGACAAGAGGAATGTAAATTCAAAGCCAGCTTCAGCAACTTGGCCCCTAAGCAACTTAGCAAGACCATGTCTCTAAACAAAATATAAGAAGGGCTGGGGATGTGACCCAGTGGTTAAGTGCCCCTGGATTGAATCCCCAGTACCAAAGAAAAAGAAAGAAATTTGGGGCAATTAACAGGCACTACTTAAAACAGAGCATAGTTTTGTTATTTTGATACCTATAAAAGAAAATGATCTTTATGCATTTAAATTGCAATACTCTTACTTTAGATTTAAATGTTCAGGGAAAATGTGGGGGAAAAAAACAAAAATTAAGTGAATTATCTTGTAATTGCCATCAACCCTGCTATCATGTGAACTTGAAAATGAAAGAGATTAAGAAATGAACTGAAATAATCCAGAGGCCTCTTAGCACTAAATTCACACAGTTCATAAAGAAAGCAGTTACCACTGGGAGTGTAGTAAGTCAGGAGATGTTTGGTAATCTAAGTTTCAGTGAGAAAAAAAAAGAGAACATGGACCAAATCAAAGTCATTTCACAGTGCAGTATTTTGGCATTTATTTGTGCAAATTTTTTCTGCATTACTTTGTCATGGAATAAATTTTTTGATGCCCCAGGCAAGGAACCTACATTAATTGTTATTCTCCGCATCTCTTCCATTGAACACCTATTAGAAAATTAAAGATACATTTTGGATGAGCATAGAAGCAGCACTTATAAATCCTTGAGAATGGCATAAAGACTCCAAAATTTACAAGTAAGCTTTCCAGAAGTGTAAAAATAAAAATGATTTTTTAAAATGCTTCTTTTCGAGGTGATTGAAATAATGATTTTGGTGAATAAGTGAGTCAAACTACTGTAGCAGAAATCAGGTTTCAGTGCTAGCAACAATGAGTATCCTCATATTTTCATAATTCTTGAATCCTGAATTTTAGGAGCAAAATCAAGATTTACTCTGCAGCATCAGAAGCTATGAATATGAGAATACTTACTACTTCTCAACAACAAAAACAAAATATGTTTGTAATACTTTCGAGGAAGTTTTACATAAATCACAACATACGTTTATAAAAACTTGCAAGAGTTAAGCTTTGGAATAATACCAGACTTCCAATTAGTCCTAACTCTTAAAAACATAAATAAATAAAAGCAAATTAAAGGATTGCATAGATAGAGTTCACTTGATAGAGGAGAAAACTCAGCGTGACTTCAAAACACAAAATTTGAGGGTTTTTTTTGTCTGTTTTGAGTTTTTCTTTTTCTTCTTAAATCTTTTTTAGTTATCAATAGATCTTTATTTTATTTATTTATATGCAGTGCTGAGAATCGAACCCAGTGCCCCACACATGCCAGGTAAACACTCCACCACTGAGCCACAGCCTCAACCCCCAAATTGGAGTTTTTAAAATGTGATATGATCTCCCACAAATAACTGAGCTTCTCTGAACTTAGATTCCTTCTGTGTGAAATGAAAGGAACAATTCCTACCCAATATAATTCTATTTGTTGTGAGATACACATAAATAGATATGTTTGAAAGGTATTCTAAATTTTATATTGTGTTAATATTTGATGATTTCATGATATTTGCATCATGAACTTTTGTTGTGCTTACAAGTCTTAGCTCTTAGTGGGCCTTTCAAGCAAATACTACTGAAGGCTTCAAAACAGAACATGCAGGCCTATAAACCTGGGTATACCATCAGAATATCTTTTTCCACCTTTCTTCCTTTTTCTTTGCTTCCCTTTCTCATTTCTTAAAGAGAAAGCAGAAGAATAGAAGCCATAGAGGATACCATAGAAGGTTTTCTTATGTTGAAGATGCCCTGAAAAAAACAAAAAGAATTAAAGAAGATCCTCCATATTTGGAAAAGATGTAGACATAGGAATAAATATGTTGTTCAGTAAAGAAAACAAATTTAATGTAGAAAAGAAAAAAAAATGATGCTAGAAAAGGCTAAAGAAAAGGTGTTTATACCCATCAGATTCTATAAAATGGTTCTGTTTTGATTCACATGAGGAAATGAAGGCATAACTTAGGTAACAAATAGACAAATGAATGCCACTGGTCACGAATGGAAGTTTCACCTGAAGTTCTAGTTTTATGTCCCTCCACTAATTCCCACAATGTTTATATCCTGAAGACCATATGTACGTATGCGTCTCTGTCCCCAAGTTTGTCTGTTTGTTTTTCTCTATCTCAAGTTTAAAGTTTACAGTAATCTTAGTTTTTTTTCCTCTTGTAAATCCATGGACTTATAATTCTCTTGCATTTCTAGAATTAGAAGGGAAATATTTTTACCTATGTAGACAGAAACATGAGAAATTTCCATTCCTTCCTCCATAGCTGGGTCACCTGATGGACAGGAAGTCTACACATGGTCCCCCATTGTTCTCACTGTTGCTCCTCTATGCACTCTGCTTCTCTGGCCTTTCTACATCTTCTGCTCTTTAATATTTGTAAGGTACCAGCAGGTATCAATCCTCAGATAACTCACTTCATAGCAGATATGTTAATTTTTCTAAATAATTCCTGAGATTCCCCTCACTTGACTTGATTGGGGTACGAGGTAGCCCAAAAGCACTTAATATTTTTTCCTAAAGAAACTTTTATATAAGTTTTCCATTTATGCCCTTGAGTTGGGTGATGAGCTGTGGGTCACCAAATACCCCATCTCCATTCCTTAGAATGTCATACATCTATGTCTGGCCCCTATTGTTCTCTTTACCTGTGTATTTCAGACAATAGGAGAAACACAAAAAGTCTCATTTAACAACCTGCTGCTCTGGTTTTCAACCTTGTTCATAACTACTCTGTTGAATTCAAATCTATGTAAGTAATATAACTCTCAATAAAAACACATTCTTAGAGTTCCGTTCCAGAGTTCCTGTGGACCGGCAGGAGCCAAAGAGGGCCCAGATCCGCCCTCAGGAAACTCCACGGGTGTCCAGCCAATGGGAGACCAGGGGCTGCTAGCCACTAGCCACAGAGGATGGCATACCCAGGGTAAGAGTGGCCTGCAGTGACCCCAGCGTGAAGAGGCCCCACGCAAGTGCACTCTGGGCCTGCCTCAGTTCCGCTCCAGAGTTCCTGTGGTCAGGCAAGACAGGAAGCCCAAAACCACCCTTAGGGAGTGCTAGGGGTGCCCAAATGAAAGCAGACCAGAGCCTGCAGCTTCCAGCCCCAGGGGAGCTCACACTCACTATAAGGGTTGCACACAGACTCTCCTGCTTGTGACCCTGCCTAAGTGAGACCTGGGCCCACCTCCAGTTCCACTCCAGAGTTCCTGTTCACCAGCAGGAGTGCAAGAGAGGGGCAAAAGAGCCCTCAGGGGCCACCTCAGGAGCCCAGCCAAGACCACTACCACTGCCCTCTAGAGGTACATCCACTACCTTCGCCACCAACTTTAGTGACAGTAGTGCCCATCTGGGGACACTGGGAGAACAGAAGTAGTTCCAAGGTGAGACACAGGTAATCTGGAATGTTAATACAAGATTATAGAATAAAAGACACAGTATCTCAGACTGGTATTTCAAGAAAGGAAGATACACAATCAACATGAAAAAACAAAGGAAGAAAGTACCCCAAATAAACCTGGATACCACTGTAACAGAATCCATTGACAGCACAGTTGTTGAAATGTCAGAGAAAGAATTCAGAATGTACATAATTAAAATGATGAGTGAACTAAAGAATGACATAAGTGAACAATTACAGGCAAAAATTGCTCAATCCAACAAAGAAATAGGTGAGCAAATAAAGGCAACCACCCATCATTCTAACAAAGAGATAAGAGAGCAATTACAAGTAGCAAATGATTACTTGAAGAAAGAGCTAGAGATTGTGAAAAAACACCAATCAGAAATACTTGAAATGAAGGAAACAATAAACCAAATAAAAAACTCAATAGAAAGCATCACCAGTAGACTAGATCACCTGGAAGACAGAACCTTGGATAATGAAGACAAGATACACAATCTTGAAAATAAACTTGACCATACAGTGAAGATGGTAAAAAATCATGAACAGAATATACAAGAAATATGGGACAGTATCAAAAAGACCAAATCTAAGATTTATTGGGATAGAAGAAGGCACAGAATTTCAAACCAAGGGAATGCACAATCTCTTCAATGAAATAATATCAGAAAATTTCCCAAATATGAAAAATGAAATGGAAAATCAAATACAAGAGGCTTACAGGACACCAAATGTACAAAATTTCAACAGATCTACACCAAGGCACATTATAATGAAAATGCCCAACATACAGAATAAGGATAAAATTTTAAAGGCTGCAAGAGAGAGGAACCAGATTACATACAAGGGGAGACCAGTTCGTATCTCAACAGATTTTTCAACCCAGACCCTAAAAGCCAGAAGATCATGGAATAACATATTCCAAGCTCTGAAAGACAGTGGATGCCAACCAAGAATCCTATATCCAGCAAAACTGAGCTTCAAATTTGATGACAAAATAAAAACCTTCCATGATAAAAAAAAGTTAAAAGAATTTACAGCAAGAAAGCCTGCACTACACGACATTCTTGGCAAAATATTCCATGAGGAGGAAATGACAACCAACAATGAAAATTAACAAAGAGTGGAACTACACTAAAGGAAAGACCATTCAAAAGAGAAAACAACTCAAGGTAAAAACCAAAAAAACCCCAAAATGACCAGAATTACAAATTATATCTCAATAATAACCTTGAATATAAATGGCCTAAATGCACCAATTAAAAGACATAGACTGACAGACTGGATCAAAAACAAACAAAAAAAAGACCTAACAATATGCTGTCTTCAAGAGACTCATCTTACAGGAAAAGACATCCACAAACTGTAAGTGAAAGGGTAGGAAAAACATATCACTCACATAGATCCCGCAAACAAGCAGGAGTTTCCATACTCATATCAAATAAAGTGGACTTCAAACCAAAGATGGCGAAAAGAGATAAAGAAGGTCATTTCATGCTTCTTAAGGGAATAATATATCAACAAGACATAACAATCATAAACATCTATGCCCCAAATAATGGGGCTTCTATGTATGTCAAACAAATCCTTCTCAAATAAAAGAATCAAATAAACCACAACACAATAATACTTGAAGACTTTAACACAGCTCTCTCAGCATTGGATAGATCTTCCAAACAAAAACTTAATAAAGAAACCATAGACCTCAATAAACTATCAATAATTAAGACTTAACAGACATATATAGAGTGTTTCATCCATCAATGAGTGAATACACTTTTTTCTCAGCTGCACATGGATCCTTTTCCAAAATAGATTATATGTTATGTCACAAAGCCAGTCTTAGCAAATACAAAAAAATAGAGATTCTACCCTGCATCATATCTGACCACAATGGAATAAAATTAAAAATCAATGACAGATTAAGAAACAGAAACTACTCCATCACCTGGAAAATAAATAATATGCTATTGAATGATGCATGGATAACAGAAGACATCAAGGAAGAGACAAAAAAAATTCTTACAGGCAAATGAAAACTCTGATACAACATATCAAAATCTCTGGGATGCCATGAAGGCAGTGCTAAGAGGAAAGTTCATAGCACTAAACTTATTCATTAGAAAAAGTAAAAGTCAACAAATAAATGAATTGACTCTTCGTCTCAAAGCTTTAGAAAAGGAAGAACAAATTAACACCCAAAGAAGTAGAAGACAGGAAATAATCAAAATTAGGACTGAAATCAATGAAACAGAAACAAAAGAAACAATTCAAAAAATTGACAAAACAAAAAGCTGGTTCTTTGAAAAAATAAACAAAATTGACAAACCCTTAGCCACCCTAATGTAAATGAGGGGGGAAAAAACCCAAATTATTAAAATTCATGATTAAAAAGGAAATATCATGACAGACACTACTGAAATACACAGGATAATTAGAAACTATTTTGAAATTTATACTCCAGTAAAATAGAAAACCCTGAAGACACCAACAAATTTCTAGAGGCATATGACCTACCCAAATTGAACCAAGAGGACATACACAACTTAAACAGATCCATTTCAAGCAAGGAAATAGAAGATGCTATCAAGAACCTGCCAACCAAGAAAAGCCCAGGTCCAGATGGATTCTCAGCTGAGTTCTACAAGACCTTCAAAGAAGAACTAATACCAATTCTTCTTAAACAATTTCATGAAATAGAAAAGGAGGGAACCCTTCCAAACTCATTCTATGAGGCAAGAATCACCCTGATTCCAAAACCAGACAGACACATCAAAGAAAGAAAACTTCAGACCAATATCCCTATTGAACATAGATGCAAAAATTCTCAATAAAATTCTGGCAAATCCCATACAAAACCGTATCAAAAAAATAGTGCACCATGATCAAGTGGGGTTCGTTCCAGGGATGCAAGGTTGATTCAACATATGGAAATCAATTAACGTAATACATCACATCAATAGACTTAAAGATAAGAATCATATGATTTTGTCAATCGATGCAGAGAAGGCATTTGACAAAATACAACACTCTTTTATGCTCAAAACACTAGAAAAACTTGGGATAGTAGAAACATTCCTTAACTTTGTAAAAGCTATCTATGATAAACCCAAGGCCAACATCATCCTAAATGGAGAAAAATTGGAATCATTCCCTCTGAAAATGGGAACTAGTCAGGGATGCCCTCTCTCACCACTGCTATTCAACACAGTCATTGAAACACTAGCCAGAGCAATTAGACAGATGAAAGAAATTAAAGGGATACAAATCAGAAAAGAAGAACTCAAACTATAATTATTTGCGGACTACATGATTCTATTCTTAGAGGATCCAAAAAATTCTACCAGAAAACTTTTAGAACTAATGAATGAATTCAGCAAAGTAGCAGGATATAAAATCAACACCCACAAATCAATAGCATTTCTATACATCAGTGATAAACCCTCTGAAAGAGAAATTAGGAAAACTATCCCATTCACAATAGCCTCAAAAAAAACAAAATACCTGGAAATCAATTTAACAAAAGAGGTGAAAGACCTCTACAATGCAAACTACAAGACACTGAAGAAAGAAATTGAAGAAGACCTTAGAAGATGGAAAAATCTCCCATGCTCGTGGATAGGCAGAATCAATATTGTCAAAATGGTCATACTTCCCAAAGCGCTATATAGATTCAATGCAATCTCAATTAAAATCCCAATGTCATTCTGCATAAAAATAGAAAAGGCAATCATGAAATTCATTTGGAAGAATAAGAGACCCAGAATAGCCAAAGAAAATCTTAGCAAGAAGAGCGAAGCAGGAGACATCACAATATCAGACCTAAGATTATACTACAAAGCTATAGTAACAAAAACAGCATGGTACTGGCACCCAAATAGACATGTAGACCAATGGTATGGAATAGAAGACACAGAGACAAACTCACTTACATACAGTTACCTTATACTAGATAAAGGAGCCAAACACGCACACTGGAGAAACGATAGCCTCTTCACAAAACAGTGCTGGGAAAACTGGAAATTCATATGCAGCAAAATGAAACTAAACCCCTATCTCTCACCATGCACAAAATTCAACTCAAAGTGGATCAAGGACCTGGAAATCAGATCAGAGACCCAAGGCCTAATAGAAGAAAAAATAGGTCCAAATCTTCATCATGTCAGATTAGGACCATACTTCCTTAACAAGACTCCTATAGCACAAGAAGTAAAATCAAGAATCAACAAATGGGTAATCCCAGCACTTAGGGAGGCTGAGACAAGAGAATCGCAAGTTCAAAGCCAGCCTCAGCAATGACAACGCACTAAGCAACTCAGTGAGACCCTGTCTCCACATAAAACACAAAATAGGACTGGGGATGTGGCTCAGTGGTCGAGTACCTCTGAGTTCAATCCCTGGTGCCAAAAAAAGAATCAACAAATGGGATGGATTCAAACTAAAAAGATTCTTCTCAGCAAAAGAAATAATCAATGAAGTGAATAGAGAGCTGACTTTCTGGGAACAAATCTTTGCCACACACACATCCGATAGAGCACTCATCTCCAGGATATATAAAGAACTCAAAAAGCTTAACACCAAAAAAACTAACAACCCAATCAATAAATGGGCCAAAGAACTGAACACAAACTTCACAGAAGAAGATATACAATCCATCAACAGACATATGAAAAAAATGTTCAACATCTCTAGCAATCAGAGAAATGCAAATCAAAACTACCCTAAGATTTCATCTCACACCAGTCAGAATGGCAATTATCAAGAATACAAACAACAATAAGTGTTGGTGAGGTTATGGGAAAAAAGGCACACTCATACATTGCTGGTGGAACTGCAAATTGGTACAACCAATCTGGAAAGCAGTATGGAGATTCCTTAGAAAACTTGGAATGGAACCATTTGACCCAGCTATCCCACTCCTCGGTATACACCCAGAAGACTTAAAGACAGCATACTACAGTGACACAGCCCCTTCAATGTTTATAGTAGCTCAATTAACAATAGCTAAACTGTGGAACCCACCTAGATGCCCTTCGATAGATGACTGGATAAAGAAACTGTAGTATATATACACAATGGAATATTACTCAGCCATAAAAGAGAATAAAATTATGGCATTTGTGGGTAAATGGATGGAGTTGGAAAATATCATGCTAAGTGAAGTAAGCCAATCTCAGGACCAAATGCTGAATGTACTTGTTGATAAGTGGATGCTGATCCATAATGTGGGGAAGGACATGGGAACAATGGTAGAACTCTTTTCACAGGGGTGTAAGGGGAGAGGGGGCATGGGGACAGTAAAGGTGGTGGAATATGATGGTCATCATAGCCCTAACTTTATGTATGACTGCATATATGTTGTGATTCTATACAACTTACAACTAGAGAATTGATATGTTATCCTCTATCTATGTACAATGAATCAAATTGCACTCTGTTATCATGTAAGCCTAAATAGAACAAATAAATAAATTAAATA